>BLKR01001292.1:0-310415 GCA_011170035.1 Teleogryllus occipitalis
TGGATTCCTCTACACCACGTGTTAAAGGAAGTAATTTACTATAATCAGCAATAGGATTCATCCACTTTTACGGTACCAGGTCTCGACAATAAGAGTTTTTCTGTCGAAAATTCCCCGTTTTCCGGTGCAGGATTACATACCTTTCTCTTCAGACGAAATAAGTGCGAGAATTTACAAATTGAAGCCAGATTTGAGAAACTTTCGAAAATGTTCATGTTTCTTTCAAAGTGCCCCAAAAATAAACATTTCCATTTCAAACTCGCAGGAACTTGACTTCGGCCAGATCGTTTGTGGAATATCAATTTTGAGGAAAAACTTCTGAATCGTTTACGTGAATTTGGTACCGGTTGTCTCAAATTGGTTATATAATTATGTGGAAGAAAGTGAAGGACACACTTTACTTGATATTCTGTTTAAGAAACTCATTTCAGTTACCAGTACAACTAAAAAATACGCCGTTATCAGAAATGAAATTTAGAAAATTTTTAAATTTTTCGAACTAGTGGAATCTAGTATGAAACTCATTTAACGTACCAGACTGCTGAGTAAGGTACGCTCTTCCATACTCATTAAGAAATCTCACAAATTCTGGGTGTATATATACTGCTCCGTGCAGGGGCGTGCGGTGACCAATTCGACTGGGTAAGCTCTGTAAATAGCAAGAATGCGATTTGGAGCCTGTTTTGGAAGAAAAAACGAAAATTTATTCAGTTCTCTATGTTTTAAATTAAATAATTATATCAAAAAGATATTATTATTATTATTATTATTATTATTATTATTATTATTATTGCGTTTTTTGGAATAACGCTAGTCCTCCCCATACGCACCCACAATTTTCAGTGAACCAAAAGTCAATTATCAACCTCTGCCTTTTGAACGTTTCACACGTCGTAAATACTCGTTTATCTTTCGGAACGTAATGAACGTTGCATCCCGTATAAGAGACACTATTATTACTCACGACTCTTAAGAAGCTTCCTTCGTACTGCCCTCTTTCTCACGATGTAGCATCTGATCAATGACTATTTTATCTTTATTTATCTATACTTATATTTCATCTAAAACAATTTCAACATGCTAGGCCATGGACATACTTTCTTTAATAAATTTACTGAAGAAATTACTAATTGCAAAAAGTAATTGCAAATCATTTTGAATTCTGTGTCTTTTAAATGTTTTGGCAAATTTTAAGTATTGTTGTAAGGTCGTAACATACTTACTCAACAAATTTAGAAGTTCGATCAACGCAGTCTTTGCTAACCAGCTCATTTTTACGATGCCTTCCGAAAGGTAATTCCTGCATTGAAAAAAAAATTGTCGCGTCAATCAGGCAATTTAATATAACTATTCGTTCTGTGTAATTATGTTGCGTTACATCTGATCAATTTAAGTTTCAGTTTTGACACTGCAAAACTGCCCAGCTGAATAAGTGGATACAACTGACTCTGTTATCGATCATTTTTGTGATTGTTTTTAAGAGACTGCAAATTCTTATAGCGTTCTTTATTCCTCACATTACGAACATGGGAAAACACTGATCATGGCCCAGCAAGATAAATTATTAGTTTCTTGTTTCCTTTTTTTTATTTATTTTATTTTTACAGATCATACATAGTTCAGTACATATCAGACTTTACATATGCATTGAAGGCTTACATTCTAAATTACCTTAAAATTAAACTAAAAACTAATTCGGGTGAGGAAATCTTTTCCAGACACCTCTAAATACAATCTATTTCGGCAAATTTGGTTAGGAATGCCTGGTAGGGATATCTATTTTTTAATCGGGTTCTATGAGGAGTTTTCCGGAGTCTGAAGCTGTCTAGGAGTGGAATTTGAGGTATGGAGTGATAGAACTGGGTTGAGAGATATGTCATATGGTGTGTTATGGATTCAATATGAAATTCTTTGTGGAGCTGTGAGTTTGAGACAAACCAAGGAGCATTTGTGATAGTTCTAAAAAACTGGTTTTGGACTATTTGGAGCTTGTTTAGGTTTGTTCTTGCAGCGGAGATCCAAACTGGACAGGCGAAAAGGAGGAGTGGTCTAATGATACTTTTATAGATGGATATGGCGGTTGGGAGTGGGAGGTGAGAGGATCGATTAATGATGGGTTTTAGTTGGTGTATCTTATTTTTTGCTTGCTGTATTTTACTATTGATGTGTTGATTCCAGTTCAGTTTAGTATCCATGTTTAGCCCGAGATATTTGACGGTGCTATGAGGAGGGAGCCAGTTAATGGGTTCATTATTTATTGTGAGCGGTGCTGGAGGAGTATAGGGTCTTAGAGTGAATATTTTAATAGCTGTTTTGGTTGGATTCAGTTTTATTTTTAAATATGCTGCCCAACTGTCTATTAGATTGAGATACAACTGAAGAGAATTTCTGATATTTACTAATGACTTACCGGCTAGGAAAATTGCAGTATCATCCGCGAATTGGGCTGTTTGTATGTTGTCTAATTTCGGGAGGTCGGATACATATAAGTTGAAAAGTGTAGGGGATAGTGGCGATCCCTGTGGTAAGCCAGCACTTATTTGTCTTGGATTTGAATGATGACTGTTGACGGTGACTGAAAACGTTCTATTTTCAAGGTAGGAGGATATTATTTGTATGAGATAATATGGGGTACCTATCTTTTTTAGTTTGTAAATCATTGCTTTGTGCCATACTCTATCATAGGCCTGGGTGATGTCAATAAAAATCCCGACTGTGTGCTTCTTATTTTGAAAGTCTGTGTGGATATATTCTGATAGCCGTAGAAGTTGATGACTGGTAGAGATTTTCTCGGTGAATCCAAATTGCTGTTTGGGAATTGCATTAGTCTGAATTAAGAATGCTTTTAAGCGCGTGAGGATAGCTTTTTCCAATATTTTTGCAAGGGTAGAGAGCAAACTAATAGGACGGTAACTTTCAACTAATGAGGGGTTCTTATTTGGTTTAGGAATCGGTAAGATGACCGCGTGCTTCCATGTTAGAGGAAAATATCCGATTCTGAGACACGAATTATAAATATTTGTGATGAAGGCCAATGCAGAGGGAGGAAAGTGTTTGACTATTATATTACTTATTCTATCGTAACCAGGAGCTTTTTTAATTGGCAGTTTGGATATGATATTTTTTATTTCTTTGGGTGATATTAATTTAATTCTTGGGTTTGGTCCGTACGTGGGAGTAATAAATGCGTTATTAATTAATTGATGAGATGGATGGTATTGCGTAGTGTTGGTGGTAAAAGTGGACGAAAAATATTTAGCGAAATTTTCTGCCTTTTGGAAGGGGGTGTATGCAGTTGTTGTTGCTAATTTGATTGGAGGAATTATAATTTTTTTCCTGAGTATCTTTTTTGTAAATTGCCAAATTGTGTTGTTTTGAGTACTGAGAGATTGGATAAGTTCATGATATTGCTTATTTTTATGATTAATTAATGCTTTTTCAAGATATTCCTGATAATGTTTAGTTCGTGTTTGACACTATTACTTTTGGAGCGGATCCATAATCTTCTGGTTTGGTTTTTAATGTTTATGATTTTCATTATTTCCGGGGGCAGGTTGGTGTAATTTGTTTGCTTCTTATCACTTGTTTTGAATTCCGAATTTTGGGTTGCTGTTTGGATGATAGAATTTAAAAATGAATTTAAAAATGATACTGATTGATCTATCTCGAGGGCGGATTGTTGTATTTTTATTTTGGGTATTACTGAATTTAATTCTGATTTAAACTTAATCCAATCGATCTTACAAATTTTTGTATTGGGGAAAGGGGCAAGAGGGGGAGGAATTTGGTGGGAGGTTACGAGTATGGGAATGTGGTCTGAATCTAACTCAAATATTGTAGAAGCGTTAAATTTCTGGGACGAATTGGTTATTCCAATGTCTAATATGTCGGGATTCCTCGAGTTATCATGTGGGTAATACGTAGGTTCCGGTGTTGTTATTATTTTCAGTGTGGATTTATTTATAATATGTGCCAGCTTTGTTCCGTCCCGGTTATTGTTTTTACAACCCCATGACATATGTTTTGCATTCATGTCTCCGAGCATTAAAACATTATTGCCTGTTTGAAAGAGATTTTTGATGCTATCAATATTTAATTTATGATCGGGAGGTTTATAAATGGTTATAATTGTCCAAGATTTTTGTAATATTTCAGCATTGAGTGCAATTATTTCTATTTCATTGTAGTTAGGTGTTGGTATGAGGTGATGTTTTATGTTAGATTTGATTGCAATTAAGACTCCTCCTCCTTTACTATGTGATCTATCTTTTCTATATGTAGTAAAGTCTGGACAGTATAACTTATTACTGGGTTTTAAATACGTTTCCGTAACACAAGCCACGTCAACATTATAGGTATGGAGAAATTGCGTAAATTCTATTTTTTTATTAGAAATACTATTAGCATTCCAATTCATGAAGGTTATTCCATTTAATCTATTTTCTGCCATTTCTATTATTATTAGTTAGGAGTGAAGATATGGAATTTCGGATGGAGTTGATTATGGTAGGAATTAAGGAATTTATGAAATTGATTAGACTGGATGTGACTGCTTCGATGATGTTATTTAGAAAGGAACTATTTTGTTGGTTTCCATTTTGGGTGCTATTGGGGTGTCTATGATTGGATCCAGCGGAAGTAGGGTTTGCGCGGGCGGAAGAGTTGGAGTGTGTGAAGTTACGTAGTTGTTGTGACACTGGTAGGGGGGGGGGAACTCGGTAGTGGAGTGGATGTTGCCTGCAGTGTGCGAGGATGATTGGTTATTTGATGGTGAATTTGTCATGGGGTCAGTACTACGGGCATTATGTGAGTTGAAGTATGTGCAGGAGGTTCTGTCATCGGCTTTGTGCGGACCACTGCAGTTTCTACAAATGGGGTTTTGACTTTTATTTGGACAAAGAACTGAATAGTGACTTTGGGAACAGAACTTATTTGATGGTTACAATTCTTCTTTGTGTGACCAAAATCCAAACATCTTTGGCACTGCACTGGTCCCTGCGTTTTCTTCCTTCGCTCTGTTGTCACTCTTAAATTACAAATATGCTTAATGGCTAGAATATTTTCTATGGGGTCTTTACCATTGAATACTGCTGCTACAATGGGCATTGGGGCGTTGTTCTTGGTGAGTCTGGTTATTTTAATTAGGGAAGGGAATTTTTGCTTAATTTCCTGGAAAATTTCAATTTCTGATATCGATAGATTGACATTTTTAAACACAACTGAAATGTTCTTATTTAACGGGTCTTTGTATGTGTGAAAGCTTCTCTAAGTTTGGAGAAGGTATTTCACTATTTTACGAAAGTCCGTGGCTGTTTGGGCGTTTATTTTAACTTTTTGATTTTTTAAATCTGCTACGAAATTAGTAGAGACCTTGCGTTTTAATTCCTTTACGAATATGTTTAAGTTGGAAATATCGGCGACAAATATGGGCGGAATTCTATTAGGGGGGTCCGTTGACTCTCGGTCGTCAATGTTTAAGTACTTGAATCTGTTGTCTGGTACGTCGGTATTTCCTTCTCTAGAGGTTCAAATCTATTACCCACTGGCACTCCATATTCTATATGTTCTGGTGATGAGTCACTTGCATTGCTAGCAGCCCATAAGAGCTTTTTATGTTCTGGCTGAGTATCACTATCACTCACTGACCTTTTGCGGTTGACTGTTGCCTCCAGGTTTGAGGGCTGGCCTGCCAGCTGGCAGGGCAGGGAGTCCATGGTCACGGCACCGACCTCAGACTGTTGTAGGTGTGAAGTCTGCTGTTGCACTTCCATTACTTCAGGGGTGTAACCATTGAGGGAGATGAAAGATACACCATCGGAGCTCGTTGCAATTGTGTCCGTGTCTTGTAGGGTTTGCAGGGCTGCGCACAATACTTCGCGCGTGTCGATGGCGGAGGCCATTAATTCACTGAGCGACGGTGCACTTTACAACACAGAGATCCAGATTGTATGTGACAAAGCACTTCACTGTTTCTAATTCCTCAACTACTCAGTACGTTCTATTAAAAATGTAGTTTAGCGAGAAGGAAAATAGCGGCAGTATGCCGCGATGCAGCGAGTGGCCGAAGCCACTTGCTGAGCACTGTGTTATTCTACCACTTAGCCAGAATCCGTCGCGGTATGCGATAACACTGGTTTGAGTCACTGTTGCGCTAGAACTGACTGGGCTGTAGCAGAGCTGCGGAGCACGTCCGAACTCGACTGCGGTCCGATAAGGAATGTCTTGTTTCCTATTAACCAACTGGTGTTTTCATATTTTGAGTTGTTAAAGTAGCGGAAATGCTCCCTTCCCTTTTCTTTGCGCAAAGAACTGACTAAAGACATGTTCTGGAACAGGGCTCCCTATACGAATAATTCACTTTTCTCCACAAAAGTACAACTGAATATATATTTTTTTTAATATCCTCAATTATAAATATATTTTCTGCCATAGCACAGTATTATACCGTTATGTAGCACAAAAAGACAGTGCACACAAAAATAACAGTCCCTCAAAAATAATATGCCCAGTGTAAATACCACGCACAGATCAAATAAATCCACAAGAAGAAGACCGTGGCATTACGTGGCAGGCGGCGCTTATACCAGTGTGTCAGCTCGTACGCATGCGAACACATCTGCAAGATGAATTCTGAGCCAGTCTGGGCGGCGTGCCGCGGCAGTGGGTCCGGGTGGCGGCGCTAACCAGCGTGCTGCATACAACCAAATGGAGCTTCTAGAAAGTCATGAGCGCATGCGCGAACTGCCTAATGTACTTAGATGGAGAACAACGTTATGCTCAGTTCGGGCCGGGTTGCGGCGCCTACTTCCTCCGTCTCTATCAACCGCTTTCTGTCTTTGTCAGCAACAGCGGTGTATGCTCAATGAAGGGCCGCGCGCCTATGCAAGCCAGTGTATCCTTACTTGGCAGAATTTAAAAAATTAAGCTTAATTCTCTATAGCGTAAGTGGTGATTTCAAAATATGATAATTACATTTAACAGTCTTTTCTCCAGAGTAGGCGCAGCATACTTAGCTTACCTGGAATGCACGCCACTGGCTCCGTGTGTGTTTTATGACGAATCAAAACTTGTAAATGAATAAGAGTATCAGTATTCATTTATTCATCTTATGTGGGAAAGTACTTGGAATGATAAAGAGTAAATTTCACCTTATGAACTGAACATTTAATTTCAGTAATAAATTAAACAGAACAAGTGGTGCTACAACATATTTCCTGGTTGTCTTCAAAACGAATACGTGATTATAACATTTCGAAATGTTTCCTAATAATTCTTCAGCCATTTGATTGATTGATTGTTAGTGATTCCGGGCGCGTCAACTACTAAGGTCATTAGTGCGGTAAGTTTAGAGCATGTGGTTCATCGGGAGGTGGCGTTGAACTTCCCCCACTGGATGGTGACATATGGCGCCGACCTACCGTCGACTAGCAGGGTTTTCCCAACCAGATATCTCCAACCAGCGGGGCACTGCAACAGCCGGGACAAGTTCTAAGTCCCCGACCGGTCTCCCGGCATGTGTGGTAGTGTAGTGCATGTTAGTGTGTCTATGTAAGGGGTGAGGATAGGACAAGGAAGAGGAAGGAAAGATCGTGCACGATCCGTGGCCCGTTTGTTGGGGTACTGCTCCGGCATTCGTCTGGCGTTGATCGGAGAAATCACGGAAAACTACCGATCAGAGCAGCCGGCCGCTACTATTCTCCTCCAGACAGTGACTGAATTCGACCTAGCTGAAAAGCAAGTGTCGAAAATCCTGCCGCCGTCGGGACTCAAACCTAGGACCTCCCGGTCAAAGGCACTGCAGTGACATCAGTTGACATCATACCGTTCCCAGAAGCCATTTCCTGAAACAGTCTCTTTAGCAGAAGAATCGTGCGAGATTCGTATTTGCAATTTTCGAAGCTAGGACATTTTAAAAACTGTGTTGATTTTAATGAATATCGGCTTGATACCATATACATAGAGTCGTGGTCAATATGGGAAAGAGGTAGAGGTCAAACCTACAATAGTGAAAATAGTTTTTACTTTCTCGCCCTTATGAAGGGACTTCGTAAAAAGAGTATGTAATCGTGGGCCGGAAAACGGCGAATTTTCGGCAGAAAAAACTCTTTCGGACTGATCAAAAAGTGGATAAATCCTGTTGCTAAATTTAGAAAAAAAATCTAACACGTGGTGCAGCCAGATCTCATGTTTTGTGTGTTCTTGATACCAAAAAATCGATTGACAGCAAAGTATGTCTGTCTGCCCCTCTGTGGTTAACGCTAGCGCCTAAACCCTTTATCCGATTTTCTTCATAATTTATATTTTTCTATCGATCTGAATGAACTCGAGGCTCTGCGAGTTGCAAATGATTATTTGATTTTTGAGGGTACTTTATATGAAGCCGGAACAACGTTTTCAAAATTTTCTAAAGAGTAGCAGCAAATTGTTTAATTAAACTTTGTCTTAGGATAGCGGAAAAGACACATAAGATAATGATGCAGGTGTCATGTTTCTTGATATCCCAGATTTTTTGAAAATGGCAAAAGTGCAAGTTTTTGGGGGCGTCTTCTTACAACTATAATATTGAAGATATACATTTTTCCTTCATGAAATCTGTTCCTTAAAAACGGATCTGTTCGAGATTGGGTCATTGACCCAGAAGCTGAGGTGCAGTACTTGCTACAGGTCGTTTTAGAATTATAAAGTCCAAATGGTCAATAATACATTAAATATCATTGTGAAAATTGATATTACTTTCCTTTTTGATACTAGGTATAGTCTGTAATTGTATAGAAACAGTTATGCAGGAAAAACGATTTTACTTGGCACTTAAACTTGTGTATCGATTTTAATCGTTTAGTGTCATCTGTCAATATGTTGTAAAATAATGTGCAGATCGTATGTGAATTTTTTGAAGTGATAGTGTCACCTGATAAATTTGATTACTACGTCGTTATGGTTATAGACATCGGCGATTGATGAAAATATATTATCATTCTTAAGTAAGTAATTTATGACAAAACACACATGATTCTTAGATATCTTGATTCGTAACTGTCAATATAATGATAAAATCGCTAGATTAATAAAGACAGGCTTACAATAATCACGTGGTTGGGGTTTGCTTACTAATCGTGCAATACTTTGTTAAATATTGAAGACTGGGAGCTATAAGATATATTTCCCACACAACGAGGGTGTGAAAGCAGACCGAATTTCAAAGAATTCTGAACGCGTACGATGGACTCAATTTTGTGTTCAAATAATTTAATTGGACGTTCCATTTGAAGATTGACTGAATTGAGAGAGACCTAAAAACTTTGTAACCTGAACAACAGTCCATGGAATATCGTAAATTTTCAGTACAGAATTGTTTATTTGAAATGGAAAAATGCAATAAATATCTAAAATATCTAAAAATATTCCAATAGATGCTTCGTTTTGATCCATAGATGAATCCAAACCTTTAAGAAAAGAAAATATGGCTGTTTTCGTAGGTTTTGATTTTCTAAATCCATATTGGCTTTGTTCTAAATCCATCTGAAAACGCTTCGTTTTTACTGAGAAAGGTTTCCATTCGTACGTGAAAAACTCTCTCTAAAATTTTTGGAAAAACTGTCAAAAGAGAAATTGGACGATAAGTTTGAATTTCATTTCCATCGGCTTTTTTGAAAAGCGACTTAATCTTAGCTGTTTTGAAAACATCTGGAAAAGGTCCGGTGAATAAGGATGCATTAAATTTGTGAGTTAATGAGCGCAGAAAATTTGTGGCAGATACAGAAATCTTAAACAAACAATCCGAAAATTCATCTAAACCGGCCGAATATTTATTTTTTGATTTTCCGATGATTTTGTGAATTTTGTACGAAGGAATTTCGGAGACAGACATCATGTTTAAATTTTTGGTTGAATTTTCTTTCTGAAGACCCATTGTGAGATCAGCAATGGTTTCAAAAGATGAGCAGCTATTATGAGATCAGCAGTAGTCTCAAAAAATATTGGTTGAAGAGAAGCCTAATGCTAAGAATAATGCTAATGTGTACTTTTTGTTTTGTTTTTTAATTTGTTGCGTCTTTTTCGCAACACATCTCTTACGCCTTTTGGTCACTGAACACATGTATCATTGAAATAAATAATTGGCTAAGTGCCAAAATGAATATATTTCAGTATATATATATATATATATATATATATATATATATATATATATATATATATATACACACACACTGAAATATGTTATTCCTATTTTATTCAACGATGGCTATATAAAGGGAACTGAGAAAACGAAAAGGGAAACGATGTAAGTGAAGAAGCTTTTATGTGAATAAAGTACTAAATGCAATAGGAACAAAACTAAATACACTTCAGAAAGTTATAAAAGAAAGAGGATTAGACATTAGGTCGATCTAAGTTCATATCCTCTTTTTATTGATAAAAATGTATATTATGTATCAGCGGTAAAGCTAGAGTCATGCAGTTGGGTGTTCAGAAAATCTTACCTTACACTTTTTTGTAACTTATCTCAAATTAATCTTTATTCGTTCAGCAAAAAAAAAATCGATAATTTGTTATTTCAAGCTATTGCTTCTGCAAAGTTAATTCACTTCTCGACACCCAGTGTACCGAAATTATTGAACCTGACATTTCCGATGGTATTTCAGATGTATCTCAGAAATGCTTCTCTCTCTCTCTGTCTCTCTCTCTAATTTAATCATATTCCTTTCACATAATGCTGTAGAAAAATAGACTGAGAGGGAAGGGGAACGTCAACCTAGATAATTTTGCCGCCTCTTGATAATTTTTTTCTAGACCCAGTTGTCCAAAAAATATTTTAACAACAAATCTGCAAGCATGTATTTTGCATTATCTATTTATACATTTGTCAGGTCATTTCGAAGCTGCTCACTGTCAAAGAATGAATATAATTTTATTACAAAAGAAAACTTTTCTGAAGGATAGGACGCTTGGACATCCATCGCGGTACAAGTTTGCGCATGCGGGGAGCCAGCTGAGAGCCTAGGCTCTCTGCCCAGTGAGAGCGAGATAGGAGAAGATACCGTGCCTCATGCGCGCGCAGACCCAGCCGGTGACTATCCACTGGCAGGCTCTCCGCTCAGCCAGCGCAGTCCTGCTGATTATCTCGCGCGTAGGCGGGGGAAAGGGAGTCGAAAACATTTAATTTTCATCAACAATTCAATAAAAAAATACTGAATAAATATAGAGACAGATTTTGTTGAAAAATAATTTGGGTATTCTAAGACCCCCAGATTATCCTGCAGTTTCGCCACTGTTGTTTATATCCATTACAAATGCATAGGCATTAAATGATATCTACCTTTTAAAAAAATGAAAAACACTTCTCTTAACTGATGTAACGAAGGTGTTTTTGAAAGAAGAAACAATAAGATAGTTTTCGTAATAACAAATTAAGAGTAAACGAAGGGAGAACAGTTTCAATGCAGTTTTTCATTTCAAACAGGCAATTACATACGCCACTGAAAATGAACAATATGCATTTGGCTGATATTAATATAACATTTCTGGGTCTTTCAATTCAATAAAACCTCAAATAGAAAGAACATATAAAAAATTAAACACTAAGTTAATTTTATTATGTTACACATTCACAATTCTTTGAAATTTAGTCAGCCTTCAAGCAGCTCGTTGCGTGTATTTTGCGAATGTTAATTCTCGTTTGAGATATGGCATAATCTTTTGGAGAAACACATTCTGTAGTACAGAGTATTTTAGACTGCAAAAAAATGTATGAATAATAAGTAACTGCCATACACGTGATTATTGCATGCCTCTCTTCATTGAGCTTGGAATCCTACTTTGCCTGTTTATTTACGAATATGTAGTTTTGTTAAAACTGACATGATTAAGGGCGGGCACTTATTTTCATGCAAGACAGGTATTTGTAATTACAACACACATAGAAGGAATCATATTTATCTCAGTATCAAGAATATGAATTAATATCTGCTAATTCTAATCAGTTTATTCAGTATCAGTAGTTTACTACAAGAAATCTACATAAAATATATGTAGGTTACGTATAAATCGTTGTTTTGGTTCCGGATATAATTGTAGCTTCACTGTTTACCCGTTTTCTTGAGCTCTCCGTTTGGTAGTTGTGATAAAAGTAGGGGTGTGGATTGTTATTTTGTTAGGAATACTAAAAAATCAAATTTCTAGTTCGTTTACCGATGCAAATATAATTTCTGAAACTTTGGAGCGAAAGTGTCTATTTTTGAAACGTTGTTAATCTTGCTTTTTTGGTACATTTATTTGCCATTCAACTACAAACATTAAAGAGTGGGAATGTGAAAATTGACTATTACAGGCGAAAGTAAATAATTTGTATAATGGATGAATGTCTTATTTCCCGAAGCGAAGACCTCACAGCCGTCAGCGCACGGCGACGAGAATTCAATTCCCCGCTCGCCCTCGCCCGCGAATTGTGTAACAGCTGAGTCCTCACCTCTCGCGCAAGGTGCTCGCTCCCCTTATAACCTTGTTTGCTCCGCGTTCTATCGACTCGCCCGCGTCAGGAAGAGAGGTGCTGCAACGGGAACAGGCTGAAGAAATACGAGCGAACATGTAAAACGGTTTGCAGGTCCGACTAGTTTGACTAGCCTTATTTGTGAACGACACGAGCGGAGCGGGCCGATGCGAAGCGATGCAAAGCGATGCGCGCGCGGCGGCGGCGGCGGCGGCGGTGGTGGTGGCGGCGGTCCAGCTAGCGGGAGTTCGGGGTGGGCATTTCGCCAGCTCGGCTGTGGCACGCGGGTCGCTCTGCGGCGCCTTCCACGTCGCAGTTCGACGAACGCAAGCCTGTCGCTCCGGAAGCAGAGCGGAATTTGGTCTCTCGTTCCGCAAGGCTCGTTCAAATGAGGGCAGTGGGTTCTGTCAACCCAGGATTACTCGCACCTAATAGGATAACCAAGGAGTTTCATTCATAAAAATGTAAGATAGAAGGTAAACCACATGTATTTTACATTTGAAACACATTTCAAAACATTTGCTCTTGGCATTGACATGATGTTAGAAGGCATTATATGACTATTTTCTTCGATAAATATCATTTCTTCTGATTACATCATATTACTTATTTTTGCAACTAGTGGTGATAAAACAGCAAATACTTCCTCGATATTATTAAAGGCTCAGCAATATTTTACTATTCCAAGATCCCGCAAAAGTGTTTCCTACCAGCAAAATTTACAAGACCTTATTTTAAGATCTATTTTTGAAGAACAGATTTCATTAAGGAAAAAATGTATCTTCTATATTGTATTTGTACGAAGACGGCGAAAAATGTAAACTTTTGCAATTTTCAAAGTAAGCGAAAATGAAAACTGCGCCATTCTCTACGCTCCAAAGTTAAATAAAAAAATTGGAGCTATTTTTGAGAAAATTTTAAAAAGACTGTTGAGGTATTATGTAAAGTACCGACAAAAATCAAAATATCCGTTCCAAACTCGCAGGACCTCAACCTCGGGTTTAAAGCAGAAATCACGCGAGAATTACTCGTTTCAAAAAATTCCATTTTTCACTTTTAAAGTTATCATTTATAAGAACAGATTTCACATAAGACGAAATTCTCTATATTCAATAATGTACTTTTGACACACTATTTTTTCGCAATTTTCGAAAAAATAGAGAGTTCGCCGAAAAAGGAACCAGTGCCAGTTTTTTACTATATTTTAATACGTAAGGGAATAATATTTATACAAAAAATGAAGCCGTTTTTGAGATTTTTAAATAAATTGCATTTATTTCAAGAATAAATTACACAAAAAGAAAAAATCTTTTTTTAAATTGTACGTGCCCTTTTCTCAAGATCTAACTTGTTTAATAGATTTCATGTAAGGCAAAAACCTTATGTTAAATGTTTTCAATATTTTTGAATTTTCGTTGAGTTCAACGTATAAGAGACCTGCGCCAATGTTTCAAGAATCCCTTGTTCTATCCATGAAAAAATTAAAGTAAAAATATGGACCAGTTTTTGAGATAAAAAAAAATTGCATTAACTTCAGAAATTTTTGAAAAACTAGTAGTTTCTTCAAAAAATTTTCATGACCTTTTCCAAAGATCTACTTTTTAGAACAGAACATTTTTTTGTAATCCTACCTCTTTTATTCGCATGACCGGTGTTTGTTATCAATAGTTGTTAAGAACATATAGGAGAACTGAAATCTTGGCAATATTGTTACGTATGTTTATTTCAATATATATTTTAAAAATGAGCACATTTATCTGAAATACTCTCTTCTCTAATTTTGTAGTTCGTCAGATCCAGTGTGACTGTTCGCCTGGTTGTCCACACGAAACTTGCACAACAGAATACCAGTGTTATACTCAGTATATGCATGAGGGTTCGAAGCCTATCGCTCATGGTTGCTTGCGACGGTAAGTATTATCAAAGTTCATTGAATTTTTAATATATTGATTTTTGCTCCTTTTAGTGATTCCTTTTATAAGTAAAAATTTAGAGAGCACCCCTGACTGCGCCTGCACGCGTTTTACAGAGAAAAGAAATTTCCCTCTAACACATCTTGATCTCCTCTTGGCCAGTCACGTCCGTGAGTGCTTGCGTGGGTGGATCATCATGGCAGCTACCATATCAAGGGCCCGGAAATAACAAATAGAACACAGGTTTCCTGTGTAAATAGCAATAAGTTGAAATAAATTAACAAGTTTTTAGTAGTTAGCAATTCTCACTTACGGGCGGAGAACTATTTGAACAGATAATAACACAGTGCAACACATTTGAACCTTGTGTCTTACCACGAAATGAAAGTGCGTACGTATTCTTTATATCACATACGCTGATTGAAAAAATGAAATAACAAATGTTACACCAAGTTCCACCATTTTTCTGGAAAAGATACGCTACACCTACCACTTGTGGAAATCCAAGAAAAATCCAAGAAACTTGGAAATTACTCTGTAACGATAGAGGAGGAATCTTTAGTTAATTAATACATAGATCATGTAACAAAAATTGTATTATAAAACTTGTTTGTATTAAATTACTTGTATAATTAATTGTTTTTGTTACAAACATAATGAAAACAGTACGAGAAATTGAATAAAGCTTGAAATGCACTTACAAGTTCGAAAATGTTTCTGGTATCTTTCTGTTTATGGGTGGATAGTGAAACTTCATGTAGGAATCCGCTACAATGTTCGGTGACCATCTTCTCTTAAATCGTTTTTTAATGTCAGCGGTATTTTGATTAAATTGCTCACCATGTTTGTCACTCACATCTCCAAGCTTGAGTGGGAAGAAATCCAAATATGAATGAAGGAAATGTAATTTGAGAGACATGTTGCACCCCATAGCCTTGTAACAGTCCAGCACGTGTTCCGTGCTTTCCCTGTAAATCTCAGACATTGTGTTTCCCAAGAAATTGTCGCATACATCTTTCAATGGAAGCCAAGCTGCCTTCTCAGTATCAGTCAGCAATTGTTGAAAGATAGTATCTCTCATCAAGTCACAGATCTGAAGCCCCGTGAAAGTTCCTTCTTTTCTTTTTTGCAGTACTAATCGCAGGAAATTTAGATAGTGAATTTTGGGAAGGGAAATTGGAAAGCCGCAATCTTTGTCCATTGCTTTCATAAAATTCTTCATAAAGCCCGATTTAAGATGGAGTGGTGGTAACTGCACACTGTCTTTGTCTACAAGGAGTTCATGTGACACATTTTTTCACCAGGACTGAAAATTTCTCTCAGGGGCCACTCTTTGTATACATAATGGACTTTCCTTGCCCTTCTATCTCATAGATACAAGAAAAAGCAATACTTTATGTAACCAGTCTTTACTAGAAGGAGTTCCAGAACTTTGAGATTTTCCATTTGTGATTCGAATAGCCAGTATACTTCAGTAGTAGCCTTATGTTCTCATAGGTTTCTGTTGTAAATAAAATGTCTTTCAATATTTACTTTATGAAAAGGCAATCTTGACATTTTACCTTTTATACATGATTCACAATCATTAAGTTTTTCTATTTTAAATTTGGGCAAACCATTTACTAAATCATCACTGATCATTCTTTCCAAGTATTTGAAATTAATATGCCCTAACCTTCTATGCCATAATTGAAATTTTGGTTCCAATATGTTGAAACAAACTTCAGATCTTGGAATATTCATAACTTGTTGAACATTCACTTTAAGAATAAATTTATCATTTTCAAATTCACCTTCTGCTACTAATTCTCCAGTATCTTTTTCAAATATTCTGGCCCCATTTTCATCTAAAACAACTTTCTTACCATTTTTCACTAAGCTAGGTACTGAATTTAAGTTATTATTAATATTAAGAACGTACAATACATTTTCCATTTTTACAAATATTTCCTCATCATTTTTATTTGTAGATCCTCTAACAATTCCACGACTTTCCCCAAAAATAATTCTTCCACTTTCAGCTGTATTAATTTCTGTATTCTCTGACCTCTTCTCTAAAATAATATCTTCTTGATAACTCATGTGAGATGTGCATGCAGAATCTAACATCCAAATTGTTTCTTTCTTACAAGTATTATTATTATCATTATTCATCAAAATTCTCATTCATTACCATAGCATGTTCGTTTTTCGAACTGAAGATATAATTTCGGTGAATATTTTTTGAATTATTTTTAATTCTACCTCTATAATTTCCTCTATAGTTGTTTGAATAATTATATCTACCATTCATTTCACTGTTACTGTTATTCACGTTACTTGTATGATAATTATTTCTGTTCGAACAATTTTTAGCTAAGTGACCAAGCTTTCCACAATTATAGCAAGCACCTCTCTTTTGTTCTTTGACTTTAAAAGCAAGAGTTTCCGATTCTGTTCCTTTATCATATTTTCTTTCAAAATGTAAAAGCGTTTCTCTCATAGTTTCGTAATTAATTGACGGATTTGATGATATTGCTATTGAAACTTCACGATATTTATCAGGAAGACCTTCAATGATACAAGTAATCAATTCATTTTCTTCTATTTTAGTTCCTAATTCTGAAATTTCTGTAGCTAAAGAATGTGCACGTGTCAAATACTCGTTAATACTTTCTCTTTCAAATTTTTCAATTTTTGCTAATTTAATTTTCAATTGAATCTTTCTTTGAGTAACTGCACCTTCGTGTCTCTTTTTTAATATATTCCATAATTCCTTAGCATTATCTATACCACGACATGCCATCGCTTGATCAGCGGATAAAGTTAATATGATTAATGCACATACATCGTCGTTTTTCTTATTCCAGTCGTTCCATATTTTCGTTGAAATTTCATCTCTTTCTTTTTTAGCTGGTTCGTCATTTATTAAGGCATCATAATACAAATGTTTTGACTTAATAAGAGCCATCATTCTCATACTTCATAAAGCATAATTAGTACTTGTCAACAATTCTATTCTTCCGAATGATTCCATTTTCACTTCTTCTGCTGCGCCTTTTTACAATTTGAATTAAATACTGCACGCTTTGCTACCAAATTGTTGTAAATAAAATGTCTTTCAATATATTATTCATTTATTACTTGAACATTTAATACATTGTAAGTTATAGATTACGACCTCGACACATATTACTTCTTCCATCATCATAAAAAAAATTGTACCTCGACAATCAACATAACCTCGGTTGGTTCGTAACAACGTAACGTCATTTTACTCTCTTGAGTTACAAGAATACCATCAGTTTCCTTTACCTGAACGCAATGCGGCACTGGTATCGAAGGTTTCTCATTTCTGTTATGTAAGAGAAGAGCTTTGAGACTATTCTTTGAGGAATCTGTAAACAGACGCCATTGTTATGGATTGTAAATCCATAACAATGTTTATAAGCAGCTCATTTATATAATAACAATATACCAAACTGTCATTGAGAAAAAAGTGGAAAGATGAAGCTGTCATTTACGGAACGTAAAACTAGTGTTTGGCCGACCTGGATGGCCGAGGTGGTTAAGAGCGAGTACCGACTCAGCGCTTCGGTCCGAAGGGTCGCGGGTTCGAGTCCCGCCTTGGGCATGGCTGTTTGTCCCTTGACTTTGCGTGTGTTGTCGCGGAGGGCCTCGCGTTCTGCTGACCCCAGATCAGAGGAGCCCGCAAGTGTTTGTCTAGTGTATGGTCGAATATGCGTCCCTTCGGGACGTAAAGGGCAACCAGGTGTCGGCTGGATAAAAGCCCTAGGAAAAACAAAACAAAAAACTAGTGTTCGGTCGTAACAGGTTCTTTTTTTGAAGGTGTAATTCTGCTTGCCTCTTTGAAAGATTTACATCTCCTACAAGATTGTTCAATTCTGTCTGCTACAATGGCTGTGGTTGTAGCCATGCTGCAGATGGTGTATAATTAAGATCTTTATAGTCTTCGTGATCAGCTTGTCAGTACCATCATCTAGTATTCTATCTTCCAGAGTCCATTCTGTTCGTGTTTTTGGTATTGGGAGGGAATTAGAATGCGGAACTTGCCGCATTGCAGGTCCAAAATTTGGATAAGAAACTGTGTTTGGATTTACTTGAGATTCCTGTTACTTTCGCTAACCAAAAGTAGCAATCTGTGATGTGGTCTCTAGGTTCTCTCCAAAACACTTGTGGAAGAGGAGAAAACATTCGAAACGTGACATGTCCACTTTACTCTTTTTTTAGAAAAATATGAAAATGTTATACCATCAAAATTATGCAAATATTTTATTGGTACTCATTTCTTAATTATGTAATAAGGATAGCTAAATATATTATTAATACAAAACTTAAATATTCTATGTTTGGTTCAATTTTAGAGCGAGTTTTGTGTCGGACCTGTCTTGTTTTGATTGAATGACAACTGGACATATCTTGATTTGAATGGAAAATAAATTCTTTTTATTGAAATTCATAAAATTATAATGGGAAATTTAACATTCTTTTTCTTGCAGCTTTTTGCACACATCCATTATTGCAAATTTTATTAAAAAGTATATAATTTTTTATTAAGGTAAGAATGTCCCAACTTAAACGATTTTATACAAATCCATTGACTCATTTGGTGAAAAAAAGAGGGCCTTCAGTTTTCCTCCTTTTATCAAAGAACAATTATTTTAATATATTAAAAAAATATGTCAGGCTTCCTTACCTCAAAGTTTGAACGATTCATGTTTCCTGGTATATTTTTTTTCTTTTTCGTTTTCTCAAACGCTCGGTAATGTCACTAACAGACACCTCCATTTCCGCGGCTCAGAATTATTCGATGTGGGATAATGTTTTCCTCTAACTGAACAGTGAATAGCGATATTGAAGCAAAATGTTTCACATACAGAAAGAACACTTTCATGTCTATTTCGTAGTCAGTAGCTAATAGACTGATTCTCTGTAATACGTAGTTGTAAAACTTTCACGAAATTGAACCGTTACTGCTTTAAATATTGCAAGTGCGGATTACACAAAATACCTGGAAAATGAGCACATTGTTTCTCTCGAGCAACCAAGGAAAATCCACAAGGATCCCATACCCGTCGGGACCCAAAACAGGAAGTCTGAGCCAATGCTTTCTAAAACCTAAGGTTTGGAAATGCCTTTCTTTTTATACAACAATTTTAATAATAGAAATCAAGCGTATGTACCTTTCCCTCTAAATAAACAGTAAATGATTCCTTATTAGCTACTAACATGGTAAAAAACAATAAAATCATAAAGAGAGGGATTGTGGACATGTCACGTTTTGAATGAAATACAAATAAGACATCAAGAGAAGGGAAGGGACATGCCACGTTATGAATGAAAATGCTATGAAATTAATGTAAAAATTTCAAAGTGGACATGTCCTGGTTTTTATGAAAACAGTAGTTTTAAACTGAATTTATTAGGAGACATGTCGCGTTTTGCGTGAAAATTAAGGTCTGGTGTTATAGAGCTCATCAAAATTAATACAAATCTTTGTATAGCTCAGTTTTGGTCAACGATGGACATGTCACGTTTTGAATGTTTGCCTCGGGTACGGCAAATGACGTAGGTAGGTAGGTATCATGCAACTAGCCTCTAAGAGAGCGGGAGCAACGTGGACAACAGTTCCGTGGTGTCCAACTCTTACCCTCATCTACATTTCATTCAAAATACATCTCGAGCACCTTTTGGATGATCGTAGAAATGGGATATCCTTGAGACTTAGTCAAAACTCGCCACATCACACACAAAAAAATTGGTGACTGAACTCACTTCCTTGACATCGCTGAGTATAAGAAACACACGAAAACGCACAAACAGTATTATTCACGTTAGCGGGTTTACACACTTCAAGAATAGATACTGTGTAATCTCACTATCGATTGACTGATGCAACTGCAACTTATCTTTACCTACTATCCCCTCCCCTCTTTACTACTACCACTAGGCAATAATATTCCTAAAGTAAAGGAATGTGCTAAGCGCCGCCACAACATCAATAAAGCAGCCGAGCGCAGATAAGATTGCGTTTCCAGAAGCAAGTTTAGGTGATAGCGAACAATGGTTTTCACCATTGTCATCAGGACACTGAACTACATAACAATCACCTAATCTTCTTCTGCGGCACATTTCATTGTTGCACTGTGAAATTTAAGGATAACCTATTTCTATCTATCTGCCAGATGTTACCTTTCACGTATATCATTCCATCGCTTTAGTAGAGGAAATTAATACAGATAATTTTGGGGTAATAACCGTCATCAGACTTCTCCATGGGCTTGGTATAAAGTGACGCCCCTGAGCAATTTGTACAACCCTAACTTTTAATCTCACGCCCCTTCTGAGGACTCTGTGCACACAAACTCTTGTAGGTAGTTACCTTGCCCGCGACCTTGACATGCCTGTGGTAGGACTGCTTTTGCTAGTAGGCTGTAGTGTCCGCTGGTTTTAAAGGTCCCTAACCTTATGCGGCATGCATTATGGATTATGGAATCAAGGGAACTGACAAGGGATGTTTCAACAGATGCAGATCGAAATCTGGCTTCATTTTTTCTATAGATGGATATTCGCTATTTTTATATGCTATGAAAATATAGCTGCAGTCAGGCACTGGAAGCTTCTAAAAATTCCACACTTTCCACGGCCCAAATCATCGTTCGCACGGGGCGTAGCCTCACGTACTGTGAGAGAATGTCCCCCTGAGGGAACAAGCGCTCCTACGGGCACGAACTCCAAATCAGGCCAGAGAAATACTAAGCTAATGAAATTGATCACGCCCTTGACAAGCCCGCAATGCCGCATGCCACAGCGACTATTCTTCCGGGCACTAGTTCTTCGTCATTGAGAAACTGAAATCTGATGTGATGCCAACGGGTCTTCACGCCATGGAAATAGGGGAAATGGTCGTATCTGCGGACAGTTTTTATGTTTTAATTTTTTTTCTCTCTCTAGGATATGAAATTGTTGATGTTCGTCTTTTTGAAACGCTACACATCTCAGCATATTTTTGTATTATAGTATTTTTTAAGAACATTCTCGAAGATTCTTTTGAGATAATTTGATTGTGTACAATGTATTCCTGGGTACATCGTACTGATGTACCAGGGGAAAATGTAGGGAAAGTAAAAAAAATACAACTGAATAAATGTATATTCTTTAGTCATACGGAAAATATCACAATAACATTTCTTGAACAAAAGGGATATTAACCTAGATATTAATAAATAACGTGTATAGAAAAATAGAAATTTTGCTGCCCTTTAGAACAACCAAACACAAATTGGTTCTGGAGCTTGTGTTTTGTCATCTATGTCAGCTTCATAAGATATAACAATAACTTTTTTTTAAACAGGAAGGACTTCAACCTTGAATTTAAATTACTGTAAAAGAAACAGGAAAAACAATAAATGTTTGCTGTCTTTGAGAACAAACGAACACGGACAGGGAGCTTAATTTTTATGTCCTCCATGTCGAATTCGTTTGTTGCAGAACCTTCATCAACTATGAATTTGACTGAATCATTGTATGTGAATTTTTGAAAATATTGTACAATAAAGTCTTCATATTCATATTCATCCTTTTCTGTAACTGAAATATTGCTGAACAACGAATTGACATACCATCTTTAACAACAGTCAGAACTGCACTATTAATTGTTTATGCTGGCGGTTGAGGGTTTTTTTCTTTGGGGCATGGCCAGGAAAGCTCCTGAAATCAATTTAATTCAGATTAATGCTACACATATGAACATAGAGACGTCCCTAGGTACATGAAGTCACTGTCCTTAGGTACAACAATCTGCAATCATGAATAAACATGGCTACTGTTACTTGTAGATCAGTTGTATAAACGAAGTATACACCTTGAATTAACCACATTCTGTGCTAGTACGGGTAAGTATACTTCAGTATTGTAAATTAATAGTAGTTACTACAAAATTGATGAAAGAGAAATGCATAAATACTTATATTTCACACTTCAAATTTTTTAAACTCATAAAATCTCAGAAACAGCTCACACCATAAAATCGTTCACTTGAATAAACACAATGGCAATGACAGTGTAGTGAAAATAACAATGGAATTCCTCTCACAGACTCCTTGAAAACATGCTTTGTCCCTAGGTACATCTGTTCCTAGGAATGATAGTTTCCCCTACAGTTGAAATTGTTTGGCAACCCTGTATTTTTTACACATACACATCAATGTATGATGGTTCAGTTGAATGCATTTGTAGAACACTCCAGTTAACAGGCATTTGGAACATAATCCACTCTGGTGTCTGGTAAGTTTGTAAGTAGTGCATGTTTTCCTCGGGAGATGGCGGTGATCTTCCCTCGCTGGATGGCGAGATCCGGCGCCGACCTACCGTCGGCTAGTGAGGTCTCCCCCTAACCAGGACTCTCCCACCAGCGGGGCACCGCCCCAGCCGGGACAAGCTCTAAGCTCCCGACCGATCTCCCGGAATATGTGTTAGTGTAGTGCATGTTAGTGTAAGTGTATGTGTAATGGGGAGAGGATAGGTCAAGGATGAGGAAGGAAAGATCGCGCGCGGTCCGTGGCCCGTTTGTTAGGGTACTGCTCCGGCATTCGCCTGGTGTTTATCGGAGAAACCACGGAAAACTACCTATCAGAGCAGCCGGCCGCAAGAATTCTCCTCCAGACAGCGACTGAATTCGACCTAGCTGAAAAGCTAGTGTCGAAAATCCTGCCGCCGTCAGGACTCGAACCTAGGACCTCCCGATCAGAGGCGCTGCAGTGACATCAGTTGATGCAC
This sequence comes from Teleogryllus occipitalis, assembly GCA_011170035.1. NCBI lineage: Eukaryota > Metazoa > Arthropoda > Insecta > Orthoptera > Gryllidae > Teleogryllus > Teleogryllus occipitalis. Next base: position 23,179 of record BLKR01001292.1, read on the forward strand.
TGAGCATCACACCCGACCTGACCGCTCCCGGTCACACACACAGTTCAAGTATCATTACTTTTTATTTTGTAAATGTTTGTTGTCGATTTATGAAAATGTGTAGTATGAACCTAAAACGAATTAGACATACATAATTGATTTTGATACCTTATTTATTTATTTAGTCAAAAACAGTAAAAAACTATATGTGACGTATGGGGGGAGAAAATCATCTGAGCACGCTTTCTTGAGTTTCAGAATCCCATTTAACTATTAATAGTTGAAATATGAATAATAATAATAATAATAATAATAATAATAATAATAATAATAATAATAATAATAATAATAATAATAATAAAATTTTAAAAAGCGGGAGATTAACATTTCAAAAACTAGATATTTTCGTTCCCGAATTATAGAAAACTTATTTGTAACGGTAAAGGAACGAAAAGATTTGATTTTTCTGTATTGTTAACAAAATAGAAACTCACCCTAAGCTCTACTACCACTGCAAGCAAAAGGAAAGTTCAACAAAACGTGCGCATAGTGAAGCTACATTTACGTCTAGAAGCAAATCAAGGGGCCAGCATTTGCTCAATGGATCAGGGAAACTGGACAAAAACCCGATCAAGATGGGGGTCATTGACCTGGAAGCTGAAGTACATTACTTGTTACAGGAATATTGAGTCTTTTTTTTAAATTATACAATGCAAATGTAAACTAATTTATTATACTATATCTTGGTTTTGTTAAAGTAAACATTATTCTTCTTTTTGACGATCAGTATAGTCTCTACCTGTAGAGAAACAGTTTTGCAGCAGAAAAGATTTTACTTTTAACTTAAATTTGTGTACCGATTTTAATTGTTTAATTTCATCTGACAATGCGTTGTAAAGTAACGTCCATGTATTGTAAGTGGATTTCTTGTAGTGAGATGTTGATACTGACACTTGATGGACATGATTTCTACGTCGAGTGTTGTAACTATAAATATCAGTATTACATGAAAATATGTTCCCACCGTTAAGTAAGACAGTTTTGACAAATACTACAGATTCGTAAATAAATAGACAAGGAAATGGTAAGATTCCAAGTTCAATGAGAAGAGGCTTGCAGGGATCACGTGGATGAGATTTTTTCATTATTCGGATAATTTTCTTTTGCAATCTAAATATCTGGAAAGTAAAGGATGAGCTTCTCCAGAATATTATGCCATATCTCAGGCGAGAATGTACATTTGAAAAATACACGCAACGATCTGCATGAAGGCTGACAGAATTTGAAAGAATTCAAATAATGAGCTTAATTTAGTGTTTAATTCTGTTATATGTACATTCCATTTGAGGCTTGACTGAATTGAGAGACCTAGAACTTTTGTTACCTTAATATCAGCTAATTGCATATTGTTCATTTTCAATGGAGCATACGATTGCCGATTTGAAACGCAAAGTTGCATTGAGACAGTTTTTCCTTCGTTAACTATTAATTTGTTATTACAAAACCAATTTGAAACTTCTGAAATTGTACTATTTATTGTTTCTTTTTTGCAAAGAACATTCGTGTCATCGGCAAACAGAACTTTTCTTTCATTTTTAATAGATGAGGGCATATTGTTTACGTACAACAGAAAGAGGATAGGACCTAAGATGGAACCTTGTGGGACCCTATGATCAATTGACAAAGAATTGGAAAGATAAGTAAATAATCTCCTTTCTTGCCAGTACGGTATTTCTACTCTTTGAGCTCGATGTTTATGGTACGAGGTTATACAATCTAAGGCAATAGCACAAATTCCATAAGAAGGTAATTTTGAGAGCAAGATATTATTGTTAATAAGCTTTCGAAAGATCTAAAAATATCCCAATGGGTTCTTTTTAGTCTATTGATGAAGCAACATCTTTAAGAGGAGAAACAATGCCAGTTTCCGTAGATTTTGATTTTCTAAAACCGTGTTGTGAGTCTGAAAACGCTTCGTTTTTCCTGAGAAAAGTTTCCATTCGCGTATAGAAAAACCTCTCTAATATTTTTGAGATAACTGACAAAAGAGAAATTGAATTTCATTTTTGTTCCCTTTTTTAAAAAGTGGCTTAATTTTTGCTGTTTTGAAAATATTTTGGAAATTTTCCTGTGCACAAGGAAGCATTGAAAAAGTGAGTTAATGGGTTAATGGCAGGTGCACAGGTTTTTAATAAACAATCCGGAAATTTATCTAAACCAGATGAATATTTATTTTTTAGTTTACTGACTATTGTGAGGATTTCGTTGGAAGAAGTTTCGGAAATAAACATCGTGCCGAAATGTTTTTGAGAAGCATATGATGTTGAATTTTGTGGTTTTAGTCCCTTCGTGAGATCAACCGCAATTCTAGAAAAGTGTTGGTTGAAGAGATTCGCAATGTTTTCTGGATTACTTGTTTCTCTTTCATTATCCTTTTAAAATAACATTCTCTTCAAAATATTGTGATAATGTGATAATTTTTTACGATATTCCACATTGCTTTAATTTTGTTTCTAGCGTTCAAAAAATCGTAATTATTATTCATTATTTTTGCTTGTACTATTATTTTCCTTAACATTCTTTTATATTCTCGGAAATAGACATGGAAACCGGGTGATATGTTATGATGTTTAAAGTAGTTCAAGTGTTGAAATGAAGTAGAACGAACGTTTGTTTTTACACGATGTTCTAATTCCTTGTGGGATCCAATTAGTACTTATATATATATATATATATATATATATATATATATATATATATATATATACTTATATTATGATATGTGATCCAAGTATTACTATATTTACTATATACTTACTATTATAATTGCTTGTAGGGCAGAAAATGTAATCACTTTGCTGCGATGTAATAGCAAATTAATCGTGCTTCTAAATACAAAAATGTATTATTAAATCTTTTTGTTTGATAATGAGAGTAATATTTTTTCATTTATTATGTTTAATAAAATAAGACGTATCTATCAAAACTAAAAAAAAATCTTAAAAACCCATGATTACTTTCTGCTCAAATTCTCTAATTTTCGACCAGAGAATATTTATTTATAGACGACCAGAGAATATTTATATTTCGACCAGAGAATATTTATATTTATATATATTTATATTTCTAATTTCAAATCCAGCGAACACTATTTATTCATAATCGTGTACGACACCGCAGAAAAAATATTAAGCCCTTTGCGTTCTATTAACAAGACTCTTAATAATTTCATGATTCCCCATGAAATATTGTAAAAGAGGCTTGCTCGTTGGCACTTTTTATTCAGCTTCATAATGAGTGAAAATTGTCACAAAATATGTGCTGCCAAACATTACCCTCTTCTTGGAATTGCATAAATTTCATTTTTAATTCAATCTCGATGAGAGACTCCCTGAATTTCGTCCGTTATGCTCTCATTTGGAGATTATAACATTCTTGGTGAAAAATCAATTATTAAATTGTAAATTTTAGTTAGTGAAAATTACTGGTTGGAAATAGTGGTTGTGGATGTGGTACGTATGGAATGTCTGGTTTTGTTGTCGCGGCTGTTCTCTCGTAGTTCATTGTTGGTTTTCATGAAGTTCGTAGTACGTAGTTTTAATTTGTGATATTAATCCGAGTTTATAATTTGAATTACTTGAATTTCTTGTAAAGGATTCGGCGAGTAAATCAATTGTTATTTGGGGTCCAAGCAGCGAACTCCAAGTATAGTCTGGCATGGTGTGTGGCTATAATGCAACACAGTTCTGACAATGTAAAAAATATTATTCATTGGGGGGGGAACAGTCTTACATTTACCATTCCAACAGGAAAGAAATGAAAATGGAGAAAAAAGCAAAAACTGATACTTTCACTGATGGAGCATTGAGACAGCACAGCCAACTGTCATCTTTTTCTTGTGTTGTCTTTTAGGGATTGGCAGTCGCTTACTGATACTAGTTCGGCATGTTACCTGGCCGATGATAGCTTACTTCGGCCAGTGACAGGTGACGCACATGTTTTGCCGGCACTAATGTGGCAGAACCAACCGTGGGCTATGCGATGGCACGAATCGGCTGCGGATCCGTGGGCGCTCCTGGACGGTAGGGCACGGTGCCGTGAGACGCAAATTGCCGCCAGGAGGCGTCTCGGTCGCACTACTCGGCTGCTTGGCTACACCCCTCGTCCGTTTCGGTTAGGATATAATTAACAGGGCTCTGCATTAAGACTGATGATATATGTAATAACTTATCTAACGAACTAATTATGAAAAGAAACATACTCCGGCCGCGGAAGCCTACGAAATCATAATTATGAAAAGGATTTATTTAAACCTTTTTTGGAGAAGAATACAAGACATAACTATGAAAAACAACTGACTATATATGATGAAGTGAATGGTAGTGCATCTCTTGCAATAGGTGGCGACACATGTGTAATATTAATATCTTCAATTCTTCCTCCTATACATGATTACACAATGGACAAAAACAAAGAAGAATAGTTTATTTTGTTAAGATGACTGCTAACTGGTTTTCCCTTCGATGTGCTCCACAGAAATCAGCTCAGCAAGATAGTAGTCTCCGACGAAGTAATACCGCTCCTCTATGAGCTTGAAGCAGCTATGAAACTGAAGATTTTTCGGGAATTTCAGACTGCTCCGATTGTTAACTCGTAAAACGGTTGAACCACACCAATTCCTTTGATCCTTCGTTGGCTGTAACAAACTCCACATTTGTTGTCGACAAGGAGACTGATTTCTGCAATTGGCCAGTGGAAATTATAGCGCTCCCAGCATAAGGAGCTGCAACTCCATTTGTTGAACTTCTAGGCTTAACATCACTTGCGAAGTCAGCATCGCTAAATACCTCGAGCCTCCTTTTGCTTCAGTTTTATCGATAGAGCAAGCCATAGGCACTCGTACCGCTCTTATATCGAACAATGCGTTTCACATTCGTCCAATCAGCTTTTGTCGGCTGTTTCATTGGGCGTGCCTTTCGAGATACTGAAACTAGAGGTGCTACAGAATGGCACAGACTTTCTCGTAGCAAATTTTTCTAATTTTCTTAGTGTGGTCTCGCTTTAAGGTCTTGCTCCATTCTCTGGCCAGCTGCTATCTATCGTCGCCCAAAGTACATTTTTTTTTACATTTTTGCAACTTTTTGCCTTCCTAATGGCACAACCGAAATATGACTTCAAGAATATTAAAGAAGAGTAAAAAACCTCGTTCTAAATAGAAATTTTCATTGAAAAATTTGAAGTAGTTTAAAAAAAATAGCGATTAAGCATTGCTGTATATGCGAAATTTGAAGCTCTTTTTCACAGGAATCTATTGCGTTTTCGGAAAACGTCATTTAAAGTCGTTTGAAGCACTTCCACTCACAAATGCAATACTGTATACAAATCGATGTAAATGTGTTTTATAACAGCGTGAGACATATTTAAAAAATTACACTTGTGTAATTAACGTTACGTCATATTTCACGTTACGTCATATTAAACAGTACCATTACCACTATCCGTTGGAAAGCTTTGAAGAAAAAATTTTGAGCAGTTTTTGAGAAAATGGCATTTGAGCTTTTCTGAAAATGCAGAATATTGCGCTCATGTTCAAAGCAAAAAAACTGTTGAGTTTTCCATCAACATTATTTAACATTATTAAAACATATGAACACTTAATTACAATAATGGGAACAAATCTTACCTAATGTAAATATTAACGACGTGAGATACAATTTAAAAAATATTTTTGTAATTTTTGAAGAAAAAAACAAAGAATAGAGCAATGTGGAGCTAATGTCATCGTATCTTTGGCACTAACCCTACCACAAATTTCCAAAAAAAATTTGGAGCAGTTTTCGAGAAAATCTTGTTTTTGTTATTATTTAAAATTGCAAATATTGCACGCACTATTGCACGAAAACTAACAAAATTCCCCAAAATCTACATGACCTTAATGAAAGAAATATTTATGAACAATAAATTTCATTTGAAGGAAAACCTTTATCTTCTATTTTGTAGTTATAGGAAGACGACAAAAAATTCAAACTTTTGCAATTTTCGAAACTTCAGAGTTAACCGTGAAAATCGTACCTATGCCTCCTTTGTAAGTGTATTTTACTCTCATCTTAAAAGAAATTTAAAGAAAAAATTTGGTGCAGTTTTTGAAAAAGTTTTGAAAACGTTCGGGGGGCTTCATGTTACGTAATTTTTTAAGAAAGTTTTCCAAAATTTCAATGCTTCAACTAGAGCCAGATGTACACGGGTTTCTTCAATTTGGAAAAGATCGGACGTGTGGTTTAGGCGCTAGCAGTGTTCACGGACAGACGGACGGACGGACGGATGGACGGACAAACACACAGACGGACAGACGGACGAACAGACAGACAGGTCGCATTGAAAAAAAACCCACTTTGGTATCAAGGGACCTCAAAGCGTGTATTTCCGTTGAAATCTCGTAGTCTATTGTCCGCAGCATTACATAACTTTCTCTATACTATGTATATTACTCCGTATATACGTATGTATACGAGAAAGTAAAAGCAATGTCTGACGAGTTGCCACCGTAAGATACATCAAGGAGCCAAGAGCCTCCCGATATGGCACGTTTAATTCGACTGGATTTTACGCACAAACATCACTGCGATTGCAATCTGAAAAAAATCCAGAAAATAGCTGATTTTTAGGGCAACATTTGAAATTTTTCTCGTGCACCCTTCGGGATAAAAACTTTCTTTAAAAAATTCCAAAATTTTTAAATTAAAACAAACTTTTGAATTTCGCGGCCAATAAATTTGTAAAAATTGTTTTTGAATAATTTAGCAAATTTCACGTAAAGAAGCCACATTATCATTATGGAAATTCATGCAGCCTATTCAATGAAAAAATAAAATTAAAAAAAAACATTTTTCGTTATTACGAAGGATGTGACGGAGGGAGAAACCTAAAAGTCATGAAAATATGTTTTTCGTGGTCTCAATTCTTAGGAAAAAGTTTATTTTCAATTTCAAGCGGGGACACTTTTACCTTCTTATTCGTCTAGAGACTTGGCATAATATTCTAAAGAAGCTCATCCTTTAGTGCACTGACATTTAGATTGCAAAAGAAAATTATCCGAATAATGAAAAAATCCCATCCATGTGATCCCTGCAAGCCTCTTCTTATTGAGCTTGGAATCTTACCATTGCCTTGCCTATTTATTTACGAGTCTGTAGTATTTGTGAAAACTGACTTACTTAACGGTGGGAACTTATTTTCATGTAATACTGATATTTGTAGTTACAACACTCGACGTAGAAATCATGTCCATCAAGTGTCAGTATCAACATCTCACTACAAGAAATCCACTTACAATACATGGACGTTACTTTACAACGCATTGTCAGATGAAATTAAACAATTAAAATCGGTACACAAATTTAAGTTAAAAGTAAAATCTTTTCTGCTGCAAAACTGTTTCTATACAGGTAGAGACTATACTGATCGTCAAAAAGAAGAATAATGTTTACTTTAACAAAACCAAGATATAGTATAATAAATTAGTTTACATTTGCATTGTATAATTTAAAAAAAAAGACTCAATATGCCTGTAACAAGTAATGTACTTCAGCTTCCAGGTCAATGACCCCCATCTTGATCGGGTTTTTGTCCAGTTTCCCTGATCCATTGAGCAAATGCTGGCCCCTTGATTTGCTTCTAGACGTAAATGTAGCTTCACTATGCGCACGTTTTGTTGAACTTTCCTTTTGCTTGAAGTGGTAGTAGAGCTTAGGGTGAGTTTCTATTTTGTTAACAATACAGAAAAATCAAATCTTTTCGTTCCTTTACCGTTACAAATAAGTTTTCTATAATTCGGGAACGAAAATATCTAGTTTTTGAAATGTTAATCTCCCGCTTTTTAAAATGTTATTATTATTATTATTATTATTATTATTATTATTATTATTATTATTATTATTATTATTATTATTATTATTATTATTATTATTACTATTATTTTTCATCTTTCAACTATTTATTAATAAAATTGTTGGGAAGGGATTCTGAAACTCAAGAAAGCGTGCGCAGATGAGTTTCTCCCCCATACGTTACATATAATTTTTTACTGCTTTTGACCAAATAAATAAATAAATAGACTTTCTGTCTATCTTCTGCAGGTTTTTCTTCCTATTCTTCGGTGATTTTGGTGTCTTTGTATAGATTAAATTTTGGGATCACTGGTTTTTCCTGTTGAATTTTCTTTCTGATGTGAATTTAATTTTCATTCTGGTTAAATAGAGATCTGAATCAATATTTTATATTGTCAGCATTTGTTGGTGCGTGATGAAGGTGTAGTTTTTATTTGTTTTTTATCCTCACGGTCATGAGTTGATTGTTAATAAAATCTATGATAACTATCTAAGATTCTTTTATCTACAAGAACAGCCACGCCAAACAGTGCTGCCTCTTTGCCAACTTTCTTATTCGTTCCACTTTTGAAGAGTCCGTAGTTATTATAGATTGTCGTTTTTAAATCTGTGAAGCGTGTTTCTTGCAGGGTGAGAATTTGGATTTTCTGATTTGTAAGTTCTGTTGTGATATTGTGCAGTTTTCCTCTTTGAATAAGTGTCTGAATGTTCAAACTTTCAATGTAAGTGTTTTCCTTGGAAGTTGACCAGAGCACTCCGACTTGCTATCTCGTATAAGTCCAAGCTCCCCTGAATCCGAACGCTTGGTTGCCACTTTGGAGTGGATGGATGGACCACCTAGGGTAATTTTGTCTTTACTTGTAACGAGTCATGTTTGCTTGTAATTGAATTCCTTGCTTTTGCAAATGGTGCAAAACCAGAGATTGTTAGTTCCTGGAGCGGGTTTGCAGCTGACCACATTGCCGCTTGTTTCAAATCAGACGCAGAGTGGATTTTACTTGTCATTTTGGTCCGCGAGTGGTATTTTATTTCCCACCTACCCTGCATTTCACCGGGGATTTCCCCCATCCGCCACCCGGAGACGCGCCAGATGGGGTCTGACCACCCCACACTCATTGTTGTAATTATTATTATTATTATTATTATTATTATTATTATTATTATTATTATTATTATTATTATTATTATTATTATTATTATTATTATTATTATTATTATTATTATTATTATTATTGTTATTATTATTATTATTATTATTATTATTATTATTATTATTATTATTATTATTATGTGCCATCATTGGGCCACGCGATACGTGCATCCTACCAGGGCTCAGACTGAAATATCGGGGTAGGTGCACGTTACTTTCCATAGGGGGGATCTTGCAATTTAATGCAGATTCCATGTTTACACCCCAGGGTTGTTAGCGACTTCACGACTAAAGATGTTATGAGCCGGTTGCACATAATATCTACACCAGGTTGCAACAGGCTGCCTAAGGAGCAGATCAATGGACTATCGGTGCCTCTACAATATTTTGTGCAAAATGTGGTCTGTTTCAAATAAAGCAATGTCGTGAACTTCCCAGTCTTTTGAATGACCTGAGAGTTTAGACTATGTGTTACCCAAATTTTGCAGAACAAATCCCAGAGCTCCGATTACTAACGAGAAGACCTTTGTTTTTACGCGCCACTTTCGGCTGACCTGAATTTTCAAACTCTTGTATTTAAGACGTTTCTCTGCCTCCATGGTTACGACGTTTCGATCGCATGGCACAACCACATCTATAAGTAGACTTCATTTTTTGCTGGATTACAATATCCGGTCTGTTTGCCGCCATCGTGCGATCAGTTTGAACTTGTTGGACGTACAAAATTGTACACAGTCCATCAGACACCGCTTTTGGCGAGTGTTCGTACCACTTAGAGCATGTCTTTGGAACTTCGAGGACGTTACAGATCTGCCATTGGAGGTAACTACACAACCTTTCGTATCTTTTCATGTATTCGGTCTTTGATCGAATGGACAAGCTGAAGCGATATGATCAATGGTTTCTACTTGTTCCAGGCAGATGCGGCATTTATCATCTTGGGAAATTTTGAGAACCGCTTTATCATAATGTGTTCCCAACGCCTGATCTTGGACAGCTATTACAAGTGCTTCCGATTCTGGCTTCATTATTCCCATTTTAAGCTACATAAATGATTGATCTGTATTGATCTACACTTTCTCCATTCTTTTAAGTATTGTCCATGGAGTGGTTTATTTCTCCCCGATTTGTTTATCATTTTTTTATGTCATACACTTCACGTTAAGTAGCATCAGAAGTTCAGAGTCTGTACTATTCTGCGTGTCTTGCATAGTTTTCTTCACAATGCTTCTTGATACCCCTACAATGCCTTTCCCATTCTTCGGTCATATTTAATGAACAGCTTCATTAGTGGATCATCGTGGTGACTACATACTTTCATTGGGCCAGGACGCTTAAATTTGCTTGAGACCTAGTCCTTCTTCCGTTCGTGACGCGTAAAGTCTGTGTACATCAGCTCGAATGTGGGTGACATGATGCTTTATAAGAAGCTCTGTGGTTTCCCGATCCATGCTTCGAATTTCTTGCTCAGTCAAATTCACTAGTCCGAAACTGTACTAGGCTACAGGCACCGCCAAACTATCTTTTGCAGATATTTTGATCATGGAGTTCACAGCGAATTGCAGGATTATACTACTCCCCCTCTCACTCTTCTGTACTACTCCCTGCGAATTATCCCTTCCGTTGTGTCGTTCGAGATGTTCTTACGTTATTCAGTGCCCAGGTATTTGTAAGTTTTACCTGGTTCAAGATCTTGAATCACAGTGTGTATATTAGTTTCAATGCCCTCTGATATTATAACTTTGCCTCTCTTTAAATTGACTTTTGCACATTTGTCAAGACCAAATTCATGCAGATGTCATTGCAAAAATCATTGACGAAATACACCATTTAGGAGAGAATTGCTTCATTCTTTTTTATAATAATTATTATATATATAACATAATAATTTTCAAACAATTGTGGCCCGGTGACTGGGCGCATTTTCATCCTAAGAAATTCCATCATTGTTGCATTTTGTCCATTTTGTCCACTTTGTCCACTTTGCCCATTTTGTCCATTTTGTCCACTTTGTCCATTGCACAAAGTCCATGAAGGGCTGCAAATGGTCTCCAAGTAGCTGAACATAACCACTTCTAGTCAATGATCGGTTCAGTTGGACCAGAGGCTCCAGTCCATGTAAAAGTCCACACCATTATGGGCCCACAAGCAGCTTCCACAGTGCCTTGTTGACAACTTGGATTCACGACTTCGTGGGGTCTGCACCACACTCGAACCCTACCATCAGCTCTTACTAACTCAAATCGGGCCTCATCTGACAAAGCCACGGTTTTCCAGGTGGGTAGCGCCCAACGAATATGGTCTCGAGCCCAGGAGAGACACTACAGGCGATGAAGTGCTGATAACAAAGGTTCTTGAGCCGGTCTTCTGCGGCCATAGCCCATTAAAGCCAAATTTCACAGAACTGTCCTAATAATTCGTTCGTTGTAGGTCGCACATTGATTTCTACGGTTATTTCACGGAGTACTGCTTGTCTGTTAGCACTGACAAGTCCATGCAAACGTCGATGCTGTCGGACGTTAAGTGATCGTCGGCCACTGCATTTTCCGGGGTGACAGATTATTCCTGAAATTAGGTATTCCCCGCACACTCTTTACACTGTGGATCTCGGCACATGGAATTCCCTAACGATTTCCAAAATAGAATGTCCCATGCTCCAACTACCATTCCGAGTTCGAAGCCCGTTAATTACCTACGTGCCGCCATTATCACGTCAGAAAGCTATTCACGTGAATCACTTGAGTACAAATGAAAGCTGCCAATTCACTGCCCTTTAACACAATTTGTACATGATACTACTGGCCATTTGTGTATTTGCATACTGCTATCCCATGTTTTTTGTCACCTCAGTGTATACTGCTGGGCTATTTACATTATTAGAGGCATTTGCACCTTTTTTTAGTATTGTATAGTAATTAACAATGTAAAAAGAAAAGCGAAATTATTTCAGTTTTTATTGTTATTCTATTTTATTGTTACAGCTACCAAATTTGTTTAAAATTACTCTTTAAACACTCTTTTATTTTCCTTTAAATACTTTAATATTTTATCCACAAGGCTAGATGACTCAGAGCATTAATTGATGTCTCTGCACTGCCTCTGACCGGGAGGTCCTAAGGTTCGAATTCAAACCTTGGCAGAATTTTCGAAACTAGCTACACAGGCCGAATTCATGCTGTCTGGAGGAGAAGTGAAGTGACGATTTCTCTGATCGGTAGTTTTCCGTGATTTCTCCGATCAACACCAGGCGAATGCCGGAGCAGTGCCCTAACAAAGGGGACACGGACCGTGCGCAATCTTTCCTTCCTCTTTCTGGTCCTATCCTCATCCTTTACACACATTTGCACTTACGTGCACTACACTGTCACACATGCCAGTAGATCAGTAGATCCAAGGAAATATTCTTAGAAGATATATCTCAAGAAAAATATCCTTGTTTGATGGTCACGAGTATCCAAAACCACGTGTTCACAAATTTTCTGGGAATGCAACACGATGCCTTTGCCAGGATGGCATTCCCATGAAAAAAAATTGACACTAAATATCATTGAAGGTAAAAAATATTGAAACATACATATAGATGTGATAGCGGTAGCAGAGACAAGAAGTGCCTTTACTATCTAGTATTTATATGATTAAATGCATGAAAAATGTCTTGCTATGATGAAATATTCAACGAACAAAATAATTTTTATTCTCTACCGACAAGTCTATCGAAGCAAAATTATTTTCACAAAATGTGCCTTGAATGTAAGGATACCCTGGATGAAATCCAGGTATATTTGCTTCTTTCAAAGGTCCAGAAAAGCGACCCAATTCTTCCACATCTACAACACCACCTTCATAATCACTTCCATCATTTGAACTACTATCAGATTCACTGCAAGTATTATCTTCTGTATTGTTACCACTGCCTTTGAAACAACATTTACTTTCTTTCTCCTCACTTAATAATTGCCATTTTTTTAAGCGGGACAACAGCGCATTGCTCCAGGCATTAAAATCTTCTTCAATGGTCCAATTCTTGCTGTTTGCAGAATCTTCATTTCCAAGACCTAACCGAGTAACTCTGATTGCATGCAATTTGTGAAGCCAGTGATCCACACGTTTACCAACAACATTGTAATGTTCTGAATACTGTGAATTTCCCAACTCAAACACAGCATACTTCAAGCCTTCCAACAAACATTTCCCCATTCGAAAGTCAGTAGATGCCTCTTCCAACCACTTGTAAAACCATTCTCCATCAGGTGGAGGTGTACCATCAGTGTATGTTGGCAAAATAAAAACGCACACCGAACGCCCAGACTTATTCAGGTGTATTCAAATTTATTTCACTACCATTAACATTATTACTACGAAGTTCTTTATACGGGATTGTTTCTATCAAAGGTATCAAAGGTACATGTTCCTTCCTAGCACATGTACACCAGATCACGAATGTTAAAGCACCTATCAAAATAGGCACAAAAAGTGTCCCAACCAAAGGTATCCCCAAAACAGCATACACCTTCTTTCCTTACTAGATCCACGAATATTTACATTAAAGATAAAATAAACATAAATAATTATAATTCTTTTATCTTCGTCATTTGAAAAGACAACGTCAATTCTTAAGAATTATAATAAACACGAAAAACGACACACAAAACAATACTTATGAAAATAAAAATAAGACACTTCTACAAATAAATTTTCCTTGTCATGTAGGCCAACAGCCAATTTAAATTTTAATTAGACTTTAAAAGTTTTCGCTATAACGCTTATCATTTCCCAATAAATCTTCTCTTTCGTAAAATGGAGATGAATGCCACCGAAAATAAGTCAAAGAAATCGACCTGATATTAATATCACCTAGCCAAATATTCAGAATTTTACGAACGAAAAAGTCCTCCGCCACAGAACACCGTCGCTTAGAGTGGAAGTTAGCTTAGAGCTTGTCCCGGCTGGGGCTGTGCCCTGCTGTTGGGGGATACCTGATTGGGGAAAACCCAGCAAGCCGAAGGGTAAGTCGACACCGGATATCGCCATCCAGTGGGGAAAGATCACCGCCCCTCCCCCGCGATAAAACATGCACTACACTTATGGGACTAATGACCTTAGCGATTGACGCGTCCGGAATCAGTAATCAGCCAATTAATTAATTAATTTTATTTTATAGCTACTCTGCAGAAAGTGATTCCGGCTGTAGGAGTATCAAAATAATTGCTGCCTTCTCATTCAGTCGTTTCCCGCGACGCACAAAAAATCACAAATAAGTTAGGAATTCCGTGTTCTTACACACTACTAATATTTATTTTGTGTCTGACAAACTATTTTCTTACGATTCATCTTTTCTTGTCCTTCTAACGTTGAGTTTCACAATTTTTGTGAAAAGTGACACAAGGTGACGAAGTGTCGGCAAAATTCCTTCATCCTTTTCCAAAAATTCTATATGTGAACAAGACTGAAATAAACACTGATTAATTACGGTTAAAACTTGCAATGCGTGAAATTAGTGATGAAACTAATTTCTCAGATATTCCACACCCCCTCACGCCATCATCGTATTCCACCCTGATTTTGTTCTAATAATATTAATCATGATAATAAAACTTTTTTAACATTTTGGCTGAGCCACAACCAATTGTATTGAGTATACTATGATATTTTAAAGTTTTCGTAATTGAATACAAATAGCCACCAAAATCACAATACAAAATTAATTTGCCGCTGTTCCCAAATCAAAGTTCAAAAAACACAGCAGTATACACCAAAATAACATGGAGAAAATACCAATTTAACAGCCAGTAGTGTAATAGCAAAAATAAATGTGTCTAACGGGCGCATTACGGACCCTGCACATGAGCGTTGCGTTGACGCGCGTTAAGTAACGCATGTCGTAGAATAACACGGTGTTTTTTGCGCGACGGCAGACGAGCGCTTTGGGCCTTTCACATAAGAAACAGATTAATTTACGACGCGCGTTACTTGTCGCGCGTCAACGCAACGTTCGTGTGACACAGGTCTCAACTGTAAAGTGGGTGAGTTGCACTCCCCTCGCTTTTTATATCTCGACGTCATCAGAGGAGGGCTCTCCTTCCCCTCCTTGCTCTACATCTGCGTGCGCGCCGCCGCCTGCTCTCCGCCTCTGCCTCTGTTTTCCACAGAGGAGGCGTAGCTCCTCCGCCTGCCTGACGGGTGCTTCAGATACCATAGAAACTATTCTAGCACCCAAACCTGGCACAGTTTTCATTTCTGCCATGATCAGCGCAACATCGGATCTTGGGAAACCCACGGCATAAGGGGAGGAAGCTGTCTCGTGACACAAGAATAGCAGCTCTCTCTCTCCTTGTCTTTCTCTATTTATCTATCTCTTTCTCTCTCACTCTCTCTCTCACACACACACACAAACACTCACACACTCACACTCACACACACTCTCTCTCTCTCACACACACACACACACACCACGCTAGCCATGTGAACGATTAAAACACAAAATTTACTGTCTGGAGACTCTACTTTCACCCTGCTGCCCCAACCACAACAGCAAGCAGTGGGCGCGACAACTTTTCTTCAGCCAAATCTGTCCGCTTACCCCCACTCAGTCCTGATCTCTAAAAGGCACTATGCGTGTGCAGGATCGCTCAAACGCATTCTCGGGATGCAATGCATGCATTAATACCAACAGAATAGCAACGTGCCTGCAAATTGCATGCATATATGCAGTCCAACCTAAGCAAACTTGAATGCAATGAATGTTCATTTGTGTTGATACTGACGCAACAGAATAAATAATATTAAGAATAGGCTCTATTTTAGAGCATGGGCTCCATGCAAAGATTGCTCTGAATTTTTGTTGCTGCCAAAATTTGTTATTTAATTGATGTGTATGGGAATGATATCGTGTCCTTTTTCAGGGGCCGCACTAATTTGTTGTGTGAAAATAATGTGCCCAATATTCCGACCGTGATCTGCTGTGACACAGACTTCTGCAATCGAAGAGTCCCCAGCACTACGATGCCACCATCATCATTGGAGACGTCCAGTCAGATCCCACAAAATATATTATCTCATATCCTTGCAGGTAAGATATTTTTTGTAATGTTTCTCAGTATATCCAAATTAAATAAAATGTATTGATTTTGTTCAAGGAAAAATCGCTATCTTCAATTTTGTAGTTTTGAAATGTTAACTTTTTTCAATTTTCGGAAATACTGGGATTGCCGAAAATAGGACTACTACCATTTTTTTACCTACCTTTGAAACATACGAGGAGCACATTTAAAGAAAAACTTGGAGCAATTTTTGTGAAATAGTTTTCTTACAAACTGCATACATTTCAAGCGTAAATTTTGAGAAAAAATGTTTAAAATTAAGACTATTTTCCCGCAAAATTATACGAAAACTACTCAAAAGAACAGATTTCATTAAGGAAAAACTATCTTTAATATTGTAGTTGTAGCGAAAAGCCCAGAAAATAGCACGTTTGCATTTTTCGAAAAATCAGGAATTTCAACGAACATGAGACCTGCACCACTCTCTTAAGCCTCCTTTAAGCAATACGAGAACAAAGTTTAATTAAACAATTTGAAGCCATTTTTGAAAAAATAATGAAAATATTTTTTACGTTTCATGTAAAGTACCCTCAAATCAAAACTAACGTTTGAAACTCCCAAAGCCTCGAGTTCGTTCAGATCGATCGGGGAATATCAATTTTGGAGGAAAGCGGTTGAACAGTTTAGGCACTAGCCTTGACTTCAGACGGACGGACAGACAGACGGATGAACGGGACGGACGGAGGAACACAGACAGACAGATAGACATACTTTTGCAGTCAATTGATTTTTCGGCATGAAAGACTAAAAAAGCATGTATTCTGACTAAGCAACGACTTCAAGGAGCAATTTACTATGTATAGGAACATAAATATTAACCACTTTTTCGTTACCAGGGCCGGTCAATAAGAGTTCTTTTGGCGAAAATTCGCCGTTTTTCTGGTCACGATTACATTACTTTCTCTTCTTACTAAGTAATTGCGAGAAAGTAAAAATCTATACGTTGAATATTGTAGTTGTAGGAAGACGCTGGAAAACATTGAACTGTTGAAATCTTCAAAAAATCAGGGATTTCAATGAAAATGACACCTGCTTCAATCTCTTAATCATCCTTTACGTTATCCGAAGAGAATTTTTAATCAAAGAATTTGGAGCCATTTTAGAGAACATTTTGAACATGTATTATTGGCTGTCCGGGATGGGTCGCGTCTCAGTCGTTGGAGCTGACGTTTCGGCCATCTTGTTGTGGTCTTCTTCAGAGCTACATTGCTGCCGAGAGGCCAGCGTGTCGCATTATATAGGACGGGTGCGTGAGCCGATAGAGGATAGACATTTGGAAAATGCATCTGCGTGGTCGCAGACAGGAGGAAAAGCCGAAAGAAAACGGGCGAATAAGCGGCCACACTCCCACGGACGACCAATGAGATGGTCGCTTATTGGTTTCTCGTTTTCTTTTGGCTCTTCCTCCCGTCTCCGACCATGAATAATTTTCTTGCTCTCAATCAGTGTTGGACATACTCTTGAATTAGATTTGACTCTCTGTCTTACGAGAGTGAAATTTAGACCTGAGCTCTCAAATAAGACCTGAAGCTGCAAATAACGTTCTGATAAAAGTTCAAAGCATGCCTGAGAACCATCCATTTTTATCGGAAACAGAAAACTATGCAGATATTATTTTATTTTGCAAGAAATCTGACAATACATGTCAACACAGGAAGATATTAAACCAACAATAATTTCCACAGTTCTTCCCCCTCTCGTTTTTTTGTGGTTCAAAAACGTTACAGGGAGTTGTGTTCATTAAATACTCATACAAGTTGGAATGCAAAATGCACCTGATTGCTAACTGCGGGGCCAGGAGATGACTTAAAAGAGTATTCATACGCGCCATATAGCAAAAGAAATCAACGCTACGACGAAAAAAGAGGTTGTTAATGGAGATGGCTACTTAATAAAAGTGTCCTTTTCGGCAAATTTCATTGAAAAACGTTTATTTCTTTCTTCAGACAAACAAAATCGATAAAACCTATAAAGAGAGCATTCAAATTAATTTTCGACTGATCATCAGCCATCGTCATCTAAACATTCAGGGTTAACTACAATGAAAACAGATTTGTGCTGGGAACAGCGTTATAGTGCTCAATATAAAAAAATATAAAATAATGAAGTATCTCTTTATAAATTAATTTGTTTGAATATTAGCATATTTTCATGTTTGTTTGGAAAATACAGATATTTTTCCCAACCAAATTACAATCATAACCCCCCGTGGATGTGCTCTTGTTAACTAATATAATACAGGTTATTTCAGTTGTAGATCACGTTTATAAAAGATATTGTTAATACAAACTTCCAAAGTAATGACGAAGGGAGGTCAAAATACAGGTCCTCAATGTCAATAAAGACCCTCAATGTCACTATTTTACATATTATGTCTGTTTTGCGTTGTTGACACCAAACGTATTATGTGTCATGTATAAAGTACTTCATTTACAGTTAAAATTTTTATAACACCAGACAATTTTCATGAGAACTTTTTTGAAGAAATATTTTACTAATTTGTTATGTGCATCTACTAAGTACAAAGCTAGTATACGAGCTCCTAGTGACCAGGACAGATCAAATACAACTTTCTCGAAATCATGTCAAACACATCGTGTTTGTCAATAACTTAAAGAGATGTAAATAATTGCTAATTGCATATAGAAGATATTTTGTCAATGATTTTTCCACCAACAATATTTTTAATTATGTAAAGTTCCAGTGAATGTAAAGAACTTTCGTCCATACACCCTTCCTAAATAGTGCTTTCATTTAGTGAAAGTATTCCGAAATACTCGGAGAATCCCATGCTAATGCTGCAGCAACTACCAGAGATGTCGTTCTGTCAGAAAAGAAGATCCTGCGCGCTAAAACAGAAGAGCGACTTGTTAGAGAGTGTGGAAACAATGCAACAAGTTTGTCAACTAAATAACCTATTTATTGGCTATTATTAGAATGAAGAGTGATGCGTTAGGAGTCTTATCGCTAAGTTCGTTGCTGCTAATCTTTGGAGTGATAATCTCAGAATTATACGATGGGATCCGTAGAAGGACGGACGTGAGGAGGTGGAGTGGTGGCGATACAGAACGAGTATCTTGGAAAGAGGGTATAAGTGACATATGCACAAATTAGCATTCTAGTTATTTTCGTGATGTTAGAACGTACCCTACAAAACTGGTGATTATTTAGGTAAACATACAAACTGCTGAGCACGGCGATATATAATGAAGGGAAATTAGTACAGAATGTGTTAAAATATTTGTTACAACATTCTGGGGCATGTAGAAAGGTAAAAAAAATCACTTTTGCCAATGAACCTCTAATGGAAACTGAGTTACGCATGTGACATATGCCCCTGATTATTAGGCAACCACTTATACACAGGTGTTTGACAGTTCATGAAGTCTCCACTGCGTCAGAACGTGACATGCCGAGCACCTGTGCATAAGTGGTTGCAGTGTGTGGACAATCAGGGCAAATGTCACCTGTGTAATCACCTGTTATATGAAATTTAATTTCCTATTAGATGTTCGTGGACAAAAAGCGATCACATTCGACCCCTCAACATGCCCTAGACATTTGTAACATTTATTCTGAGATCATATATATAAATTTGTTAACGAGATAGGAGAAAAAAGATACCTGAAACTCTCGCGCGGTACAAGTGAAACCCCTTAACTTCAACAAAAAAAAAAAAAGATTTTATGCATTGTTTCTTACCAATTTGTTAAATATTAAGAATATTTTCAAGGAGTATGAAATGATTATATCGGATTTAATTTTAAAAAATCTCTTTTAATTCAATGATTGTTACTTTTATTTATTCACCACTTTCCATAGATTTATACTCCAAGAAAGAAATTATTGGTTTACGAGAGATTAATATGGAGAAATAATTTAGGGTCAAGTTTGTTTGATTTACTTTAGAGGTAACTTTGTTTGATTTATTCCACAATTTCGTTTTATTGTTATTTCTTACGATTCGTGTGGTCTTATGAGCTAAAATATTGAGCCAACAGTATTTTACACGCTTAAGCGCTATATTAAGCGCTATATACATTATAGCGCTTAACGACTTGAATAGGAATTTAATTCGCGAATTCGATATGTAATAAAATAATAAATAAACATTAAAGGCTGTTAGATAAAATCTAACAAGCCGGCAATCGCATAACAAAAATAAGCAAAAGTAGTGGCAGATTAAAAACATTTTTTTAAATAATAAAACTTCATCTACATATCCAGTTAGTGTAGTGAATGTTTTTATCTTCGGAGGTGATAGTGTTCCTCCCCCGCTGGACAGTGAGATCCAGCGCCGACCTACACGTCGGCTTGCGGGGAATCTCCCATTCAAGCTGTCTACCCCCAGCTGGGCAGAGCCCAAGCCGAGACATGCTGCCGACAAGGTTTCCCGACAAGTGTGGTAGTGCAGTGCATGTTAGTGTAAGTGTGTGTAAGTGGAGAAGATAGAAGTGAGAGGGAGGAAAGACTACGCGTGGTTCTTCTGTGAGGGTGCTGCTCTAGTATTCCCGTGATATTGGCAAGAGGATCCACGGAAAACTACCGACCAGAACATCCAGCCGCTAAAATTCTCCTCCGGAGAGCGGCCGAATTCTAACTTTATTGATTGTGTCAAAATGTGCCACCGTCCGGACTTGAACCCAAGGACATCCCGATCATATTCGCTTCAGAGGTAGCGGCAATGTGGCTGAGCTAAACTCAGCCGTTGCAGTAAGCTGAGTATAAAACGCGCTCGAAATACTAAGAAATGGTTTCTTGATACGAAAGTGAGTTTGCGTGTTTTCTATCAAAAACTGTTGAATTAAGTTTATACTCAGATCCCCCACCAACTATGGGCCACTACGTAACTTCTAAACGCTAATCGGTATTGAAGTGCGTTTTTTGCTCAAACTTGCGGAATCGTGGAGCAAGATATATGCCGTAGAGATATTGTTTCTTATATGAAGTGTCCAAATTCCAAAACACCAGGGTTCAATAAACAATTTATTGACAGAAACAGGTACAGAGCTATAGTGCCGGATATCCAGGAGAATAGGTAGAGAGATGAAGCCGTGTCGTCGTAAATCCAGGACATGTACCACTATACGCCGAGTCACCAAGTTGCCGAAAAGGAAAGTCCGTAGTCGTCGCGCAGTTGTCGTAGTCTATCACTATCCACACCGTAACCACCACTTAACCACAGTATCGTCGCTCTATCACCGCTGCTCACTCGCTCACTCTCTGCCTGCCTCAGCTCCGCGCCGAGGCTTTATAGCTGCCCTGGGCCGTAGGCCCGCCGACTGGCTGCGTAGTAGGGGCGGGGCGAGTCTCGCCCCGCTCGCTCAGGCGTGGCGGCCGCACTCAGCCGAGCACCGCTGGCCCGCGCTTGTTGTTGACCGCTGCCGTCAGGGGCGGTAACGCCCTACTGACGTGCTCCTGCGGCGGCACATTCAATTATGTGCGGCCGGTCACGACATTATAACATATAGTTTTCGAGAAATTTAATCATCTTTGAATTTTTAAATGGAATTTTATCTTTTTCTCACCGCCAATAGATATATCATAGAAAGAGAAATGATGATAGTAGTTTGAGTGTGAAACAATACTATCTGACATGTGATTTTAACTTAACAGACAATATTCCCTTTAGTAGCTCTTGCAGCTGTCGCCTTTGGGGAAGGTGGCATTTGCAATGCCGAGGCTTTCGGAGATGGGGGAGACCGAGAGAAGCGGCAGTGAGGCATAGAAGCGTAACTACGCCTATCCATTGCAGTGACAGGAAGGATATAGGAAAACACAAATATTAACGATCAAAATGAGAGACTTCTTTCCAATGATTTCTCAGAATTGAGCATTTTTCTACTGATTGAAATTCCGCAACATCTATTATATTGCCACAAAACACTGCAGTAAGTTCACCCACCCTTCCCCACCTAACTGAAGATGTGCATTTCTGTCTATGGGTACATAGATCATTGTGTAAAAAATGTACGAAAATTGCTTTTCTGTTTTTATCTAGTTATCTATATCTTATTTGATTTTTGTAAATTATCGTTGATAAGAACATTATTTTCTTTCAAGAGTTTAAGAAAGTGTTTGTTATATCCTTTGCTACAATGTGGTAAGTGAGAGGTTGAATGTCAGTAAATAATAACAGAAAATTTCTATCTATGATCTGTTGAATTATATCAAGGTATTTACAGTGAAATTCTTCAACCATTCCTTTCCTTCCCTTGAACTTGAAATGTTTTAAAATGATGATTGATTGATCCCACAGCTCATAGGAATGAAGCACGATTCTTCTAAAGCAGGCATGTCAAACTGCACCCGTACGAGCTATTTGCCCGCCTGGGAAGCCCGACGCTCCTACGGGCACGGGCAACTTCCCGTGACTCCTCTCACTTCCCCTCCAAATACAGAAAGGGGTGTAGAGGCGCGAGGTGGGAAATAGTGTCTTCACACGAAAATGTATTTGTCATATGTTTTCTATCAAACAGCGGAGATTCATATTATGTTTATTTTATTTACTACCACTAATTCATGTTTATTTGCTTTTTAAATTCTGCCTCGTATAAACATTTTTGCTAAGCGGCAAAAATATGTTTCAATAAAGAATTTTTTCCTAGCTTTCTTTTTGGGTTATGTTTTATTAAATAAATCCGTTATTTGATGTGCATGTCAATAATGTTAAATAAATTAACAAGTTTCTATAAATTAACAAGTCTCGCTTACGGGCGGACAGTTTTTTAACAAGACAGTACTTATATCGAAATTAATGAAATTATTGCACTCTTAAGGAAACAGATTACGAAATCATGATACTGTCGATTGAAAAGTTTAATATTAATTTCAGTTGACAATTTAAAATCTGACTTATGTATTATTCTGTTTTAATTGATTATTTCTTTGGTTTAGCAGACGAAAAGGTAATTAATTTAGATAAATTTTGGGCAATAACTGACTACTAACTTCTCTAAACTCTCTCATAGGCGAAGTATCCAGAGATGGACCGCCACTTTGGAGCAATTTGTACAACCCTCACTTTTAAATTTCTATGAGCTCTCAAAAACCATACTCACTTATTAACCCGTTAACAATGTTCCTCAAAAGCGTACGCAATTACTGACATTAATCTCAGGACATCGGAAAAATATTTATTTTATAGTATCTTGTCCCTAATCAAGTCATGTCCTTCGACCGACCACCACACTCGTCCTGAACAGGTATAACATTGCCAATTATTCTAGTTTGTCATTACGTCTTAAAATTGCTGCTGAACTCGCTGCAACATATGTGAGAGAGCGAAGAGCATATTTTCGACTCGCGACGATAGCATTATAGTGACACTTCTGTTGTATATCCTTCAACACACTCTGCAAATACCTAATTTGTGATGAACAAATATATTTTTGGTAGATTTCTCATTCGATTAGTCATTCGGCTGTAAAGTTCTGCGATTAAATGAAATAAAAATTAAATGACGTTCAGTCCAATGCGGTAACAAAAAATTTGCGCATTTTTAATTTTTCGCGCTTACTTCCTAAGAAAAAGTATTCTAATTGTGCGCCAGAAAACGGGGAATTTTCGGCAGACAAATTCTTATGGACGGGCCCTGGTAACGAAAAAATGAATCAATCCTATTATGTATAGTGAATTACTTCTAACGCATGGTGTAACCAGAATCCATATTTTGTAGGTATTTTGTAGGTAGAGAAATATCGATTGATGGCAAAACGTTTGTCTATCCGTTCATCTGTGGTCAATCCTCGCGACTAAACATCTTATAGCTCCCAGACTTTTAGATTACAAAAACGAATTGTACGAATAATAACCAAATCCCTCCCACGTGATTCATGTAAGCCTCTCTTCATTAATCTAGGAATTTTACCATTACCGTGTCTGTTTATTTACGAATCAGTGGTTTTTGTCAAAAATGACTTGCTTAAGGGCGGGAATATATTTTCAGAAAATGCCGATGTCTATTACTATAACACTCGACGTAGAAATCATATTCATCAGGTGACAGTATCAACAGCTCATTACAAAAAATTCACATACAATACATGTACATTATTTTACAACACTTTGCCAGATGACATTAAACGATTAAATTCGATAGAAAAGTTTAAATCCCAAGTGAAATCGTTTCTGCTGCATAACTGTTTATATACAATTAGAGACTATACTGAGCATCACAAGAAAAGGAACATTAATTTTAACAATGATACATAATGCATTATTTACCATTTGGACTGTATAAATGTGTATAAACAACCTGTGAGAACTATTGTACTACAGCCTCCGGGTCAATGACCCCCATCTCGATCAGGTTTTTCGTCCAGTTTCCCTGATCCATTGAGCAAATGCTGAGATGGCCCCTTGTTTTGCTTCTGGACATAAATGTAACTTCATTTTCTGTGCACGTCTTCTAGAATTCAGTGGGAAGTACAATTATTCAAATTATCGTTTCCATGTTGTCGCGGCAGGAAGTATTATTCCGAAGGACAACATGGATAAGAGCCCAAATTTATTGCTTATTTATCCATGAAAATAGATTTAATTACATGGGAGTTTTTTTTTGTTTTCAAAATTTAAGTAGTATATGACTTAGTGTAGGGATCACAGAATTTTGAAAATGTGCACACAATTCACTTTTCCCCTTAGCACGTCATACAGTTTTAACTGTTTTTTGACGTAAAATAAATAAATAAATAAATAAATAAACCTTTCAGCCGTATCATTTTTTCCAAAATCGATACTCCCCGATCGATCTGAACGAACTCGAGGCTTTGTTAATTTGAATCATATATTTTGATTTTTGAGGGTACTTTACAAGAAGCCTAAAAAACATTTTCAAAATTTTCCCAAAAATGGCTCCAATTTTTTTATTTAACTTTGTTTTTATTTAACTAATTTTATTTAACTCAAGGAACGCCTAAGAGAATGGTGCAGACCTTTCGTTCGTTGCAAACCCTGATTTTTCGAAAATTGCAAAAGTGCAGTTTTTTGGCGAGTCTTGCTACAATATTGATGGTAGCTTTTTACTTTCTCTTATATGTACGGTTTTGGAAAGAAAAATTGATCGCAGCCGTCTGCGGCTAAGTTCAGCTTTCGCACGGGTTGGGCAGCCCTTATCAGGACGAAACGTCGCAGGCGGAGTCTCACAAACCACCGTAGCCAATCTCAACGCAGGGGAGAGTGCCCTAACAAAATTACGTCGTAGAAAATGGCGGGGGTCGCTGGTTCACATGTGGAAGTATTTCAAATAAAAATAAATGGAATGAAACACTTTTATGAACATGAAAGTAAATTCATTGAAATATATATGAACACACATTACTTAACCACTGTTAACACGATTATTTTTGAAGAAATTACGTTGATATGAAATAAAATAACACTGATTTTAGACCACTTCATTTCTTATACACATTTTAATTCCAACATTATTGTTCATATAAAGTTCATGAACATTATCAAATGTCCAGTCTACTACTGATTTTTCTGATAAGAAAGACTAAATTGCATAATTGCAATTGTTCATATGTTTATAAAATTAACAAAAATTGCAAAATACTGTCTTTCTCAAATCAATAGAGGCCTTCTAGGGAACCATTTCAATAAAAGACAATAAAATCCAAAGACCAAATGTATATTTATCATTAAAATAACAATTAAACCGGATATTAAACAATCAACTTGCGTCTTTTGCCATAATTGTTATTTTGCGATATTCAACTCAGGGACAATTTGTGGACACTCCCCGACAGGAATAGCGCACATTTCGGAATTGTTTATAACATTGTTAATTGTTACAAAATTGTTAATTCGCAGCTTTCTGCTCTGGAACAACAGGGAACCCTTCCCACAGCAGAATTACAAAACTTGGAAATGGTTTATAAATTTACAAACTTTGCAATTTTTTTTTATTCTCTCATCTCAATTGTCTTTCAACAAGTTGCGAAATTCCGCAATCCGACCGGCGCAAACGCTTTTCGTTTTCGAGATACGCAATTGTTTATAGAAAATTGGTATCTGATGTCAACTCTCAAAATTAGTATCTGATGTCATTTGTTTTACAGACAACCCAGTCGCTCTTTGCAGTCAAGTATACTGTTCAGATTGTTTTGCAGTGTCTCGTTTTCCGTCGATTATATTGTATTAACGATTTCCGACTTACGGAAAATCGGTGGAAATGGTTGCTAATACACTGTTGGTGTTTTTTAACTTTCAAAATTTCCTTTGTATTCTTAATACATCGTTGAAACTTCAGTTTCATTATTTTGATGCGTCTGCGTTATAAATAAATTGTGTAGCAAATTTCAAAACGCAGAATCTAACTGTTGTCATGCAAATGTGTTAGTCTCTTTATTACGTGCTTGGGTATATTCTATTCGCTGCTGTAAAATGAATACCAATAGTTTATCGCCTACCGAGGAAACCGATTATCAACAAATTATTTTTCCAAAATGCATTTTGACGGAGCAGTGGCACATAACGTATTATTACTAATTAAAAATTTGTTGCAAGAAGTGATTATATCGAATTGTTGTTTTCTTGAATTTTTTGAAGTCCCCGAAGAAAGTTTGAATTCCATCGATTTCACCACCGTCAAAATTACAGAAAATACTACTCGGTAATGCAAAACTGCTGACAAAATTTGCTGTGCGATGAAAGGAATAACGTCGAAATGCCCTGGTGATACATTGTGGAGATTATATTTACCAATTTCTATTTTTATTAATGATAATAAATTTTATTAATGATAATAACTTGCGAAGATTGAAAACATATAATTTTAATATTTAATCCACGAGGCAAGTGTTGAGCAGCAGAGATATTCTTTGAAATACTTTTTATTTTGCAGAAATTGAACAATATTTGATTTTTTTATTAGAACTACATAGATTTTTTACTGAAATATTATATTATTTGAAGAGAAATACAATGATATCTTAGTTGTTAATAACTTAAAAAAAATATAGAGTAACAAATATTTTTTTCTAAGCTTGATCTGAAATTTTGAACAGTTGTTGCTACGGGAAATATTTCCCTTGAGAAACGCGAGCAGCGATCGCCTTTGGGACACTTGGCCTTCGCGGCGTCGAGACCTTTAGGCTGAAATGAAAGAAGAGCGGTGGGATGGGTGGGTGAGTACTGTAATCGGGGACATGGCAGGAAGTGCATAGAAATGGTCATTAATGTTAAAAGAATCAATCGTCGAAAAGAACGATGTAAGAAACTGACAGCTTAAAGAAAATATTAAAGGTCATTTTCAGACCTAACGAGCTTTTTCAGACCTAACCTTAATTTGTAAAGGCGGCAGAAACAAGCCTGGATTTTAAAACATTTGAAGTAGAACGGAAGGGATTCAATAGTTTAAGATGTTTTACAATAATATCTCGAGATAATTAAATAGATCATAGAGTGGCAGCGAATTTCTAATATTCTTTATTGTTAATCTACTGCCTGCTTAGTTCATGAATTTATTGTGTAAATGTATTTTGTAGAACTTCTCTTCTGAAATATATTTTTACCACGACTGTTACCCCGCACTTTTACCAATATGTTAAGGGGAATTTTGATCCAAGAATATTCAAACCAATTGTTAGGGCAGGGAGATATGTTAACTTGACCTACGCATTCACAATTTATGATTTTTTTGTGATGAACGTGAAAAACGTTGCTTACGAGACTTTGCCTACGACTTCAGAAAGTATGTGATATTTTAAAAAAGCGCGAAACAGTGCAGAGAGGAAAACCTCGAGAGCCGACGTGGAGGATGGCGCCAGGTCTCACGTTCCAGCGAGGAGGAACATCGCCAAATTCTAAAGGATTCAGGTAACCCGAGACCAATATTGATAAAACAATATCAAAAAGCAATGTGGGTGAAACATCGTTAATTTGAGTTCCAGTAATGAACATTTGAATTTTTTCAAATGAAGAAGAAACGTTTCTCGTTAGATGAATGAAAATTAAAACTGTTCTCAATATTTACTATGGTTTATCTACCAAAATTGCAAGGAATCTTGCTTACAAAAATGCATAATTGCCTATATCCGGATTGACAATTCATCTAAAAATAGAAATTTGATGTGTAATACGTCTGAGTTAGTTATAAAATATTTCATTATAAATAATATCTTGTGTGTGTCTTTATAAATAATAATAATAATAATAATAATAATAATAATAATAATAATAATAATTATTATTATTATTATTATTATTATTATTATAGTTTAATATAATAATAATAATAAAATTATTATTATTATTATTATTATTAGGTCAAATATTAAATATTTGGTCATTTTTATTTTTTCTTCAATACTATATTGTAATAATTTATTGCAATATAGTATTGCAACTTCAATAATTTATTGCTTATTTATCGTTGAAAATAGATTATATTCCGAGAGCTTTTTTTTTTAATTTTCAAAATTCATGTAGTATATGACTTGGTGTAGGGATCACAGAATTTTTAAAATGTGCACAAAATTCACTTCTCCCCATAGCACGTCATACGCAGTTTCAACTGTTTTTTGACGTAAAATAAATAAATAAATACATAAATACTAAATAGGAGGGTCGCCAGCCTGCTGTCTAGGGACCCTTGGTCTTCTAGTCAGGTCTTCGGTTTACGGTTACTTTTTACATTCACTGTTGGGTTTTTACTCTATATTTCTGTGAAAATATTAAAAAATGAGAAATAATTGTATTGTTGATTTTTATGTTCTATTTACTTTAGGTGAAAAATTTATAACTTCTATTTAAAAAAATAAAATATTGTTGAATTTCTTCAAAACTAAAAATATTACTAACAATATCTCGGGTCTCATTCCTTGTTCCATGCTTCAGTATGGTTGGGCAAAAACTGCATTTCGATATCGTAAACCGTTTAAAAGTTATAAAGGTTGTTCATAATTGGTGGACCACGCGGTATTTACATATTATTTCAGCTAGTATACGTAACAAAGATCTGAAATATAGAGTTGAAACATAACTCAGGAATAATATACATTATTTATAACTTTACTCTCCTATTACAGTACCGTACCGTGTACAATATAGGAATACGGGCTACAAACCTTTTTTTCCCTAGGGCTTTTATCCAGCCGACAGCCGGTTGCCCTTTACGTCCCGAAGGGACGCATATTCGACCATACACTAGACAAACACTTGCGGGCTCCTCTGATATGGGGTCAGCAGAACGCGAGGCCCTCCGCGACAACACACACACAAAGTCAAGGGACAAACAGCCATGCCCAGGGCGGGACTCGAACCCGCGACCCTTTGGACCAAAGCGCTGAGTCGGTACTCGCTCTTAGCCACCTCGGCCATCCAGGACGGCGGCTACAAACCTTCTCAAACAATTTTAGGTTCATTTCCAGTCAGGTTCGTGGTAGCCCACTGCATTAGTGGTGTCGCAGGTTCTGTCGTGAGCTCGTAGGTTCGATTCCCTGTGTTTACTTCCTTTGTTACTCAATAATAATTAGTAACGTGCAGTTCTTTCAAAACTATTTTGTCTACATCCACATTGCAGTGGATTTTCGATTATTTATGAAGCCCTTAAAAGGGCCTTTTCTCTCTTCAATAAGAGTAACAAAGCCATCGGTCTCTCTCACGGCTTGCAATCTAGGAAGTGAAGCAACTAACGGAGCTCGATAGTTGGGACAATGGGCTATCCCCTCCCAAGCATAAATCACAACGTCCCAGAGAGCATCTGTCGTGGAAAAGTGTGGATCTGGCCAATTTTCTGCCATGACACGATTCGTCTTGGCCACATATTTTCAATTGAAGGAATTCAGGTGAGTTCTACGAGGAGGTCAGTTCAGAAACTGTACTTCCTCCTCATGTGCAAGACGTTCCTTTACTTTTGTGAACCGGCGAGTTGTCGAGTTGAAAATTCACTTCTCCATCAGGATATATTTGTCACACCGACGGAACAATAATATCTCGCAAAATATGGAGGTATTGGATTCCGTTGAGGTGACCGTGTATTCTATGGAGAATTCCAATCCCAGAAATCCATCCCCAACACACCACAGATACTTGCTCAGAATGCACACATTGATGCACATATTCCGAATAATGATGGGGCCCCCGAGGTCTGTACATTCAATCAGGCCTGTCATTGGCAGAGGGAAAAACGGACTCGTCGGAGAAAATTACATTTCCTCAGTCACAATGAACGTTTTCCTCAGCAAATGCCAACCTGGTATCTATGGTACTCAGATCTATCGTTCTCCTTAACCGCTGCCCCGCGAGACCGAAGTCCTGTGTCCTTCAAGAGGTTCCTAACAGTTCTCAATTACACAGGAAAGTCGGTGGCACATTTCAACTGAACCGAATTGAAGAATTGGGTTCCCCCAGCCTGGTTCATCAATTCGGCGTCCTGGGCTTCGGTAAACACACGCCACAGTCTGGTGCCAGCACGTCTTCTCACTTCCCCTGTTTCTAGATACTGCCGCAAACATCTACGTACAGTAACGGGAAGTACCCCTTACCTACGCCCGCATCCGAAGCAGAGAGAATCGCACTTTCAACCAACGCCATGAATCGCTTCTTTACAGACCGATCATAATGCGACATGGTGAAATAATGAGGGCTAGAGACCACGGCGCGTCGAGTCGTGGAGCTGCGAAAGAGAGGAAATGCAAGAAGGGCGGCTTTCCTCCTAAGGGGAATAATCAATAAATGAAGATATTTTCTGAAGTTAACAATCCACTCCACGCACATTAGCGTTGTGTAACGGTTATGGACTGTGCTGTGAAATAACTTAGTATCATGTTCGATCCTAGCAGTACTTTTGAAATTTTGATTGACATAAACTAGCTTTATAATACATTCTATTTTTTATATTACAATTGTTTTGTGATGGGATCATCGGATAACTGTCTATTAATTTTAACATAAGATGATTGAACAAAAGAACTTTTAACGTATGAGATGTTGAAGCACTGGTGAGTCAAAGTTCCAACGAAAAACGTACGTCTGAATCCATTTATCGAGTACTTTATGATAACCAATGAAGCCCAATTCTAACGGTATCTTCTAAAATATTTTAAATTATTACGAAAGCAGGAAACTCAGATCCGTTTATTAGATGAAGACGACATGCGATAATGTATAATATTATTTTTTTTTCAATTCCCAGACAACATCCCGCGTCCGTCATTATTTCCAATTCCCAATTTACCATTAGAGATAGCGTACCTCCGCAACTCCGTTTCGACAGATTTCTCGGAACGGTATACTGTTTTATTTGCCCTATTGTTAAGATGTTTATCTGCAAACAAAAAAACATTTGTCGACTCGGTGACGCAGATCGCTGAGGCAGTAGTGTCGTAGTGATCTCGGACCGCGGGTTCGCGGGTTCGAGTCCCGTCTCGGGCATGGTTCTATTTGTATTCGTCCTTTCACCCCTTATCATCACCATTTCGTCTCACCTTCATAAATTACCATAACGTTAACTCCAATAATGACCTAGATGTGGATGCGATCTTAAATTAAAAACTGAATTATTTTTCTTCAGAAACCACTGAAATATTTTAATAGAGTAATATCTTTTCATTTACAATTACCTTTGTAAGTCCTGCATAATTACAAGAATTCAAACGTACTACTAAGCATATATTAATATTTTTTGATATTTTGAGAATAAATAAAAAAATAGTTCATATCTTTGTAGTAATTTTCCGTTTCATTGAATTCTTTTAAATGAGTAAATAATCCTAATTCTTGTGCGAAGAAATATTTTTTTTCACAACCATTAATACGATAATAGAATATTTACAAACTTAATTCTGATTATTCTAATCACTTGAGAATTGCATTTTAAAACATGTATAAATAACCGATAATAAAATAAAAGTACTTGTATAAACCCGTTTTATAAACAAAAACTCTGAAGATAATAACATGCACAAGATAGAAGCGTACCCGAAACTAAATTATTAATTACGACAAAAGACGCTACTCGCTATTTTGTAGATAATGGGGGAGCACGAACGCAAACGACAAGCAAGGGCAATTGCGGGAAAAATGACAGGACTACTTTGAGAAAAAAAAGTTTTTATAGAAAATTCCTTCGGTTGCTCTTCCTCTGTGTTTTCACATCTTCAGCAAACATAATATATTTAGATCTGCTTATGTTTGGAAAAGAGTTTTCTTCTCTGAGAAGAGTTCCAAACGGAAATGATCCCGCTGATCACAACTGGAAATACCCTAGAGCACTCAAACATTTTTTTCAAATGTAGATGAACTTGCAATGAAAATATGTTCTAAATAAAAGTTTCTATATATTTCTATTCACAGCAAATTTTTTATTACGATTTTTTAAAATTAATAAATGATTTTTTACAGTATGTCTTCTTTAATAAAATACCTCGTATAATCCTTATTCCCTTTCGTCGTTCAGTTTTCGATATCCCAGCGATATTTCTGCGATGATTAAAATGCAAACAAAGCGAAAGGAAAAATTGAATTAAAAATAAGTGCTACATCAGCACATATATTAAAATACCACACGAAACCTGCAGAAGTGTTTTCAATTCCCAAAAGTTCGGATACGAACCCACGCTGGGAAATGAACTCACGTATTTAGATTAACCAAGGTAACACTATGTCTACTACACTATTATCACTACAGGAATCACAGTCCCCCCGTACAAAAAAAGTTGGACAGGTCTACTAATTAAAAAAAAAAAAATTATGTGCGGACTCACAGTCCGACGCATAGGGCGTGACTTCTGTAAGTTTGAGATGGCCTTATGGGTATTTACGAGTTCCGGGAACTTCTGTGAGAACTCGAGGTTTCAAGAGTTTGATTCAATGGCAAGCGAGCTCAAGGAAATGCACGACCACTCTAAGGGTCATTTCCAAACATTCAGGTCTGAGGGACGAATAGGCACTGAATGTTAATGGAAGCAAGAGAGTATATGAATTTGGAGTAAATACATTTAAAAAAATTATTTCCCCACAAAATTGCTCTCTCATTAAAATTAACTGAACTCGACCATAATTTTCCATTCCATCCATTAGAAATTTTCGTAATTACACATATGTCATTATGTATAATATCGATTCTCAACAGATCATAATATTTCTGTGAAAAAAAGGCATCAAATTTTGCATGGAGCTTCAACGCCTTTTTTTAAAGAACGGGAAATTTTTCCAATGAAAATTACCACTTAGGACGAAGTTTTACTCTTCTTTAATATTCATAAAGTAATATTTCGGTTCTACTATCAGGAAACCGAAAAAATTGAGAAATTTTTAAAACAAATGTTCTTTGGGCGGCGAGATGGTAGCTCGCAAGAGTATGTGGCAAGTCCGAACAGAAAGGCTCAGAAAAGGAAAATAGAAACGAATACGAGAAAGTCTGTGCCATTCTGTAGCACCACTAGTTTTCCTTAATACAATCTCTTTCTTTAAAGAAAAATCTTGAAAAAAAATCATGTCCAAGGTTTTGAAAATATGAGTATTTTTCTTGTAATGTTGCGCGAAATATAGGCAATTTTAATGCTTTTAAACAATTTATTCTCAAAAACCTCTCCAAATTTTTTCTTTAAATTTTCTCCTCGTGTGCATCAAAGGAACAGTAAAAGGTATGGTGCAAGTCCCATTTTCGGCAAACTCTCCGTATTTTCGAAAATTGCAAAAGTTAAAATTTCAAAACTACAAAATTGAAGATAGAGATTTTTACCTTAAACAAAATCTGTTCTCAAAAATCAGCTATTTAAAAAGATGATTTTTTTTAAGAAACGAGTAATATTGCGTGTTACAAATATTGGGTTAAGACAATTACATTTTTAAGCCTTGGGACGAATTCGAAGCTCACAGCGTTTTCGTAGCTTACAGATAAGGCTAACGGCGAGTGAACTCGGAGGACCTGAGTTTGAGTCTCGGTGAGGAAAAAAAGAATGCTGGTTGGACACTTTTGCAAGTTTACGTAATAATATAATGGAGCGGGGCACTTATAAAAATGCGAGAAAATATGCGGTTGTAGCGTCACTAGTTTTCTTAACTTTGTGTGTGTGTGTGTGTGTGTGTGTGTGTATGTGTGTGGAGCAACACACGGAATTCAATGGCGGGAATCCCATTAAAAAAATAACGATACGTAATAATCCCTCGCACTTAGTTCTATTGCACGTTTTTCAACGAATTGCTAAAATGATAGTACGATAGATGTTGCAATATTATATTACGTTAACTTTGGGTAGTAACACGAGGAAGTACGTATTGTACCTCCACTTTGGTGTGTAAGTACTCACAATATACTCTCGGGGCCAACACCTAATTCTAATTTGCTAGAATGGTTGTTTTTTGTTTGTAAAATTATATCGAAACAAGATGGTAATGGGAGGTCCTAGCCCTCCTGCTCCTTTAATTAGATTTCGTGCCCCGACGCTGGTAGGATTTTTCATGTCGAAATCCTTCGCTCTTTGGAGGAAAATTCGAACGGCCGGCTGCTCTGATAGGTAGTTTTCCATGATTTCTCCGATCAACACCAGGCGAATGTTGGAGAAATATCCTAACAAACGGATCATAGACCGCGCGCGAGTATTTCCCTTTCCTTCTCCTATCCTCACTCCTTTACTTACATACACTACACTACCACACATATCGGGAGACCAGTCGGGAGCTTAGAGCTTATCCCGGATGGGGCGCTCCGCTGGTGAGAGGTACCAGGTTGGGGAAAACCACGCAAGCCGACGTGTAGGTCGGCGCCGGATACCACCATCCACCGGAGGAAGATCACCGACACCTCCCGCGATAAAAATATACACTACACGTTCGACCGTAAACATACACCACACTACTTCTGATCTGAGCAGTTGACACACCGGGAAACACTAATCAATGAATTAAAGCTGCTCATCTAATCGTGCAAGTGAAGATCTAATAATCGATTTACCCATTACAGAGATTCCGAGCGCATGCACTTAACGAACAATAACCATCGATATTCAAATTCCGGAAGAAACTATAATTGATAAGTTTAAATTAATTTTTACCTGATTTTCAATTTTTGTTTTCAGAAGCAAAGACTACTAACAAACCAGAGTTCACCAATAAATTATATCCTCTGGACAAACCAATGGTACTCTCTGCCCTCTTTGTGGGACTTTTCTTCCTGCTGGCAATTCTATCGTTCGGGTTCTACTTATTGCATAAACAAAGGTAAGATTGCACTGGCTTATGATCAAGAAACTAATTTGTTAACAAAATTTAATATTTTTTAATGGACAGAATCCAAAATTAACCTGCTTTACTCCATCGCAGTTTTTGGCAACTCTGTGTTTTGTACTTACTCAGTTACCAATGCCAATTTACGGTAATATTACTATAGGTTCGAGACTAATTCAGACGTTTTTTAAATTTATGGTTATGAAATTATGCAGTTGACAAGCAGTGGGTAAAATAATTAAGTTGTTAAGACAGCTTAAATTACTTCGGACTCAAAACTGGTGATCATCGCAAAGACTGTGCTTGTAAATTGCCTATAGAAGTGAAGATCTACGTTTGTGGTTTAGTAAAGAAAGGTTTTAGTAAAAAAAAATGCCTATGTTTCGCGCAAAATTACTCGGAAACTACTCATATTTTCGAAAAATTGAACATGAATTTATTTAAAGATCCGTCTTTACGGAACATATTTCCTTACGTAAAAATCACTTTCTTCAATATTATAGTTATAGGAAGACGCCCCCAAAAAATTTACTTTTTCAATTTTCAAACAACTTGTGATTTCAACGAACATGAGACTACCACTATTATCTTAACTGAACTTTACGTTATCCGAGAACAAAATATGAATAAAAAAATTAGAGCTGTTCGAGAAAATTTTGAAAATGTTTTTGAGGCTTCATGTGAAGTACCTTCAGAAATCAAAATATCCGTTTGAAAATCCCAACGCCACGATCTCATTTAGATCAATTGGGGAATATCAATTTTGAAGAACATCGGTTGAACGATTTAGGCGCTAGCGCTGACCACAGACGGACGGACGGACGGACGGACGTTTTGCCTTCAGTAGATTTTTTGGTGACAAGAACCAACAAAACATGGATTCTGGCTACGCCACGTATTAGAGGATTTTTCTAAATTTAGCAACAGGGTTTATTCTCTTTTTTTGTTACCACAGCCCGGCAATAAAAGCTTTTCTGGCGAAAATTCCCCGTTTTCTGGAGCACGATTACATAACTTTCTCTTCTTACGAAAATTTGTAAGGTCAGAAAGTAAAAGTGTATGCGCCAATAGGTAAGAGAAGGGTGGGAAAAACCGAAAAGCTTGCCGAGACTCAAGAGTATTGGAAATTAACTAGTACGAGAAATTCGAAAACATCCCACTTGCTTTTTCAAAAACTTGTCGATAACCTTCTTTTAAGATCTAATTTTTTAAGCTATCTTTACTTTATCCGAGGAAAAAGGTTAATAAAAATTTGGGGCCATTTTTTAGATTAGTTTGAAAATGTTGAGGCTTCATGTACAGTACCTACAAAAATCAAAATATCCGTCTGAAGCTTGCAGGGCTTTGAGTTCGTTCAGACCTATCCGGGAATATGTCTTTTGGAGAAAATTGTCTGAACGTTTTAGGCACTAGCATTGCCAACAGACGTTCAGACAGGCGGACGGACTGACAGACGCACAGACGAATATTTTTTCTACTTATAAGAACAAGATGTATCCAGATTTTTGTTGCCAGGGTCGCACAAGTTTTTTTGTCGAAAAATCACCGATTTCTGCCGCTACTTTCTTCACGATAAAGTAAAATCGAATTTCAACAAATGAAAAGTTCATTTCTTTACAACTAAAATATTTTATTATTATCAAAATGCTCTAAAACACGTTTCGCGACTCAATATGGCCGCATCTTTAGAAAGTCTGAAATGAACATGTTAACATAACAATTTATAATGTTTTATTCATTAAATTTTAAGTAAAAATGTAAAGGCAAATATAAGCTTTAAAATTGGAATTAGAAATTAAATGAGATCTAAATACATAATACTTCTCCATTCAAAGATAAATATAATTTCTTATGATTAAAAGTTGAATAAAATATGTCGAAAAGGCGAAATATAAGAAAACACAATAAACACACATCTGGTTTATAAATAATATGTAAACCAGCTTTAACACAAGTCTTATAACAAGTCACAGACATATATATATATATATATATATATATATATATATATATATATATATATATATATATATATATATATGAAGACATATTAAGAAAGTCACAAACTAAAAGCAAAGTGAAAACGTAGGAATAAACCCAATTAAAAGTCATGTCTAAAGGTCGACATTAGAGTCGGATTCAAATATTCAAATGAAGAATCCAATGGTAAAAAACGTGATAGTGGGAGGTCAAGCGAGAAGATTTTAGAGATAAAAAGAACAAAGAATGGGAAAGGGGGGATTAAGACAAAAAAAGCAAGAAAAAACGAGTCGAAGATGAAAATTGAGTCGCGAAACGTTGGGTTTTATTGCATTTTGATGTTAATAAAATGTTTCCGTCGCAAAGAAATAAGTGTTTGATTGTCTTCATATGTCCTGAGAAACCTCTGACCTACAACATAGACGGTCACTGTATGACTTTAATTAACAATATTTACAACAAATTAAATTTCCTGATAGGACAACATTCCCTAGTTTGAGGGCAAGATAAAGAAAAACTCGGTTCCACCTTGCAACTTTCAACCACCTCTCCCTCTTCCGGCGACGTCTCTGGAAGTCTCAGCCCACATGATCGGGATTCTGTGTTGCCCGGGGATGAAAGGCGAAGGCCGCACCTCATTTAGGCATCGCTTATAAATATGTATTGCGCAATCATTTTTAAATATAACTTTGGCCGAGTGCCGAATGACGAACCGGATGGCGGTGCATCGCATGCAAGCGCGTGTTACGCAGGTTGCATTGATAAAGAAGAATGTTGATAGACATGGTTAAAGAGCACGCTAAATTGGACATGCCGTTGTCATTGACTTGTCATTGTCACACACACAAACCCACGTAAGATGAAATCAGAAAAAAAGTTTTCAAACGACGTCCTTCATATATCAATGTGAGAATTTTTACGTGGTAAACATAGATGGGATGAGGGTCTAAAGACATCAGATTCATGTGAAAATAGCCCTTTCAAAACACACAGCTTGTAATAATTTGCATTTAACTAGTGCTAAATACATTATGTAATGAAATTTGTCGCATCACGATAAATTATAATTCCATCATCATAGACGATAGCGAGGGCGCCAGAGGGAAAAAAAGAACTTCCTTATCGCTCCCTCTCAAGATCGCGCGCGCGCGCACACACACATACAGGGGAGGGGTGAGAGGGAGAGAGAGAGGAAGAGAGAGAAGAAGAGAGGGACGGAGAGAGGGGGAGAGAGGGAATGCAGGATAGATGGAGAGGAGGGGTAGAGAGAGGGGAAGAAAGAGGGGGAGGGAGAGGAGAGGAGAGAGAGACAGACGGACACAGACAAACACAGACAGTCACAGACAGTCACAGACAGTCACAGACAGTCACAGAAAGTCACAGACAGTCACGAACAGATGCAGACAAACACAGACAGACACAGGCAGGCAGACAGAGTGTGAGTTTGTGTGGGTAACTGGGTGTGTAATAAACTTCAAACATCTTCATATTCGCAATATAACATTATAAATTACTTTGAAAGTCCTAGTATCTTTTGGAAGATCTACATTATCTTTTGGGTTAAATGAAATCAACATCACTTTTTGCACTCAAAACTCGCTCAGTTACTGATTTACTTTATTGCATCGAGGGGTGTAGCCAAGAAGTTATTACAAACATTTCATCCAAATTCAAATTTGAAGAGAACATTATTTGCCACTAATTTATCGTTCTTAAGATGTGCAAAAACAAAATTTGCCGCGGATCATTTTCCACAACTTCCGATGGAAGTTAGTACAGTCATTTCTCTCAATCCGCTACTAGTGGAAATGTCAACAAAAAATTTACTCAGAATTTCCCTCTTTTTATTTCTAAACTATTAATGAAGAAATGAAATTGGTATCTCTATTCTTTGAAAAATGTTAACAAAAACCTTCAAAACATGGTTTATAGTATTAAAACATTAACAAATAATTACTGTGAAGCCGCTCAAAATGGTAATAACACAAAACTTTATTCAGATCTTGCCGCTTCTTACTTCGAAAGGAGTAGATTAGTTTTTTAAAAAATTAATAATAGGGAACAAAACTTAATAAGTCACAAAAAATGTTATTCTAAAGCCGACAAAAATGCAATTATTAGTACCAAAGGAATATAAAATTTGTCTTTGTTCATAGTCGATTTGTAAAATACTTTTCACCGATATCTTTTGAAACAAAAAAAGCAAAATACATGAGCGAATTCATACATTTCTAGTGAAAAAAAAGCGCACCAAATAATTAGTGGCCATAAAATTCGAACCCAAAGTAAATAAAATTCGAAGCAATTTTTTTCCCGAAAATTTGTTCTAAATACATTCTGTAACACAAAAATATGCCGATGGGCTGTTAGTTATCGGTACTGAATCATATTGACATTGCCACGGCACGGTTACTTTATAATAGTTGGTATTCAATCCCATCAACATAGACCGTAGTACGTGCGCCTGCAGAGAAAAATGAGACCGTTCCTTCTAATATATTATCAGCGTACCCCTTATCAAATCACGATGTGGACTAATTTGCATGTAATTAGAATTAAATACATGCTAATAAAAAATTTGCACGATTATTTTATTATATAATGGTTGGTATTGAACCCCATTATGAATTTCATTAAGCAAAGATAAAAAAAACAACTTTTATAATGCATTTTCTCGAGGTTCATAATCCTCGTCTCCGAAAATAACTATAAAATGCTCTTCAGTGCAGAATATGTCGCTTTTAGCGTTGATTAAGGTCATCCGATAATGAAAAGAGAATTTAAAACTCACGTCAAACAGTAAAATTCAGTACAGTACTTTCCTCAGATGCTACATTTACATGCTATTTGATATACTGTTAATTTCAGACTACAATCGTTCTGGAACAAGGAAAAATATTTAATTACGTAAGTTGCAATATTTCTTATTAATGGGATGAAGATATAGAAGATAAATTCCATACATTTTAAAGATTTTGTGGATGTATTTAAAACCCCTAAAAAATAAAACAAGAAAAGAAACTCAAATAAAGTTCTACAATATAATAGCAGTACCAACACTTCTCTATGGCTCAGAATCATGGCTTACTCGTAAAAAAGATATGTCAAGAGTACAGGCAGCCGAAACGAACTTCTTGAGATCTGTTAAAGGTTGCACTAGACTCGATAGAATAAGAAATACTGACATACGAAGTAAATTCAATATCTTCCCACTAACCACTCGTATAGAAGAAAATAAAACGAAAAGGAAAGAACATATAGGAAGAATGACCGAAGGAAGATTCCCAAGAGAAATAATGCAATATTTCTTATGAGTGGGAAGAGATCCAGGTCGCCCAAGGAGAAGAACTTAGAGGCCGGAACAGGCATCGCCCTAATCCCTAAGGGCAGAAGAAGATGCAGAGATGCAGTGGTGCGTGCAGGGGCTTTGTCAGGGCGTGGCTGGACGGAAGTAGGTGAGGCGGGGCGAGAACAGGGAAGGGGGGATGGGAGAGGAGAGTGAGCGGGACGAAATACTGAAGGGGAAGCTTAGCCGGGATAGCTGGACAGGGGACGGGATGGAGGGGGGCGGCGTGTCAGGTCGGGGCGGTTCGTGCTGGGGCTTGGCGTGGGAGCGGGGCGGATTGGAGCGGAGAGGGATTGTGCGGTACAGACGTATCGTAATTTGCATGCGCGGATAGAGAAAAACGTCAACTTTCAGAACAATCAGTGAAGAAATCTAAAAAAAGAAAAGAAGCTCAAAGAATCACTTGTCTTTCCCCTAAAGGAGAAATATTACTGCAGACTTTAATAGTCCATAGAACCATGTTTGGACCCTATTTCACCTAAACCGCCCATTATCATACGATAACGCTTGTTGATTTGGGATTTAGGAGACTTACAGCAACCTGGACAGTTAACATAAAGTGAACTCAATGACTTAGCTAGATGCGTGGATTTATCTGAGAGTGCACTTGTGAGGATCTGGCTCCTTTTTGGGGTCACCGTAGGTATATGGAGTGATGGCCATTGTGCATGCCTGCTGTCAGGCGACACGGCGAGCTCTCGGCGTTGAGGCGACTACGCAAGCACGGACGGCCCTCGCTGCGCCAAGGGCGTGACTTGAGTAGCAGCAACCGCAACTGCCCGGCGCGACGGCGAGAGGTTGGAGTACTCACCTGGAGAAAGGGCCTCCCGTGCCTTCCCCTTCGGGGGAACGGCTGCGTGCTCAAGCGGCGAGAGCGGGCGGCAGACCCCAGGAAGAGGGACCTGCCTCCAGCAGGCCGCCCTAGAAGACAAGCATGCGATAGCCGGGCAGTTCCGCATAAGGGAATTTTTGAAATTGAATCTCCAGATTGGACCACAGTTCCCCTCTCCTAACTCACCAAATATAGAAAAATGCGAATGGGGGAATGATACGCGGGCGAAGGCGAAAGCCCTGTACGAACGGGCGGCTTGTGACGGCACGGTGCAGAGAGGACTCACAGCAGTGGTAGGTAAATGTCGGCGGTCGGCGTCGGAAGCAACGCTTGTTCCGCAAGGAGTGACCGGTCCACATCGGTACCCAACGAGGAAAAGTACGAGAGCGTCATCGTTGGTGGCGACAAGCTCTCGCCGGGACGGCGCGGCAGAGCGAACTTGGGGCACGCTGAGAAGAACGGGCGCCAGAAGACCGCCCAGGACAAGCGATTTTTTATGTAGTTTAGGTGTTGTAAAGAGTTCGAGTATTCAAGTGTAAAATAAACTCTTTTTGTTTAACATTGGCTTGCCTGTTATTTTGACCATCCCCCTAAAATCGAAACACAACAATATATATTAAGAGGCGTTATAAATTAAGGGGAAAAATTCATATTTATTACTCGGGTAGTCACGATAAAAATGCGTCTACATCAAAAAAGGCGACGTAATTGAACTAAAATAATCTTTAAAATAATCATCCTAACAGTGTTCGATTGCATGTCACTTCTTTGTCACTATAAAGTCATTTCTTTTGTTTCAGCCGAACCGTGAAGCGCTTGTGGAAGAATCGCAGCCAAGGCGAAATGACGCTGTCACTTATGGATGTTCCAAGGACTTGTTGAAGTGGCTGCGTGTATGTCGCCTAAGAATGCTACTGGGTTTTCAAGCTATGTTTCTCTCTCAGCTTCATTAACACATATCTTTACCAAAGTGTATAGATGTAAGGATATTTAAGAGTTGAGTGTTAAAGATATTTCTTGGCATTTGGCAACGAAATTACATTAAATATGTATCTGACTAAAGTTTGGAAAGTTCATGAAAGTATTAGAAATTTCCCCATTGATGACACATTGAGAATGCAGAGAAAGACATTTCAGTAGGAATTTAGGAACTTATTTACATTTAAAAAGTAGTAGGGTTGTTACGAATGCTAGAGTTGGAATTAATTTTTATTGCTCTCATACATGACAACTATGACGAAGACAAAAATAGGGAAATCCTATAGCCACCATTTCAATCCTGACTAGTTATTTGATGTTCTCCTGTTGCAAAATTCTATTGTGGGAGTAGTTTGACTGAGGTCATGAACCTTGAGAAATAATGTGTTTATTTAAGGGAATGTTCAAAAAACTACATTTATCTACAAACAATCACTAATGACTCTCTGGATGCCATCCGCCGGGTGGCCCCAGTTATGTCTTTATCCTAGACTCAAGAACGCATTGATCCATTTGTTCACCAGACTAGATTCGTTTAAATAATTGATGCTTGAGTCATCAAACATAATTATGTGGGGTGTGTATGTGTGTGTGGAGGGAATGAAAATTCCATCATGCAATTGATTCAGCATAAGTCATGCCTGAATATTTTTACCTATTTCAGATAACGAAAAGCAGGAATGTTCACAGTGATAGTCCCTCAGGTCATACATTTTTCAGACAGTAAATATAACTTTTTAAAGTGTGGAAATAAAATATTAAAATAGAATAAAATAAAGACATTTAATAATTTCTTCAGCAACAACAACAAAAAAACAACAATAATAATAATAATAATAACAATAATAATAATGATAATAATGATAATAATGATAATAATAATGATAATGATAATAATAATAATAATGATAATAATAATAATAATAATAATGATAATAATAATAATGATAATAATAATAATAATAATAATAATAATAATAATAATAATAATAATAATAATTTTTTGTTTATTTGATTGTAGTTTTCTATAAATGGAAACTTCTGATTATAAAGAGTTAATGATAAGTAATAATTTAGTCATGTGAATATATATCTATATATCTATATCTG
Organism: Teleogryllus occipitalis; assembly: GCA_011170035.1. Lineage (NCBI taxonomy): Eukaryota > Metazoa > Arthropoda > Insecta > Orthoptera > Gryllidae > Teleogryllus > Teleogryllus occipitalis. The sequence continues at coordinate 66,716 of BLKR01001292.1, forward strand.
TATATATATATATATATATATATATATATATATATATATATATATATATATATATATATTATTATTATAATATATATTCTTAATATATAATTATATATTATAATTATTTATAACTTATTAATTACTTATAATTACTTAATAATACTTATAATTATATATATTAATATATAATTATATATATATATATATATATATATATATATATATAACTTATATATATATATATATATATATATATATATATATATATATATATATATATATATATATATATTATATATATATATATATTATATATATATATATATATATATATATATATATATATATATATATATATATATATATATATATATATATATATATATATTTTGTATTTTCTTACTGGGAAATTAGTGTTCTAATTTCATTGTGTTGATATTGATTCTGCCATCACTAATAAAATTTATGAAGTCAAATCAGTAGTTGAATCTACTTGGTAAAGTAATATTTGTGTCCATATCCACAAGCACCAAATCTGTGGAGGAACAGGAGCCATGAAATTAAGATTTTGCTAAAATAATACATCTGTTTCTTGTCAAAACACAATTTGAATGTTGAGATAATATTAAAAATAATGTATTTCAGTTAACCCTGCTAAAAGCATCTTGAATTGGAAAATAATGTACACAAATTTTTACAATTTATAAGAAATTTTGGGACTTCAATTTTCAATGACATCTCAAAACAATTATATGTTGAAGAAGCACAATTTAATGTATTTCTTGCTTTAATTTTCATTGTGTCATGAGCTTTCTCTTAATGAAATATTAAATTCTGTGTGGTTAACAATGATTTAAATATATAGTAATTCAAACTCATGTTTCATTCCTGACAAGGATAAACATTTTTGAAATAATAATTGTTGGCAGATGTTTGATTTTTGAAGCCATTAATTATGTGTAAAAGACACAGTTTTGTGCTAGTATTGTCATTGTCATTACTTATGTGATGTATTCAAATGAGCGGCATAGGTGAAAGCATTCTATTCATGATGGAATGAAATCAAGGTGGCAGATGTGAAAATGAAATGTTAGTGTTAGAATTATTTACTGTATAACAAGAGTGCAGCACAATGTGAATATTCTTTCCATTTGGGTTGCTCTTTTATTCAAAATGCAAGGTAACTGTATTGTGAAGTATCTGTCAAAGTGGTTAAAAAAAAACATTATTAGATTTTTATGGATTGTACTATGGTATTGGTTTTATGGTATTGGTACTTCATTGAATATTGTGATGTGAACACATTTGAGAAAGTAGAAATTCCCGTGGTTGAAGAAAGAACATGTCACCTGTTTCATTAAAAGCTTAGATACCTTCAAGAGAAGTAACCAATGCTGAAACAGTTGAATTTTTCTTAAATTTATCTCCTCCAAAGTAGAACCTCATTGTAGCAACAAGCATGCATGCAATTTGGAATCAGTTTAGGGGAGCATGTGAAAAATTCATTCAATCAAATTAATAAGAAGTAAAATAATTATTTTAGAATTCTCAGGACATTGATCTTTTATTATTATTATCATTGTTATTGACATTACCTTTTTTTGCCAGAGCATGTGCAATAAGAAAATTCTCACTACAGAAGAAATGGTCACATGTCATTTGGAGGCATTTCTATGCTTCCTGAATCATAAAGAAGTCTTTCTATGGATGTGATGTGGTTTTATCCTCTGTCAAAATACAGCCACCAACCCCTGCCAAAATTGAGCTGAACTTTCAACTCCAATAAGTCAGCAGCTCTCTATACAATAGTTTTGCCCTTGCCCCTGTTGAGTGGCAGCGTTAGATGTGTCACCTCTAAGAAATTTTCAAAGATTATTTTGTGGAATTGAATGGAGACCTTTTCAATTTTTTTATTATTATTTTTTCACACATTTCCACTAATTAGTAATTATTTGATGACAATACCCAAGTTCTAAAATGTAGCCTTTTATGTAATATATTTTTCAATTTTAGAGGTTAGTCAACATTTAAGAATGCTCAAAATATTAGGTGGAGAAACTGGCTCTCTTACTCCCCCTTAACTTACACCCATGGCAGTAAACATTGTGTAATGAAAAAAGTTCTAAATATAACAGAAATGTCAATTTTATATATGTGAAGGAAAATTCACTAGTGAGCTTTTTTGCAGAAATCAGGAAATGACTCAGAGGTAACAAAAATAATAAATTTATTAAAAATATTTTTATCACTGCAAGAGGACATTCATAATTTATTAAATGTAAGTGATGATGCTTATCAGTTGAAGTTAATTCTAGAGATTGCACATATTATTGTGTGTGGCAGAAAACTGTAAGTTTTAACATGAAGCAAAGGAAATGCATTATTGAAAGTGAGATACAAAAATCATAAATATCTCCAATTTCCTTATTAATTGAAAATTTATAGATTTTTATAGAAATTTATTTAATCAGAAAATAAACAAATGAAAAATGATGTAAATATTTTGATCTACGTTCATGTCTTTCTAATAGACATACGTTTTCATCAAATTGCAAATTTTTGCATTTATTTCTCAATTTTCAATTTTTCCTTGCCTTCTTATGTTGTTTGTCTTTGAAGTATTTTTCCATATTTATTTCTATATTTTTAATCGTTATTTTATGTACTTTATATATTCTTTCAATTTAGTCAATAGCTTAAGATTTCAGTATATTTTTGAATTTATTATCTTATTAACCCCTAACCATTTCTCTGGGGTTCACAAAGTGTTGTCGAGTTTAAACTCACCACTGTTCTATGTAAGTTGAGGCATGATCTCCTCTAATTGAGTAATTTCATTATTTTATACAAGGGGCACTTCAGTGCAACAGGTGACGTTGTGCAAATCACTCCTAACGGCATATATTTGATAACATTAGTCCAAGAAGACCTCATCTCAGTTGAAGTATGATTATTTTCTGTGAACATTGCTCTTAGTTTTTAAAACATGGATGTGTCATTTCTGGCTTCAGTATGATGAACAGCATCTGCATAGAGGTTTGATTTTATAAAAGGAATAGGTAACGGCATAAATCCTTGTGAAAGCTCTCAGCTGTTCGTGTGATACTGTGTTGAGGGCAGTAATGCATTGTTAGGCATCACTGTCCTTGACACAGCATCACCCGGACAGCCGAGAACTTTCATACGACTCTGGATGCAGAAGCCTTTGATTGCACTATAAATTCTTATCTTGAACAGTGGCAGCTCAAGTTAAGTGAAGGCACTAAGCGGTAAAAATGTAGGGGCTCTAAAACTCAAGTTAGAAATAGAAGTCGCAAAAAAACTGTCGTAAACTTATTAAGAAAAAAAGGAAAGAAAAAAGTAATGAAAAATTGCATACAGTTACACATTAAATAAATTTACTTAAAAATATTTTTTACATGAATTTCCATCTTGCTTTATTTATTAAAAAATCAATTACTTTGGCAGTGTGAATGAGGTTTAAATTTTTTTGCTCTATAAGATTATACAAAATTGCCAGGTTATTTGGTCTTTCTTTTCCCATTATGATCCTTAACCTGTAACTAGTGATGTGGTCGCTGTTAGTACCCAAGTCTTTGAAAGATAATAAACCTGTGCGAAGTGGATGTGAAAAGGAGCCTATGCTTCTGGGTATCTCTCAGGAAGTCAGTTATCACATTGTTGAAGGTGTACAGAAACTTGTTATTTTATTTTTTCTGGCCCCTGGGGTATAATGAATTCCTACCTCACCGATTACATTATTTTTTATTCCAAGTTTCTTTTAAAAATAATTTACAAAACTATGGATGCTTCGAGGAATATTATTAGGGGAGATAACCCACGATTTGAGGAATATGTCAAAGTCAATTTTGAAGCGGAAAAGAGCAAATTTAGTAGTGAAGAGAGGGAGAGCATGGGATCTGATGGAACCGGTAAAGCCAGCATTACACACCAGACTACAGAATGACCACATGCCCCATGAGTTGCAGCTGACCATATCCCGAATCTTGAAAGAACCTGCATCTTTTGCTCAACGTCAAATGATGTAGGTAAATTAGTGAGATGTGGAATATATCATAAGCAAAGTGATTGTGAAACAAAAGTTTACCTGTGCTCACTCGAAGGTGCCTATTTGCACCCAGTGTACTGTTTGTATTTGTGGAAATTGCAGTGAATGAGGGACTATGGAAAGGGACTTAAAATTGAAGTTGTGTTGTATTAGACATAAGGTATGATTAATTAGTCCTCCTTAATCAGATTCCCGTCCTCAAAAGACAATTTTATAATAAGTGTGTATATTGGAACAAAATATAGTTGGAGGAGTGCTTTTTCTATGATTCATGTGGACATTAAAATATTTTTTTAAATTTTATAAGTAACTGTGCTTTTCGTTTAATTATTTTTGTATTAATCCTAATGATAAGGCATAAAATGACTTGTTAATTTCACCAAAAGAGACGTTTTTGTTATTTCAACACTTTTAATCAAGTTTTTGTATTGGGGTATGCGTAGTTCCACATCACTATTTACGTGACAAAAAAATGACCTCACCATTTACGGGTTAAATAATATTTTACTCTAATACCAGAAATGATATTTCTCTGAATGCATTAGATGGAAGAATTGTTAGAAAAGTCTTCAGTAATATTCCAATATTCATAAATTGCAAATCATTTCATTGTGGCTGGATATATGGTGATATCTATTGACACTTTTGTCACATGAGAAATCTTTACTTTAATTCCATTAGAGCTCTGGAAAATGCATATTGCTTGAGAGCATCACTGCCAAACACAGGGTTAATTTTCTTGTTATAAAGAATTAATGTTGCAAAATTCAAGGCTCTATGGTATTCTGGGGGCTCATGGAACCACTTACTTTGCTTTCCATTAATCTCACTACTGATCTTCAGCAAAGAGTTCAAAACAGACTTCCTTTAGAAGTGTGAGAAAAAATAGGTCAGTTCCTGTGAAAAAAATATAGTTATTCTAAGGTATTAAGAAATCCTCTATTCGGCCGGCAATAAAAGAAAATGTCACAAATATTTTGGTAACAAAAGACTGGAAAATAAATGCAAATGCAGCAAGTGCCAGACTGCTACTTATGCTGATTGTCCATCTTCTGTGTGTAAGAGATGCTTCATATAATGGTTCCATTTCTTTTATTTTTCAATATTGGATTTAGTTGTTTCTCCTTGTTAGGTTAGGTAACAAACCTGTCAATAACCAAAAGAGTTAAAATACACAAATGCCAATTTTATAAATTTTCTGTCTTCATTCATCCATTTTATGTAGAAGAATATGTTATTAACACCATATAAATTTTACTTTTTAAAATTCTAATTTTCATGACAGTGGTTAAGGGTTAACAGAGGTCTGTTAATTCATTGAGTCCAAGACAAATTATGTTTTATTTAGTTTCACATTGTTTAACATTACAGGATTTAGAGTACATGGCAATGTTTCATTATAATGATATTGCTTAATAAATAAGAATTGATTAAGATACACATGTCATTTTCTTTCATCATTCTTATTGGTAATTTTTTATTGATTTTTACTTTGTCTCTTTTCTTTTCTTAAATTGTTCTTTATTGTTTCTTTTTCACATTTGTATTTGTACAACAATTCAAATTTCTTATTTATAACATTGGGTAACAATTTAAAATTTTCTAAAGTCATGCTCAGCTCACTACTTTCAATTATTTCATGTCGATTAATTATACAAGTACAATTAACATCAATATTTCATTTTTCTCCATGAAATATTTAATGGCCTATGTACTTTCTTTGATAAATGTTGAGAAAGGTCTTATAAATTATTTCACATTTAAAGATTCATTAAAAAAAATTAATTGAATATAACCTACTGAAATAACATTTTTGTTCATCCTTGCTGTATCTTATCTCACATGATATTGAAATTTTTAACAAATCCTTTCATTTCATATTTCTGCTTTTATACTTCTGTGTACAGATTATTGAGCACTAAAAGCTTTAGTGGCATTTCTGTTGTTAAATCATACTTCAAAGGATCATTTCTGTAGTATGTAATATTCTTGCTTACATAGGCACAACATAGATCCAGAACGCTTTACGAAACCTTTGTTAGGTAAATCATTTCACCTTAGTGCGTAAATTTTCTTTGATTGGTTATGGGCATTAAACATTCCCCTTCCTAAACACTGAATTTCCCAAAATGAATCAATTTTCTTGGGATGATTCTTAACTATCTGGAACAGTTACTTAATTTTGATTACTTTTCATTCTAACAACCCTCTTCTGTTTTGTAGTTTTGTTGAACTGTATTTCTGTTAATAGATGTGTGTATGAGAGCATAAAGACTTTAAGGAAAGGGAAAAAAAAAAAAAAAAATTGGAAATTAAATATTGAATGTAGAATTTCCTTCCTAGCATTTAGTATGAGCATTCACTTTTTCTAGCAATAACACTTTATGCTGGTATACTTCAGTTCTTCAATGCACTTTTTAAACAAGTGAAAGGACTCCAAGGTCAGTATTGTGGCTTAAAGAAAAGTTAGTTATATCTGCTTTGCTTAAAGTCAGTGAATCTGAAATAAAGTTAAATATTCATCCAAATTTAAAAGACATTACGAAAATGAAATTTTGCCAGATTTTAAAAATTTATAGCTTTGCAACTGATCAGCTCATCAACTGTTAACCTTTCAAGAAACCATCCAAAACAAGATGTGATAAAATTTCTTGCTTTTAAAGTGTATCATATCAGAGGTGTCATCTTTCAGGTCGGTAGCCCAAGAATTAAGTTTTTGTTAGTGATAAAGCAATTCACAATATTATGCTAGCTACTAAGCTATTGTTTGTACTCCATTGCATTGCTTATACTCCATTATAGCATAATTTCATGACAAATTTTGAAATTGCATATTTTGAATCACTTACAGTAAATTGTAGAGCATGTTGCAGAATTTTGCAAAGCTACCTCTATGATCAAATGAAGATTGCAATACAGGGCTATATAGGGCCTATCAATGACAAAGCAGAGGATTATGAGTGGTGGCAAAGGGTAGGGTAAGTAACAATGCCTTTCATCAGTCTAAATCTGATATGACATATTTCTTGAAGGATCATATTGATAAGAGCTGTAACACATTATAGCTTAGCCTCTGTTTAAATGATTGCTGAGTGTGAGAGAGTTAGAACACTTTGTAAAATCAGTAACTAGAATAGGATTATGGAACATTAATGCAAATTTCAACACTACAGCAAGATTCCTTTTTCATATTCCTCTCAGAAGCAGAGCTCCAAATAACTATTGTCCTCTGTGTCATTCAAATTTTGTGGACTGTTTATGATAATACTTGATGAACTCTAGCTCAGGTTGCTCTTGCGTTTTATCATCTAAGAATTTAATCAGAAATCCATTGACAATTTTTTTTCTTTTTGTTTGAAATTGCATGTCTAAATGGGGTCCCTATCTGCAATTACTAAACATGAAATTAAGTTTTAAATTATCTAAATGTTACAAGACTGTGGTTGGTGCAATGGAGAAAATTAGTTTTGAATGTGATTTGTTTTATTCTTTTTCAAACTCAAACTGTGGGAGTCCTTATTAGGGACTCTCACAGTTGGAGGCCCTGGTGCAGTGCACCAGTTGTACCAGCCTAACTAGACCCCTGATACTTGTCATAAATGATACGTTACGAAATATACTATACATTTGAACTCAGGGTTACAAGTTTTTTCTTGTATTGAATTGTAGCTACATATCAGTTATCTATTTGAATTTTACATTTTCTTAACCCTTCTCTTCCTAAGCCTATTTAACCCTAATAGTCACATCTTCATGAACGGAATCCACCTTTAAAGCATAGTAGAAAATTCTTCCTATTGACTGTATTTGCTGTTGTCGTACCTTTAAAGCATTTTATAAAACATTAACATTAATATTTGAATCTCATTAGATGTTTCATAAATTTTTTAATGTAGCCAGTTCAGTACTTCCATAGTCACATCAGGCAACTATCCATGATGATGCTGAACAGTTACAGTATTGTACTTTATGACTGAAACCTTTCTAGGTTTATGTTATGAAATGCACTGTTAGTTGTGTGGTTTTATTCATAACTTGTGTGAAGCATTGGTGGATGGATGAATATTTCATAATGCTTCAAGATCTATTCTTGTATTTTTGTTTAGTATAGAAATTAATTAGTTGCATGCCATTTTTGCTGATAGTAACATGCATTCACACAAAAAAAAAAATTAGTTAAGAAAATTGACATTGTTGGGAGTGTGAAAATCAAAAAAAAATGTTTAATGTTTTATCAATCATGATCAAGTTAGCAGTAATGAAAAGTTGTATGTTTCATCCTATGATTACATAGATTTAATATAAATAAAGAACTACATTTGATACTATAAATTTTTTTAAGAAATTTATGTATTAAAAATGTAAGATTTTACTTCTTTGTACAAATGAAAAAATGTAGTGTTCCCTGTAGTGTTACAAGACCAGCATGCTCATAAATTTAGTAATGCCAACATCCAGTACAAATCGTATTACTGTAAACTGGATGAGAAATTTTCAAAGTTAAATGGTGGTAATTAATAGCTGTATAGATTTTAGAATATTCTATAGAAGAAGGTTAAAAATAGTTAAAAATAAAAAAAGGAGCAATTTATTGTGGTACATCAGTTGGACAATAAAAAGTATTTGAAGTTTTTGTAATGTTTGTGGCATGTTGTATTTCATTTATTACTTTTCTACAATAAGCCCTTTCGTTTACTATTTTTCATTTGAAATTTAATGTAAGATCCAATAGTAATAAAATTTAGTTGTTTATCAAGTATGTAATGTATTAGCAACATTTGAATGAGTAAAGATAATTTACTTTTAACAGGTAAAGTAATTATAGACAGTAATTGAAGTGTGTAGGGAGAAAACATGATTACCCCACAAAAACGTTTTTGAGATGGTATTAAGGACAATTTCGGTTTAACACATTGACTGCCTTTGAGGGTCATGGGTGGGCCTCCCGTGGTATGACTATAGCGCCATGAGGCCCACAGGTGGGCCCCAGCAATGCTCCCAGTGAGGGCCATGAGGGTTGCGGTGAGTCGCATGTTGGTGTTTATTTCAAGATCTGTAGCAAGCAGGCTTTAAATTGATTTAGTTTCAACTTTCTTCAATAGAGCAATGCACAATTTATTATAGAATGTTCTTAGCATTCTAAATTATTGCTTGTAGCAGCATTATTGTATTGTATAGAACTTGTTCCATGTATTTTGTTTGTAGTTTTTTCTTCAATACAGTCCCTTTTCTTGCTAATAAAACTTAATATTTAGTATTTGTTTTTCCTTTGAAATATCCTGAATATCATTGAATGTGAATAAGTTCTCACTCTTTCAAAAATTGTGGCCCAATTGTGACCCTCCTGTAAATATGTAAGTGCGGGGCCAAGAGGGTCACCGGTGTCCCCCATGTGTGAATCACATATGTGACCTTTAATTTAATTTTTAAAACTATTTTTAGGAACATTTGAACATGATTTCACCAATGAAGTAAAAGAATTGTGTGGCCCCCAGAGATCATATTCTTCTTAAGTATATGGCCCCCAGATGCTATCCTTCATTGTACCTTTGGCAGTCAATGGGTTAAGTATGGTGTAAGTCAATGAGTTACATAAAATTGACAATGAAGTGGGAACACATATGAGACATAAATTGAATTATTTGTGTCGTACTTCATGCACAACAGCTGGTAGGTGCCAAAAATTACAGAATAACAAAAGCTATAATTTGTGTGAATCTGATCCCTTCAATTATTGTTCAGTTATACTTCCTGTCTGAAAATATTCTTAACATTTACAATTCCCTCATCAATATTTAATCAAGGTTCAATAATTTATTAGGAGTTAGTAACCACACAGGTGGATCCAAAAGTATAGGGGGTTTGGTATTTCCATTCAGGCTTCCATGCCTAAAAATTATTGAGACAATAAAAAGAATTAACTTGAAAATACAATTGATGAAGCAGATGTAGCAGAACATTTTCTTGCATAATAATTGTCATTCAAAATTATGCAAAAACTACAAACATTCACCAAATAGTGGTGCTACAACGATGGCAAGCACCTTTTGGCATTATTGTAACTGCTACACAGTATTATACTACTCCATCAACCTACAAAAATATTTTCGACCAGAAAAAACTTTCTTGCGTATAAAGTACCCCCAAAAATTAAAATGCCCGTTTCAGACTTGAGTTCGCCTCGGGTTCAGATCAATCGGAGAACATCAATTTTTGGGAAAATCGTCTGAACAGTTAAGCGGTAGCGTTGACCACAGACGGGCACTGATGTTTTGTGGATCCTTGATACGGACGGACAGATAGTGAGATTGACAGACGTTTTGCCATCAATCGATTATTTGGTATCAAGGACCCCGAAAACTTGACTTCTGACAACACAATGTGTTGAAGGAAGATGTGTCAAGCTGGAACAGCTATGCCAGCACACCCGAATAAAATATGTCAAATGATTTATTGCTAATTAATTGACAATTGTTATCTAATTGTGTCACAATTTCTAATTATTCCAGCTACGTATTTTCGTGACGAAAACGGATGTGAGCTGGCTTGAAACGAGGCCAGCACACACAATATTGTAGTCTCTATTTTCAATTTTGTAGTTTAGGAAGACGCAAATTTTTTAGTTCTCCAAGGAAAAGAAGGATCCCGTCGAATCTCATGTGAAATTTGTTCAAAAAACAAAAAAAAAGAGTTTAGCTGCTTCACAAGGGCTAGTCCAACCCCTGTGAAGTGTCCTAAATCCTACCCCTATCCTATTTCCTTCCCAATTCTGGCCGCTGGGTAGTGACGCAGGAGCGTGTAGCAGGAGGCGCGTACGCGGAGATACTACCTGGCGGTCCTCTTGACAACTGACTGCGACGTGACGTGACGTGTCATGACACATAAAGTTAATAGAGAATTACTCCCTAGCGCACACAGTTAATGGAGGATTACTCCCCAGCGCAAAGCACTCAACATCCCTTGGAGACGCTTGGAGACGCGTGCGTCAAAAAAGGGAAGGAAGAGCTCAAGGACAAAAGAATCTGCGCGTTTTCATCAGTGCCTTGATCCATTAAAAAAATTAGAGACTCTTTTGAGAAAATCTTGTGTTTAAAATTGCCTAATTTCACGCAAAATTATGCGAAAACTTATTATACTTCGAAAAATCGTTAATGACCTTATCAAAAAATCCGCTTATAAGACAATATTTCATTGAGGAAGCAATCTCTATCTTCAATATTCAAAGACACCAAAAATATTTAGAATTTCTGCAATTTTTTAAAAATTCTTGAAGTTAACGAAAATTAGTCCAGCACAATTCCCTTAAGCTTCTTTTGCTTTATCTGAGGAAAAAATAGTCACAATTTGGAGACATTTTTGAGAAAATTTTGAAATTATTATTGAAGTTTCAAACAAATTACTCCCCATAATCAAAATATTCGTTTTAAGACCGAAGGCCTCAATTTCGTCCAGATCGATGGAGCAATATCAATTTTGGAGAAAACTTTCTAAACGGTATACGCGTTGACCACAGACGGACGAACATACAGGTGTCAGGCGTTTTGCTATGAAACAAATTTTTCGGTACCAAGGACCCACAAAACACTTTTTTTTACTACACAATTTTCTATATGCTACATTAAATAGCATACACTTCCCACTTAATGTCGTGGTAACTAGGTAAATCCTAGGCATTTTCGGATCCCCTGGGTTCCCTAGACTTCCTCACGGGACCGAGAAGTTAATTTTCTGCATTTACTACCAGCAATGCTAAATTGCTCCATCGTAATTTACAAATTGTGCGTAGAGCTTAATAGAGCTTCTGAGAGCAATTAAAGAGATAGTCAGTAGATTGCCTCGAGACATGATCCCCAACGTCTAGTGGGCACTGACTGTTGATCGTGGCATAGCCCCAGAGGTTCCAACCACCACTGGCAGGATTCTGGCGTTGGCAACTCCATGAAGTTGGCTGGCAGGGGAATGACTGGTTGGAACTTTACCACTTTTTCCTCCCTGCTTTTAGAATGCTAGACCCATCCTCGTGGCGGACAGTCACATCGACCACGTGGACCCCCTCCTGGGTTTTTATTACCAGGTCAGGTTTCAGTCTAACCCTTTCGCCAACAGAGAAAGTGATTTCCGTGGACACCACAGTGTCGGATTTCCGGAGCATCTTCCCCTCTATAAAGTTCTTTATATCGTCATTACGCTTTAATCTAACTGGTTTCGTAAAAATGCACTGACCGAGGATGTGATTCATAGTTCTACCGCTGTGTTGCACTTCCTGCAGTATACATCCTCTCTGGGCTTTCCTCTACTAAGAGTAGTTTTATTGGCAGCGGTATCACATCTCAATTGGAGTGCAGTGATAAAAAGACCAGGTTTCAGAAGATTACATATTAGGGGAAGTAATTTACTACATATAGCAACAAAATTTATCCACTTTTTCAATATCAGAGCCCCATAGTACGAGTTTTTCAGTAGAATAATTAACTCTTTGCTCTGCAGCTTAGTAAGTTTCTTTTTACTTTCTCGAATACGTACGTATACACTGAGTATATAGTAGTAAAAAGTTATGTAATGCTGCGGAAAATCATTTTCGAGATTTCAATGGATACACGTTTTGGGGTCCCCTAATACCGAAAAAGTCTTTTTTCAAAACGTCCATCAGTCTGTCTGTCCGTCTATCTGTCCGTATCTGTCCGTCTGTCCGTCCGTCCGTCAGTCCGTCTGTCTGTCCGTCTCTCTGTCTATCCGTCTGTCTGTCTGTCTAACAGTCCAACAGTCCGTCTGTCTGTCCGTCTAACAGTCCAACAGTCCGTCTGTCTGTCCGTGGCGTCGGTCTGTCCGTCTGTGAACGTCACTAGCTAAAACATACGTAGGATTTCTCCCAAAATGAATATTCCCAGTCGATCTGAATTGACTCGAAGTGCGTTTGAAAAACTTGCTTCAAAATTTGAGGGTACTTTACATGACGCGCCCTGGACATTTTCAAAATTTTCTCAAAAACGGATCCAAGGGTTTCCTTCAAATTTCTTATAAAAATATAGTAAAATACACTTGTAAAGTTGGCATAAGTTCGATTTTCAGGGTTAACTCTGAATTTTCGAAAATTTCAAAATTTTGAAATTTTCGGCGTCTTTCTACAACTACAAAATTGAAGATAGAGATTTTTCCTTCAAAAGAAATTTGTTCACATTTAGTTATTTTATTAAAATCATGTACATTTTTCGAAACTTTTAGTAGTTTTCGCGCATTATCGTGTGCAATATTTGCATTTTTTAAAAAAATGACAAAAGATTATTTTCTCAAAAAACGGCTACAATTTTTTTCTTTAAACTTTTGGTAGGGATAGTGCTAAATGCATACTATAAGATGACAAACGCCATATTGCTTTATTCTTTTTTTTTTCAAATGACAAAAATGTAATTTTTTACTTGTGTCTCACGTCATTAATATTTACACTATCGGCAATTTGTTCACATTATTGAATTTATGAGAACGTGTGCTTTAAATAATGTCTTATAAAGTTTCTCGAAAACTCAAGTTTTCTGTTAAATGAGCTCAAAATTCCGCATTTCCATAAATGCTCAATCGCCATTTTCTCAAAAATGGCCGCATTTTTTTCTTCAACCTTTTGCAACGAATAGTGCTAATTCCACAGTTTAATATGACAAATATTTTATTTTGATGTATTCGTTTTTAGTGTTTTTGAAATATATATATACACACACACACACACACACACCACACACACACACACCACACACACACCACACACAGACACCCCACACACACACACACACACCACACACACACACACCCCACACACACACCACACACACACACACACCACACACACACACACCCCACACACACACCACACACACACACCACACACACACCACACACATACACCACACACACACACCACACACACCACACACACACACACACACCACACACAAACACACACCACACCACACACACCACACACACACACACACACACCACACACACACCACACACACACACCACACACACACACACCACACACACACACACCACACACACACACACACCACACACACAACACACACACACACACACACACACACAGAGGGGAGGAGGCCTTTCGGAAAATCAGTATGGTTTCCGCAGAGCCCGCTCGACTGTTGACGCAGTCCAGCTTGTCATTAACACCGCCCGACAAGCAATTGGAGGAAGTAGATGGAAGAGAGGCCCAAAACAGTACTGTGCTGTCGTTACGTTGGATATTAAAAATGCATTCAACTCGGCCAGGTGGAGTAATATTCACCAAGCTCTCCGCAGATTTAATGTGCCAACGTACTTGAGGAAGATTGTGGCCGAGTATCTGAGTAATAGAGCCCTGATTTACAATACAAATAATGGGCCGAAGGTACATAATATCACGGCTGGTGTCCCGCAAGGGACGGTATTGTGTCCACCATTATGGAATGTGATGTATGACGAGGTTCTTCGGCTCCCCCTCCCAGAAGGCACCAGTATTATTGGTTTCGCGGACGACATTGCTATCGTCGCCGTTGCGAAGTACATTGAGGAAATTGTGTATATTTGCAATGAAGCGATCGCTATTGTTAGTCAGTGGTTGAAGTCCTCAGGGCTGCAGTTAGCTGAGCACAAGACTGAGGTTATCCTAGTCACTAGCAGGAAAAAGAGAGAAACCATCACTCTCAAAGTCGGAGACCACCGTATTGCATCACAGCCGTCGATCAAAATATCTTGGTCTCATGATTGATGCCCGTCTGACATTTGCTGACCACCTGAAGTACGCCAGCAATAAAGCTGCGGTAATTAATGCAGCACTGTCGAGACTAATCCCCAACATAGGGCCCTGTCAGGAGAAACGGAAGCTTCTGGCCTTGGTTGTGAGGTCCGTCTTGCTCTATGGAGCCCCAGTATGGGCCAACTCCACGTCGATAAATAGTTACATCCGAGGGATGACGTCAGTGTACAGGTTATCAGCATTGCGGGTAGCTTCTGCATTCCGCACTGTGTCAAACGATGCAGTGTGCGTCATCGCGGGGATGCCTCCTGTCGATATCTTGGCGCAGGAGAGACGGAGGCGATATCACAAAGAAGAGGAGAACCCAGATTGCTCGACAACACTGCTCGAATGGCAGGATCGATGGGACAAGTCCATTAAAGGAAGATGGACGTACCGCATGATTCCCTTCATTGCACCGTGGATCAACCGTAAACACGGCGACGTAAATTTCTTCTTGACCCAGCTGTTGTCTGGACATGGATGTTTTCTGGCATATCTCCACAGGTTCAAGCTGGAGGATACCCCATTCTGTCCACTATGTGAACATGCTGTCGAAGACGCCGAGCATGTGTTCTTCCATTGCCCGCGATACCATGTGCAGCGACGGCACGTTATGAGTATACTCGGGATCGACCCGCTGACACCCGAAGCAATGGTTGGGTGCATGCTCGCCTTAGAAACCAACTGGGATGCGGTGAGCGCATATGCGCAGACCATAATAGCTGAGCTGAGGAGAATAGAAAGGGAAAGAAGGGAAGTCGATTGATACGTTTTGGCGAAGAGAAGTGGCTGGTGACTAGGCCACTCTAATCCACTCCCCGTGATGTAATGCCTAACGGCGGTTCCGCGGGGAGGATCGAGGAGAAGGGAGGTTGGTTTTAGTGGGTAAAAATCTCACACTATCATGTGGTACGGGCTGCATGGTGTCTTTTGAAGATTTCCACCTACCCTCGTAAAAACACACACACACACACACACACACACACACACACACACACACACAAGGGTCCAAGGGGATGTGATGCGATTACAAGTCTCTCGGAAGAGAGTCTCCTAGCCTCTCCATCCCACCTCCGCTCTCACCTTCAAGAGGTGGACCCTGTCGAGTCGAGTAACCCGTGCCAAGGCTGTGGTAACCAATCCCACCGACGGTATGGGTCGACCAACAGACGAGAGAAGGGGGTTCTGACAAGTCTCCTGTCGGAATGGCATGTAACCGCCGTACTGGAGCGCCCCGAAAGTATATCGGGATACGGTCTGGTTGGTTATTATTTTATTTTGATGTATTCGTTTTGAGGTTTTTTTAAATACACACACACACGCACACACGCACGCACGCACACACACACACACACACACAGATATATATTTGTATATACACACTTACTCATGCCGTTAATATAAATATTTACAGTGATTTGTATGTATGCATTTGTGAGTGAAAGTGCCTGAAATGACTTCAAATGAAGTTTTTCGAGAAAAATATTCTGTGAAAATGAGCTTCAAATTTCGCATTTACTGTAAAGCTTAAAGGTAATTTTCTTGAAACTGCTCTAAATTTTGCAATGAAAATTGCTATTTAGGACGAGGTTTTATTCTTCTTTGATATTCTTAAAGTAATATTTTGGTTCTACTATTAGGAAACCGAAAAGTTGAGAAAATTTCAAATTATTGTGCTTTGGGCGGCGATACATGGCAGCTGGCAAGAGGATGGGGCAAGATCGTAAAGCCAGTATACACCTAGGAAATTAGAAAACTTGACTACAAGAAAGTCTGTGCCATTCTGTAGCACCGCTAGTTCCTTTATGAAATCTGTTCCTCAAGATAAGGAAAGGTACAAACGAAATATGAGTCATTTTCGCGAACTGTGCATTAAATATTGGCAATTTTAACTAGTGGTGCTATAAAATGGCACAGACTTTCTCGTAGTCAAGTTTTCTAATTTCCTTGGTGTGGACTGACTTTACGATCTTGCCCCGTCCTTTCGCCAGCTGCCATATATCGCCGCCCAAAGTACAATTTTTTGAAATTTTCTCAACTTTTCGGTTTCCTAATAATAGAACCTAAATATTACTTTAAGAATATTAAAGAAGAGTAAAACCTCGTCCTAAATAGCAATTTTCATGGCAAGCATTTCAAGTTTTCTAATTTCCTTGGCAGGGGTTAGCTTTACGGTCACGTTCCATCCTCTTCACAGCTGCTATCTATCGCCGCCCAAAATACATTTAAAAAATTCTTAAGTTTTCGGTTTACAAATGATAGACTCGAAATATTGCTTTTAAAATATTAAAGAAGAGTAAAACCTCGTCCTAAATGGAAATAGCGTTTGAAAAATTTGGAGCTGTTTTTAAGGAAAAATCGTTTAAGCTCTAGTGTAAATGCGAAATTTGAAGCTCTATTTCACAGGAGTCCTTTGTGTTTTCGAAAAACTTCATTGGAAGTCATTTAAAGCACTTTCACTCACAAATGCAATAATGTACACAAATAGCTGGAAATGTGCGTATTATTGGCGTGAGAGATATTGTATTTTTTGAAAAAAAAAATAATAGAGCAAAATGGCGTTTATGCAATCTATTAGAGTACATTTAGCACTATCTCTACCAAAAGTTTAAAGAAAAAATTTGGCGCTGCTTTTAAGAAATACTTGTTTTTGTTATTTTTTAAAATTGCACATATTGCTCGCAATACTGCGCGAAAAATAGTAAAATTTTCCAAAACAAAAACATGTACAGGATCTTAATGAAAAGAAACTAATTATGGACAACGAATTTCATTTGAAAGAAAACTCTCTATCCTCAATTTTGTAGTTGTAGGAAGACACCAGAAAAAATTCAAACTTTTGCTCGAAGTTATTCTAACAAAACTTAGAAAACACAGACAGTATTATATTATTCTTTGTGGTGACTTCAACATAAATTCCCTCACACAATCCAGTAACAAAAATCTATTTAAAGACCTACTAAAATCATACAATCTACAAATAACCATAAATACACCAACCAGAATATCCAAAAATAGTAGCACTGCTATAGATCAAATAATAATAGATGCAAATAATAATAGTTTTTCAGTAGCTACATTTATCACAAGCTTCAGTGACCACACTGTCCTGATTCTAACACTTTAAATTGAAGCAAAAATTACAGAAGAAAAAAATTACCAAGAAATCCAAAACTATGCCCAAGGAAACATAAAGAAATTCCGAAACTTACTCAGATTACAAAATTGTAATGAAGTATATAAGGCAATTAATACAAATGATAAGTTTAACTCATTCATAAATATATACTTAAGATATTTCAATGCCACTTTTTCTCAAAAACCCAAAAAGATTTAAAATAAAAAAAACAAATTGTGGATTACCAAAGGCATCAAAGTGTCATGTGAAAGAAAATGCAACATGTATAAAATACTAGCACAGAACAAATGTAACCCCAACTTCATTTCATACTACAAAACATATAATCCGGTTGTAAAAAGAGTAATCAGACAAGCAAAAATTATGACAAATGATAAGTACATTGCAAATGCACGTAACAAAACAAAAGCTATGTGAGACATTATTAAAAAGAATTACAGCACCAACTAATAATAACAGAAAAAATATAAAACTCTACTACAAAAACTAAACTTTACAAGGCCCAAAGGAAATTGCTGATATATTCAATGAGCACTTTTCACAAATTGGTAAAAATTAATCTCTCAACATTCCCTAAACAATAAAACACACCAACCAAACAATAATGTTACACAAATCGTAAATTCTATATTTTTATATCAAACCATCCCCTCTGAAATTTTGAAAATCATTGGACAAATGGGGAATAAATTCTCAGCAAGCCTGGACAACATTCCAGATTTTCTTATCAAACACAGTGCTTCATGTATAGTGCAACCGCTCTCTCATATTTGCAATTACTCTCTAAAACAGGCATATTCCCAGATTTATTCAAAATCGAAAAAATCAAACCATTGTTTAAAAAAGGCATTAGTTATGATTCAATGAACTAGAAACCTATCTCCCTGCTATTAGGATTTTCAAATATTCTGAAAAGGCTTTTCAATGATAGACTCAAACATTTTCTCAATGCAAATAATGCCCTTACAAATGCACATGGCTTCAGGTGCCATCATCTCCTTTTTAAATGACCTACTTGTTGCACTAAATCAGAAGGAAATTCTCATTGGCTTTTTCTTAGATTTGTCAAAAGCCTTTGACATTGTTGATCATCACATACTTTTAACAAAACTAGAAATGCTAAGGATCAGAGGCATTGGAGGCCAATGGATCAAATCATATTTATCAAACCGTAGCCAAGTAGTTACCCTCCAGCACATTAAAGAAAACCAAATCTCTTCTTATTACTCCTGTCCTCAGATGATAAATTGTGGAGTCCCGCAAGGATCCATCCTGGGGCCAATTCTATTCCTTATATACATAAATGACATGCCTTCGGGTTTAAGAAATAGCAAAATAATTTTGTTGGCAGATGACACAAACATAATCATCAAAGCAAAAACACAACAATCATTAAAAAAAGAAACTAAAAACACCTTGCATGCACTAGTAATATGGTTTCAAAACAACAAACTCATCATAAACACCAGCAAGACAGTCTCTTTAAATTTCATGAATCCCTGATCCAAAGAGATACTCTCACAGCATTTGCTCATAAATAATAACCCTGTAACAATATCTCATGAAACTACCTTCCTCAGTCTAACAATCCAAGAAAACCTAAAATGGAATGCTCACATTTCAAATCTTAAAAAGAAGCTCACCAAATCTTGCTATGCCCTATACACCCTCAGGTCAAGCTCCAACATTGAGATACTTCGGACAATGTATTTTGGAAATGTGCACTCACACTTGAAATATGGAATAATATTTTGGGGAAATGCTCCTGAAACCTCTCGCACATTTATTATCCGAAAAAGAATACTGCGAACAATGATCAGCAATCATAAGCTGGAGTCTTGCAAACCCTTGTTCAATAAATTAAGAATTCTTCCACTACTGTGCATGTATATATTTGAAATAGTGGTCTTCACAAAGAAGATTCTCATGGAAAATAAAGACACTTTTACTCTAAATTCTGATGTACACAACTACAACAATCGTCAAGAGGATAACCTACATGTTCCTCATTCTGAAACTACACTTTATCAAAAAAGTACCCTAATAGAGGGCATTACACTTTACAACAAATGGAGCCATGATATTAAAGACATAAGCACAATAGATACATTTAAAAGTTAATTGAAAGCTTTCCTGCTTAACAACATGTTCTACAGTGTGAAGGAGTATACACATCACAACACTACTTCCCTTAAAAAACACTTAAAATTCTTATCCCATTAGACTTTCTGTTTCATGTTGACTGTTCGAGATGAAACAAAGAAAAAAGAACTGGCATATTCTGTCCTGCCTGTGTTAAATTGCAGTTGGACTGATGTAGAAGGAGAATGCCAGTCCAAAATTCTACTTCCTTCAGCCTGAATTTGCTAGATGCATCAGGCATTGTTAACAATAATATTGTTAAATCATTTATAAATGAATAGTATTGTTATTATTTGTATTGTTATTATTATTATTATTAGAATTTTGTTATTATTATTATTATTATTATTATTATTATTATTATTATTATTATTATTATTTAATTTTCGAAAATTCAGAGTTAACAGTGAAAATCGGACCTATGCCAAGTTTATAAGCGTTGCTTGCAAGAAATTTAAAGAAAAAAACTGGAATCGTTTTTGAAAACAATTTGAAAATGTCCCATTGATGTAAAGTACCTCCAAATTTTGAACAATTTTTTTCAAAATCGTTGGGCCTCGAGTCGATCCAGATTGACCAGGGAATATCCATTTTGGATAAAATCCTACGTATGGTTTAGGCGCTAGTGGTGTTCACAGACGGACCGACAGATGGGGAGACAGACGGACAGAAAGGCAGACGAACGGACGGACGTTTTGAAAAAATCCACCTTTTCGGTATAAGGGGACCCAAAAATGTGTATTTCCGTTGAAATCTCGAAATCGATTTTTCGCATTACATAACTTTCTCTACACTACGTATATTACTCCGTATACGAAAAAGTACAAACAATATTTTCTAAAAAAAGCTCCATTTTCCCCACAAAATGTAGATTCTAACTACGCAGGGTTTTAGAGGAGGTAATTTACTACATACGGGAGCAAGAATTATCCACTTTTTGGTATCAGGTGCCCATATGTCTGTCAAAAACTCGCCACATTGCGCTGCATCATTTCAATTCTTTCTCTTTACTACGTACGTATGAAGTAGGCGAGAGTAAAAAGTATATTAATAATGAGGGTACTCTTTTGGATGTAATTTGATTAATATTGAATAGTTGTTTTGAATAAGTTGACAAAAATAAAAAATAAAAATAAAAATTAGGCTTGGAGTCATGACCCTGATGTCCCGCCTTATGGATCCGCCTCTGAATTTCAGAAACTTTGTGGTAAGTAATTGGGGTACAACATACGAAATGAAAAATATACCCTGTATTCTAAGGAATTCTTGGACAGATGATTAAATTATTTTTTAATTGCAATAGAAATGAAGGAAAAACAATATTTTAAATCATTTAAAAAGGTTTGGTGAATAAATTGTAAACACTACTAATATTTCAAAGATAGAATTATAAAGTTAATATAAATAAAGAATTAATTAATAAAAGTTAATAAAAATTAAAAAGATGTAATCAAAGATACAATTATAAAGTATACACAAGTGCACAAAATGGATCCTCAAACAACAATATTAAAGATTCATATACTTAATAAGATTCATAAACCTAAGCACGAAGAAAAGGTCTCAGAAAAATGTTTGAGAATATTATTGGTGATTCATTATATTTCATGTTTCTCAAAAAAATGCCATGTATCATTTTTCTCATGGAAGCACTAATCTCATGAAGATTTGGAAACCTTGAACAAGAATGGAAACAGAGTGATATTTTACAGAACCTGGAAATTATGAGAAGTAAGAACTAGATGTTTATGCAAGACCAGTGGCGGCTGGTGCCCCAACAGACTGGAGATTGCACTTCCATCGAGTGACGGAAATGTAATATCCAAATTCAAAATACGAACATAAGGTAAAAGTGTACGCAATTCAAATCAATTTAAACTAAGTGAAATAAAGGTCTATACTGAAACACTACATAATTAAATTAAAACACTAATAATTCTTTGTATCGGGTCCGCGTAAGGCATTTACACCTCCCGCGCACGTGGATCTGGTAGTGATTTCCACTGAGCTCTTAATTTTGACTTCAGTACATCGCAAGAAGCACTATTGCTTCGACAGCTTTCACACAAATATAATTATTTTATTTCGAAAACTTCACTACCCTGGTATATTTGGCAATAATGAAAGATCTTCGTCACACATTCGTATTCATAAGAACATTCACAAACCGCTGGCCAGCTGCAGCCACACAGGATCTTCCATTCAGAACCTTTACACAAAGAACTCATCAAATGCACGTTTTTAATCAAGAAACCTAATATGAAATGAAAACAAATTCTCCAAATATAAACAATGCGTTGCATATCGCCAATAATTGACTGAACTTGTGTACTTTCAATAACAAGCGAAAATCATAAAACTACATCGCAGTAAGTTAGACGAAGACAGAATAAGGGGAATCCCCTGAGATTCCCCCCGTCGTCGCGCAGCGCGACAGCGCCGACTGCCAGTTTGCCCAACCAAAAGGCCGTATGTTACCCGTGTTAAATCGAATGTCCAGATAGTAAAATTCATTCATACAGCCAAGAGCGCGGTGCAATTTCTTGCAAGGCACCAGACACCGGAGACAGCGCCAGTTGGACTCTCTTTGGTTTCAAAACGATTTCATATACATCGATATTGTTGCAATATCTTGAATAATGAATGTTTCAAAAGGAAAATGTATATTCCTAAGTTATTATGAATTCATTTTCTGGGGGTTGTGCAACCGTGCAACCTAAGCACGAGCCGCCACTGTGGAAGACAAAAAATGAAGGGATCTATTTGAGTACTGAATATAAGGTTATAGTTGTTTCTTTCAGGGGAGGAGTGAAGAAGAACGGCTCTAAATCCTGAAGAAACATCAATACCATTCATTACGTTGATGTAAGTAAAATATTGATTATGAAAAGCTTAGAACAACATCCAAGTTGTTCCAATTGTACACTGAGATTTCTGAGAATTTTTCATTATGAAATGAAAATTTTTGCCAATTTGATTTTTGAACTTGGTGGAAATTAGTATTGTGCATTTTTCTGTGTACATTTAGTAGTGTAAAATTTGAGTGATTCATAAAGGAAGAAATAAAGGAAACCATTTTATACAAAAACTATGTAATTTATTTTTAAAGATATAATTGACCCTACAGTATTTCATGGGTGAGGAAAAATCTCATCAAAATGCACCTGCTTCTGTTTCTATTAAGTATGAACCCAGTGTGATCAGAACATATTCACGGATATCAATATTATTATTAAAACATGTTGAAGGAAAAATACAATGCACTGTAAGAAAAAGAAACACACAATTCTGTCTACATGGAACACCTTATCATCTTACCAATTATGTTAGGAACATTTCGGTATATTAGAACAGTGTATTCTCTCATATATTTAAAATATTTGTTTTCAGACAAAATAAGTAAAACTGGATTAAAATCATTTGAATCCTTAGAGCATTTTCTTTTCATGTATCTTGAAAATATAATTCAGTTGCAACTGAATCCTTGATTTTACCTAAGGAAATTTGCAGTGTTATCATTTATCTAGTTACGCAAATACATAATTACTGGATATGTTATTGCTAACATTTCATACCTATTCTTGTACTTGTACTTTTTTCTGATTTGCTTTTTACCGCATTGTAAATCATTTAACTCTCCTTTCTTTTACTCTCTGTTTTACTGAGTAGTGCATCTCAATCAAATGTTAATTATTATCTAAATATAATATTAAAAATCTTCAAGTAATTCATTTCATCATCCACTATGAGTGTTTAAAAGTTTGTATATCAATTTCAATTTTTATTTATTTCATAACTGTGACAAAAATAAAAACAAAAAATTTAGTTTGTAAATTAATCTGAGCTCCTTTGAGATTAGAAGACGTAAACCATAGAATTACAATGACTGAAGAGAAAGATGCAATCTGAAAAAAATGCTTTTAAATGAAGGAAGAATAAAATATTCCATTAATTATATAGGCTACATTATAATATATAAGCAGTTTTTCAAATTATATTTACAAGAAACTAAAACTATAAATTACATTGGTGAAATTATATTAACTGCTACTTATTTCATTTAATAAAATATTCATCTATTAAATTTACAATGAATCAAGTTATTTCCAAAGTATAGCAGAAAAATCCCAATCTTCTTTATTTTTCTTTAAAAATTATACAATTACCAATTATATAAAATAAAAACCTATATTTACAAAATTTATTCATTTTTCAATAAATGAGCATGAGCATTTCATGAACTTCCCCATACAGGATAAGGTAAATTCTAGAGTTTAACAAGAATGAGACTTGCATCACTTCGATATGTGAGCAAAAAATTTAAAGAAGAAATTTGGAAACATGTTTGATATTTTTTTATAAATTCCATTTATTTTAGGCAAAAATTAACCCAGAACAACTCATTTCTTCAAAACACTTGTTCATGACCTTTTCAAAGAGCTGATTTTTTACAAGGGAATTCGTCTGAGACAAAAATGTCTATCTCCAATTTAGTAGTATTAAAATGTTAACTTTTTGCAATTTTCGAACATATGGAGAGTTCGCCGAAAATGGGTCTAGAACCACATTTTTTACTTGATACATACGAGGAGAAAATTTAAAGAAAATATTTAGGGTTGTTTTGGAGAACAAATGTTTAAAACATATTTTAAAAATTGTATTTCGCGCAAAATTACACAAAAAATTCAAGATAGAGATATTTGCCTTAAGTGAATTCTGTTCTAAAAATCAGCTCTTGAAAAAAGGTCATGAAAAATTGTTTTGAAAAATAAAAGTTTTCTGGAGAAAATTCGGTGTTTTCTGGCGCTCGATTACATAACTTTCTCTTCTTACAAAGTAGTCGTGAGGTGAGAAAGTGAAAAGAGTAGTTTTTGCGTAATAGGTTTTCGGAATTTATGCTATTTCTAAAAGAATATATTCTTTAAAAAATGGTTCGAACTTTTTTCTTTAAATTTCTTTTTCGTATGCATCAATTCACGGAATAAAATTGTGCTTGTCCTATTTTCGGCGAACTCTCCGTATTTTCGAAAATTGCAAAAAAATTAACATTTTAAAACTACAGCATTGAAATAAGAGATTTTTGCCTTAAACAAAATCTGTTATAAAAAATCAGTTTTTTTGAAAATGTCATGTACATTTGTTAAACTAGTAGGCTCGTTGCAATTATTGCAAATTATAAAAAAGAACGTTTTCTCAAAAACACCATTTTTTCTTGAATTTTTTTCCATGTATAGGGCAGTCGACGCTTAAAAAATGTAGGTACGCTGAGTTAACGTCCGAGTTTCCGAAGATTTTTTCCTCCAAAAAATACAAATTTGAAGATAGAGATTCATGTTTCCAAGTTCTGAACTAATATCATATCTTATAAAAAGATCATATACAATGTTTTGAAAAAACAAGTTTGTTTTCGCTCAATATCTGCTTGAAGTTAATGCACATTATATAGCAAAAAGGTTTTCTCAGAAACAGCTTCAATTTTTTTTTCTGCAAATTTCTTCCCCTGCGGATAGTTCAAGGAACACTTAAAAGAATTGCGCAGGTGTCGTTTTCGTCGATTAAAGTTTGGAAAATTGGAAATGTAGAAATAATGCCAGAAAATATGTGCACTAATTTCGTTACCAGGGCTCAGAGATAAAGGGCTTTTCTCTCAAAAATCCTCTTTTTTCGGCGCACGATTACAATACCTTCTCAATTCGCTTTGAGACTCGGTCGGGAACAGTCGTCCCCAGCGGAGCTCCGAGTCGCGCAGCTAACAGAAATTCCGCCAGTGTCGAGCTGTGTTATTGGTCAACTCCCGCGGTCCATTCAGTCTAGCAGTGCTTTATATATAATAGTGCATCATAATTTTATCGTAGTTTTTACTGCAGTGCATCAGTCGTAGTATACCTTCAAGTAGTAATATTTAAACAGTGAAACCGCCTTGGCAGGCCGTGGCCTCGGCCAAGCCGTAGCAGAATCAATGGCACTCCTCTACAACACAAAGAGCGACATGGTGGTAAACTTCACCCATCAGGATGAAAGCCAACCCCCCGGCATCGACATCATGGGATTTTAACACCACAACGGCAATTTCAACTCGCAGTTCCATGACGGCAACACAGTCAGTACAAATGTTTCATACCTTGATCTGGCGACAGGTTGCCCCCAACAGGTTAGTAGCCAACCTCCATGTAATGGCGCAGTGAATATGTCTTCCATCAGAAGAGAAATAGTTTCTGAACGACAACTTCGGTAAAAGGGCCACGCAGACAGTAATCCAACTTAACCTCTTAAAAAGGCCACCAAAGTGTAAATAAAAAATGTTCAGTGCCAGTCTCCAACAGATTCGTATCTCTCGATAATCGGGAGAATCGTGGCAATAGGTTTTCATTCATCAAAGAAAGCTTTCCGGAAACTTCGGAAAATGTGAATATCCCCCCCCCCCTACAATCTTTGTGAAATTCATCTCAAATGTAGCAGAGTCAAATAGGGAAATAACAAACAATATAACTTTTCAGTTCATCTCTGACTATAATAACAAATTGAAAATTAAGTTTACAACCGTTACAGACTTTAGAAAAGCCATTAAATATCTCATTCAAATAAAAAGGAACTTTAATGTTTATTGCGGTGAGAAAATATTGCATGCACGTCAAATTCCACAAATGAACGAATTTCTCGGTATTGCTTCGACTCAAAACTTAATATGCGATCAACTGTGTTGCAAGATCGGCCCAACAGTATTGCGATTTTACATGTTTATAGCGAGAGGGCCGACAGTCGATTCGCAAAAATTCTTAAATTAATGAATATAAAAGAAATGAATGTGCAGCGCTGTTTTTCATTGCAAAAATTAACTCTGCTGAAAACGTAAAATTAATGTGATGACAATTCAATTAATGTGATGTCAATTCAATTACGAACCAGACAGTTTCAAAAAAATTTCTTTCGTATTTTTGCCTTCATTTACATTTTGGTGGGAGATAGAGGGAGAAAACAATGAATTTTACGTGTGCCTAACATGGGCAGCGCTCTTGAAAATCTTCCTTCTAAGTCCCTAGCTTTTTGTTTATACTGATCTTCTGTTGTGTAAACATCATTTGCATTTTACAAGTTTTCCTTTGCGCAAGAAAATAGTTTTCTGGGAGTAGTGACATCTGTACTGGGCCTCTGGAGGCTTGCACGAGTAGCAAGTCCCGCCTAATCCATTACACGCATTTTTTTCCCATGAGAGCTATGAAAAAGTGCCATTCCGCATTTATTCCAAAGTACTCGTGATGAAGTGTACGATTTACGAAATTTTTCTTGTTTTTATATTGTGCAGAAGATCCGTCAGAAAAATACACAACACAAAATACATCTACAATTAACAAAAGCAATCTCAAGAGAGCAATTTGGATTTTCTGAACTTATGTCCACACAACACAAACTCCTCAGAATTTCAGAACATCTCCATACAGCATTTCAGAAAAAACAACACTCAATACTCGTATCGCTCGACATATCACAAGTCTTTGAGTTGGAGTAATTCCATGTCAAATCCCACAAAAAGACCAAAATTTGACCTTTATATTTTTAATTCTCTTATATTTCTATTTATTGCATGGATCAAATTTGTTAACATCTGTATTTTTATTTTTTCTAACTTTATTGCACATTGAAATTTGCTAAAGATGACGCACATCACTAGCTTTAAAGTATCACAAACTTGAATACACTAATTGTAGAAATTCCGTTTAAATTCCATTCGAAATATAAATAAAAGTTTATTTTTTTTAGATTTTGCAAAACATTTTTCTTGAATTTCCAATAAAAAATTGAAAATTGAATACTTTTGTTAATTCGATGAGCTAAAAATTTTAAATTAATATTTATAAACGCATCAGTCTGATTTGTTCTGGAATTGTCAATCAAAGAGGGATCTCAGCAACTTTAAAAAATATGAATTTTTTTACGAACCAATGTGTAGTAGAACAGATGCGTTTCTTGCGTCACGAACCGGCAGTTCCTTTGGACGATGTCAGTGGCGTCTCCTGCTCAGAGATCATGGGGTATTGGTATTTTTTAAGTTCCCGTTATTGACTTTAAATTTTGATACCTATATTTTAAATATTGACTGTGATGACTGTGTAACTAAAGAACAAAAAAATAAACGAAATATTATAAATAATTCTTTATTCCCAATCAAATAGTTTCTTCGGCATTGTAATTGGATCTTGATCTGGCTGTAAACTGACTCGAGTGGCAAGTCTTATAACAGTTTCTGCAATTCCATCGCATGGTCTTCTACCATGTGACATCGCAAAAATATGCCATTCTGCACAGACTTCAAAATCTTCATGGAGGCAAATATTTTTAATACTTTTATTTTTTATTGTGCACTTGATCCACGAGAAAAGTAAATAATTTTCCGATATGAATCACAAATTCGCAAATCTAATGGCTACTCTAAATCAAGTTTCACTAGTAAATCGCTGTTTATACGTCTTAAAGATATTATCTTCTTAAAAGCGTGATCAGAAAGATTAAATGGATTGAAACATATGTCTTGCACGGGGACCGCCACGCAGAGCCGTCAGATGAACGAGCCCACGAACGGCCTTGCAACTGTTGGGGCACGCGGCTACATCGGTTTACTGAAGTCACTCCCGTCATAGGCGGAAAGCAAGGGTGAGAAAAGTTAGTGCGAATGCGGCGAGTTGGGCGAAACACATGGGTGGGTATATCATAGAGTCGTTTATTAAAATTTACAAAATTTTAATGGAAATTGACATGTAAAAAGAAATTGCAATTACACAAGCATTGATCATTACACCAAGGGAACATTAACGCACATTTCTACTTAAAGAATGCAGTATATGAGAACTATTAACAGTAATTACAATTAATTCAAATTAATATTTTTAAGAAAATAAATATAAATGAAAATATATACTGTATCAAGATAGGTATTATATAACAATTTCAGAAAATTTGATAAAATTATTGAAAATAAACATTTAAAGAAATACGATGCGCATGTCTTTCGGGTGACACGTGATAAAACCACTTAAAAAATTGAGTAATGATGAAATGTAACACTATTTCTGGATTTGTAATAACCGAAACTTAGGCCAAAATTTAAATAATGAAGCTTTACTATTTAGAAGTGTCATCATATTTTTACCGACCTTCTCCGACAAAACTTTTGTAGTCTCCTTGCAAGATTTCGTTATGCCTTTTAACACTGCTCTTTTTGTTATTAAATACTTCCTGCGTATTAAACAAAGCACATCACATCCGCGCTCACTGCATAAGAAATCAAGAGCCCACTCGGACTGAAACTTATGTCTTGTTTCGTCCCTGAAAAATCGGAGCTCGGACTTCCCTTGCAGAGCGCAAGCGTGCTCACAGCACGCACGTGCTCCGTTTGACAGACCAATGTACCGTGTTCACACGATTCACAGTACACTTTCTAGCATTCTTCACTCTATAAGGCGCGTACAGCGATTGATGTTCAGAAAATTTTACTCATGTCCCTTGACAAGTGATCTGTTGTATTCATTTATTTACGTCAAAAGAGTTAAAAACTGTAAATGTCGTGCTACGGGGAGAAGTGAATTCTGAGTACATTTTTATTATTCTGTGATCCCTACTTAAGCCATATACTCCTTGAATTAAAATACAGAAAGAAATGAGCATTTTTGCAAGGATTGTTTACAAAATATTCGCTTGGATGTGATATCATCTTTTTTCAAGGGTAAATCAGTTGTAAATTTGGGCTCTTATCTCTCATCATGTCCTTCGTGAAGGAAATATCACTTAAAATTAATGTTCCTTTCCTTTTGATGCTCGGTATAGTCTCTAATTGTATAGAAACAGTTATGCAGCAGAAACTGTTTTATTTGGGATTTAAACTTTTCTATCGAATTTAATCGTTTAATGTCATCTTGCAAAGTGTTGTATAACATTATGCATTTATTGTATGTGAATTTTTTGTAGTGAGCTGTTGATACTGTCACATCATGAAATTGATTACTACGTCGTGTTATAGATATCGGCGTTTGCTGAAAATATATTCCCGCTTCTAAGTCATTTTTTACAAAAACCACTGATTTGTAAATCAAGAGACAAGGTAATGGAGAAATTCCTAGATTAATGAAGAGAGGCGTCCAAGAATCACGCGAGTGGGATTTTCTTATTATTCTTATTATTCATTTTGTAATCTAAAAGTCTGGGAGTTATAAGATGTATTTCCCCAGAATATTATGCCATATCTCAGGCGGGAATGGACATTCGCGAAATATACACAATGAGCAGTATGAAGACTAAATGAATTTGAAAAAAATTTGAACGCGTAGCATAATGAACTTAATTTTGTGTTCAATTCATTTAAATGGACGTTCCATTTAAGGTGTGACTGAATTGAGAGACCTAAAAATGTTGCCTTAACAACAGTCCATTGTACACCGTTCATTTTTAATGGAGTACAGAACTGTTTATTTGAAATGGAGAACTGCATTAAAACAGTTTTCTTTTCATTTACTATTAATTTGTTATTACGGAACCAATTTGAAAATCTGATATTTACTATTTACGGTTTCTTTATTGCAAAGAATGTTCTATCATCCGCAAAGAGAACTGTTCTTCCGTTTCGAATCGTCGAGGACATATCGTTTACGTATAAAGAGAATACGGCCTAAAGTCGATCCATGCGGGACTTTGCAATTGGCAAAGAGTCGGAAAGGTGTGTACATAATGTTCCATCATTCCAGTAAGATATTTCCACTCTGAGATCGTTGTTTAAGGTAAGAACATAACCAGTCTAGGGCAATACCACGGATTCCATATGAAGATAATTTTGAATGTGAAATGTCATGATCAATGACGCCGAAAGCTTCTGAAAGATCTAAAAATAATCCAATAGGTGCTTCGTTTTGATCAAATGATGATCCGACATCTTTAAGAAAAGAAAATATGATTGTTTCCGTAGATTTTGATTTTCGAAATCCATGTTGGCAATCTGAAAGCGCGTCGTGTTTACTGAGAAAGTTTTCCATTCGTACATAAAAAATTCTCTCTAGTATTTTTGAAAAAACTGATAGAAGAGAAATGGGCCTATAATTTTGAATTTCATTTTTCTTCCCTTTTTTGAAGAGCGGCTTAATTTTAGCTTTTTTGAAAATATCTGGAAACATTCCGGTGATAAGGATGCATTAAATATGTGAGTTGTATAATGGCTATCTAACAAACAATCCGGAAATTCATCTAAACCGGACGAATATTTATTTTTTAGTTTACCGATTATTTTGAGAAAGTCAAAGGAAGAAGTTTCAGAAACGAACGTCGTGTATAAATTTTTTTAGGGAAACGTCTGATGTTGAATTTTGTGGCTAAAGACACTTAGTGAGATCAACAGCAATTCTCGAAACTTATTGGTTGAAGAGACTAGCCACTGTTGCCGGATCGTTCACATCTCTATCGTTATATTTTAAAACATTATCTACAAGGTTTCTAGTTGATTTGGTCGTGTTTTTTTAATTATATTCCTAATTGCTTTTGTTTTGTTATTTACGTTCAAAATATTCTGATCCTGTTGCATGATTTTAGCCTGCCTTATGACTTTTATTAACAATGATTTTAATTTTTTAAAGTAGAGGAGGAAATCTTGAGATACTTTATGATGCTTAGAAATTAAAGAATGTTTGCTTTTACATGATGTCCTAATGCCTTGTGTTATCCAAGAGTTGCTTTTCCGTGAATTTTTTTCTTTTTTGAAGAGGAAAGCAAATGAAATGAAAGTGTTGAAAAAAATTATATTTATAGTTTGTATCAACATTATAAACAGCGTCCCATTTATATTATAAACAGCGTCCCATAACTCCTGCAGCAAATAACTAATAAATAATTTTATTTTACTTTTAGTGAACAATCTACTCATACGTGTATTGTTTATTGTGCCTGTGTTTGCATTTCTTGTAATGGCAAGAATTTGTTCATCGTGGTCACGGTATTC
This sequence comes from Teleogryllus occipitalis, assembly GCA_011170035.1. Taxonomy (NCBI): domain Eukaryota; kingdom Metazoa; phylum Arthropoda; class Insecta; order Orthoptera; family Gryllidae; genus Teleogryllus; species Teleogryllus occipitalis. The sequence goes on from BLKR01001292.1 coordinate 98,811, forward strand.
TAAATATTTTATTTCAATTTCATATCGAGTAGCAGTTTTGTTAATCATAATTTGATAGATTCGTCTTTGTCTTTTTGAATTTAGTGTGATACGTGTAGGTACATTATTGTAATAACCAAGTTAAAGAATTAATTAAATTGAGAAACTGCTTTTTCTGGCAAGATTCGAATAAAAAAATTTTTGTCTTAGAACCATGGAACAGGCTCGAAAAAATCTCAAACGTTCCTCTTAAAACACAAATTATTGTGATTTTTTTCAGATTTTTTCGACAGCTGGACTGCAGTTAAAAAAATAAAAACCATTTTCCCGCCTTTCAATCTGACTGGAATAAGACGCCGCGTCCTAGGCACCTGCGACCTTCCTCCAAGATCATAGAATTGCGTCTGAAACGTTGGTAACTGTGCCTAGGACGCGGCGTCTACCGGATAGCCAAGTACTTGACTATAAAAGCCTTATTTTTTAAACTATGGCCCAGTAATTAAACAAATGTGAAAAAATTGTGTGAGGTGTTCAGAGATGAAGTTTTAAGATTTTTTCGTGTCTGGGTCCGTGTTCTAAGACACAGGAAAGCAGGTCTGGCAAATCCGGGTTCAACCTGTTCCCCTTCCACACATATCCCCCACTTAACCTTCATTTGTGCCCGAATTTTCTCATAAATTGCCAAAAAGCGTCTTTCCTTAGCGTATGATATACTTATGCAAAGGATTAGAACGATTTAAAAAAATAATAATTTCGAACTAAATTCCAAAATTAAAATAATACTGGGTGCTTCAACAACATATACAATGTATAATAAACTAAAATAAATGCACCGAACTGTTGCATTTTCAAAGTATATTTAAATTCAAGATGATTTAAAGGCGTGAAAATGGTTTTTATTTTGTAACTGCAGCCCAGTGGTCGGAAAAATCCGAAAAAAATTCACAATAATTTGTGTTTCAAGAGGAATGTTTGAGATTTTTTCGAGCCTGTTCCATAGTTCTGAGACAATAAAAATGTTCTTTTTTCCAAAAACATTTTTATGTTTGCATTTAGGTCTGAGAAAATATCAAAAAATATTTTTCTGATAGTACAAGTTATCTTATCATATTTTTTTCAGTCAGATAAAATAGTGTTAAGTTGCAAAAAATATTAAATAAAATAAACACGTTTTCTGATCTAGAGGGGGGGGGCAAAGAAACCTTTCAAAAATATTATTTTATTTTTATGTTAGAATTGTAATGTAACCACTCATACGCCATTTAGTTTGGGGGAACATTTTACCATCTTATCTGGGGGTACTCTTTAAAGAAAAACTTTGGACCAGTTTTGGGAAAAATGTTTTAAAGGAGTTAAAAATTGCCTATACGTAAATTTACACAAAACTACTTATAGTTTTGGAAAATTCAACATTTTCTTACTTCGAGACATGTTCCAAAATTTCCTTAATTTCTATTAAGGAAAAATATAGCTTATATACTTCAGATGTAGTAAAACGCCAGCAAAATTAGAATTTTCGGAATTTTCATAAATTTTGATTTCATAGAAAATTAGACTTGCCCCATGCTCTTAAGCGTCTTGAACACTATCCTTGCGAGCCATTTTTGAGAAATTTTAAAAAATGTAGATGATGTTTCATGTATGTACATCCACTATATGTACTAGTGTGGATGTAAATATGTGTGTGCTGGGGAAGTCGATAGGAAAAGCAGAGGAAGGAAAGGTCGCGTGCTGTCCGTGGCCCATTTTTGCAGATACTGTTCCGGTGTTCCTGGTGTTGTTCGCAGAATCCATAGCTACTACTGATCAGAACAGCCGGCCATTACAATTCTCCTCCAGGCAGTGGCTGAATTCGACCTAGCTATATATTAGCTACGAAAATACGCTACTGTTGGGGGCTCGAAATCAAAGAACTGCAGATTTGCTGCAAGAGAGGCAGCGGCAAATGCTGGCTCTGAGTTAAACTCAACTGTTTGGTGACAAGAGTTGGCTGTAACATTCGTCGTATAAATCTAGCAATATAATTATAATTTTTGTAACGGTTTCAAACAATAAGAGAAGGTATGTGATATTCTGTTGCACGAACAGTTAATTTTGTATTGAAGGAAAAACTAAAGTAATGGTATCTCTTCGAAATTGCATCAATGTGAGTAGTTTTGAACACAAAGGGTAGTTTTCAACGCTGATTTGTTTGCATATATAAATCATGTTTTTTAGAACATCTTTTTCCTTTTCTTAAAAAAAATATTACTTTGCCATGGAAAACTGTTAAGTTGGATTTAAGTATTTAATTAGTCTACTGAGAACTGGTTGGCTTCATCTTTAGAGTTGGTGTTATTTACGTCTCTGTTTTGACTCATCTTTATTACAAATTGTACTCGCTAAAATTTCCGAAATTGCAAAAGCTTTTAAGTACACGAACCCATCTTTCTCCTCTGTGTACAGTCTAAATTATTTCATTTCTTTAAAAATTTAGTATTTTTCGCGTAATTTCGAGTAATTTTGTGATTACTTTTGGTGTTAAATAATGTTTCTTTGTGAATAATTTGAGCCTTCAATAAACCGTCTTTGCAATTAAAGCGGGACCGGGAGCGGTAGCTCAGTCACTGATGTCACTGCAGCGCCTCTGACCGAGAGGTCCTAGGTTCGAGTCCTGACGACAGCAGGATTTTCGACACTAACTTTTCAGCTAGGTCGAATTCAGTCGCTGTCTGGAGGAGAATTCTAGCGAACACCAGGCGAATGCCGGAGCAGTACCCTACCAAACGGGCCACGAACCGCGCGCGATCTTTCCTTCCTCTTCCTTGTCCTATCCTCTCCCCTTACACACACACTTACACTAACATGCACTACACACCCACATATTCCGGGAGACCGGTCGGGAGCTTAGAGCCTGTCCCGACTGAGGCGGGTGCCCCGCTGGTGGGAGAGTCCTGGTTAGGGGGAAACCCCACTAGCTGACGGTAGGTCGGCGCCGGATCTCGTCATCCAGCGGGGGAAGATCACCATCTCCCGAGAAAAAAACATGCACTACACTAACGGGACTAATGATCAAAGCAGTTGACGCGCCGGGAAAACGAAAAAATCAATCAATCATAATTAAAGCGGATTAAATTTGTGTACATGAATTACCTATCATAGAATTTTATCAACATTTATTTTATCAATATTTATTTTGTGAACTTACGTTGTCATCATATGGTACATACAACAAATATTCACGTGAAACATTGTAATTGGAGATTTGATTATACGCCATATCCTTAATGGCTTTGTATTACCCAGCAACTATAGTGAGAATAATGTAAATGAAAGATCTGGATAATATTAAAAATGATTGAAGATAATATTAAAAATGAAATATGAATCATCAACTGATGATTCATATTTTCCGTACCTAAGGAAAACGGAGAAATGTTAAGGAGTTACATGCAGACGTCCGTGCTAAAATAACTTTTTTGTCCCATGTATACAAGTTATGTATTTTGTGTCCCATGTATACAAGTTAGAAATTATAGACAAATACTATAAGATAGTTGTATGGCTACGAATGCCTACCAAAATATATGGTTGTCGCGTTCTAATTAATGTTCTAACATTTTAAATTATTTTTTTAAAATATCAGTAAAAATTTTCAAGGTTCTAAATCAGTTTCTAATTAATACTTCGATTAGCATGCCGTACCTGTGTTGTTTGTCGATGTATTTGAGCTGGCGTGCCGTTCACGAAGTTGATGGTCCTAGGCGACTACTAGAACGCTGCGCTAGAGGGCTGGGATCAATATTCAGAGCAGGCGGGTTCGCTTACTGCAGTAAGCGTCCGGGAATAGAAGTGGACCCCATTCCGGCGCAGCGGGGCGCGCCGAACGCAGCATTTGCCGCACTCGCTTCTAAATACTACGATGCACGCACCCACAGCAATTCGCACTGACGGGGAAGTCCTCTTCTCGCAACCCTTCGGTCGACAGTTCAGTCGTGTATTCAATTGTTCCCTTTGCAAAGAAATATTACACCGATCCAAGCGATAATATAATTGAATTCGGTAATTCAAAACAGTAACAATGCAATTTGTTCATCAGTCTTTCATAACAATTTTTCCTATATTTTTTCGATATTTCCTACCTCTGGTGTGTAAATATATTTTCTAGAATAGAAAAAGCATATAAATAGCACTTTATGACCCATCTATATCTGCCTCCACACTTCCGCTTTCTTTTCTTCCGTTATTCTCTTTTAAAAATTCCTATCACCTCAACAAATGATGAGCAAAACACGTCTGTGTCGGATTGATTATTATTAGTGATTTCAGGTGCATCAACGGCTAAGGTCATTAGTCCAGTAAGTGTAGTGCATGTTTTTCCTTTGGAAGTGGCGCAGGTGTTCTCCGCTGAATGGCGAGTTCTGGCACCGACCTCCCGTGGGCTAACGAGGTTTTCCCCTACCAGGTATCTCCCACCTGTGTGGCACCGCCCCAACCGGGACAAGCTCTTAAGATCACGACCGGTCTCTCGGCATGTGTGATACTGTAGTGAATGTTAATCTAAGTGTAAGTAAGGGGTGAGTATAGAACAAGGAATAGGAAGGAAAGATCGCGGGCGGTCCGTCGCCCTTTTGTTAGGGTATGCTCCGGCATTCGTCTGGTGTTGATCCGAGGAACAACGGAAAACTACCAAACAGCAGCCAATTTTTAGAGATAATTGCCTAATAGAGCATTAAGAGCCTACAAGTGCCTTCATTGAATTTTCTGCATTTTTAATATTTTTATTATATTTATAAACTATATTTTGTTTTTTACAATCATTTTTTGAGAAATCACTGATGGATAATTTTTTTAACAAACAAGTAACAACCGCGTAAAATCTATCACGGAGACCTGCGATCGAGAAGCTCTATGCCCTGCGTGTTCTTGCCAGTAACGCGTCGAGTTAGGACACCGCTTAAAGACGTATGAGAATTCGACACCGTGCGGGTTACCTTATCTACTTCGTCGAAGCCCGTTAGGGCGCACCAGACAATAGGAAACTGCTCTCGTCTTTCCAATCTCTGAAATTAGTGAGCTATCTGTTCCTTACCAAGAAACACAATCTTCAAAAATAGCATTCCCGGCATCTTTCGCATTTTTAGAAGGTAGAATTACACAAAAGAGACGAAGTTTTCTTCGATAATTATGTATTGGTTTCAAGGTTCGGTGCATGCCAGATCAGTAAAGGGTATAGCCGAATAAGGAGGGGAAAATTGCCCCCAAACCAAATCGATAATCGCGATGCTCATACGAAAGAGTAAAAAATGTCGTAGATTCACAACACATCAGCCTCCTAGGGCAATTTGTTGCAGAGATACGAGAAACGCGTTTTTCATGTTTTATTTTTTCAGCTTCTATTGCATGTACAAGGCTGAAAAAAAAATTGGAGAGAAGGGGAAAGGTAGTTGAATTTTAAGGTATTTTTGGCAACCGATTCTAACACCAAATTCAAATAGAAAAAAATTGAAATGGATTTTCGACGTGATGACGTTGGAGTACTGTCTCAATTTCCCCCTCCCTAGAATGTGTCTTATAACATTCTACAACATATATATTTTTCCATATTTGTAAACAATGCGAACGATAATGAAAAACAATGAAAACTAATTTTTACAGCTCAAAACTTTGAAATACGCGTCAAAATGTGATTGGGAATAACGCTTTTACCAATATTTAAACACAGATTCAATCACGACATATGAACTCGAAAATGTATATGTATTAAATCATTTATGCACCAAACTCAATCGCACTGTCCATGATGGAAGGTGATAGGTGGATGGTCACGCATCCAACTTCAGCCAATGAGCTCCAAGCACCAGTTTGCGTCATAATATTAACCAGAATTTTAAATGCCAAAATTATCACAGTTACAAGTCACTGAAACAGAAACAGAAAAGCACTTTTTTCTTTTTTTAAATATTGCATTTTTATTCCAATTACACCTTCAACCTGTTATTGTTGGTTGGTCACCTTCGAAAATTGTCACTTTACGCCACTTTCAAAATGTTTCTCAACACTTCTTGCTCTCCATGAAACATTGCAACCAACGTCTAGTCTCGCTTTTCAACCGAAGTGCGTCACTCTTTTCAACTGTGTTGTGGTCACGTGGTTTGTGTCGCAAACTGGCGCTGCGCAGAACTAGCAATAATCGGTTCATTAGAGGAGCTCACCTATCTCTTTCCACCATAGGAATAACGGTGAAACGATATTATTGTGAACGTGCGGACGGAAACCGCAGCCTTTTGCTTCTCCTACTTGAATGATCTTGGCTGTCCGGGAGGAAGACCACGAAAAGATGGTCGAAACGTCGGCAACACAGCCTTCGACGCGGCGTCACCCGGACAGCCAAGATCATTCACATGACTCCGGTCGCGGAAGCCTACGACTTTGCTGCTCCTACTTAGCTCCGATCATTTATTGTTTAGCACGCGCTCGTTACTTGGCGCAAATTGTTAAACCGTCAGAAATTTTTAGTACACTGTTCATACATAAAGGTACGCGTGATTCTAGTTATTGAAGAAGACGGTGACAATGATTAATGTAGAATGTTATAAGACACATTCTAGGGGGGATTAAGACAGTACTCCATCGTTATCACGTCAAAAATTCATTTCGAAATATTTTTTTCTATTTAAATTGGTATCAGAATTGGTTGCCGAAAATACCTTCAAATTCAACTTCTTTTCCCCGTCTCTCCAATTTTCTTCAGCCTGATACATGCAATAGAAGCCGAGAAAAAAATACAAATTAAAAACGCGTTTCTTGTTGTATCTCTGCAACAGATTGCCCTAGAAGGCTGATTTTTTGTGAATCTACGGCATTTTTTTATTCTCTTTCGTATGAACATCGAGATTATCGATTTGGTTTGGGGGCATTTTTCACCCCCTTATTCGGCTATACCCTTTGCTCTTCCTATAAAGCGTGCTTGCTACAATGCCAAAGTAAAAGTTTTAAGAAGAGTATTGCTAAATTAGTGGATTTATGGAGAAGATTTACGGCAGACTGGAAATGTATTTTTTTGCCAGTGTTGTTAAAAGATGTAAAAATGTTTTTACATAGTTTACCAACATAAAAACCCCGCAACTTGTACAAAAAACGTAAAAAGGGAGAAAAACTATTCAAACCTTCTTCACCAAGTGCAGTCAAATGATGAAGATGAAAGAATTTTAACCCTGACTTGTGCCATGACGCAAATATTCCATTTTCAAAACTTGAAAAATCCAACATTTAACCAGTTAACCAACAAAATATTCAAAATATAAAATTCCACATAAGTCATGTCTTAGGAGATAATATCCAACTCCGCAATATATTTTAACAATCGAAGAATTTGTTGTAATACGTATTACGTATAAATTTTAATATTGTTGAACCATAATGCCCATTTCCCTGTTTCTTTTAGATTTTACTACAGACGTGCATGCCTATTGTCAACTATAATGCCCATTTCTCCGCCTATTTTTAAGTTTTTAAGTTCCTATATGCCTGGCTAATGTCGACCTTTTTAGTGTCTACATGTCCGAGCTCTACATATAACACAAGTTTACGTTCATCCGTGCCAGTTGAACGACCGTTTTCCTTTGCGGGTTTAATACATTCGGAAGTCGGATGATTTGTTTGAAAAACTGGTCGCTTTAAACGGCAATTCCGCTTATTTGAGTTATACTTAATTATTGTTCAGAAATTTATGACTGTTAATTAGCAATTTATTATAATTGCAATTTTCAATAAATCGTTGCAATAAAAATTATTGTATTAAAAATTATTGTATTAAAAATTATTGTATTAAAAATTATTGTATTAAAAATTATTGTATTTACTGTATTTTCAGTATTTGAAGTATTTAAATACGTATGTATTTAGCTATTCAAAACCAAATGTATTTTGAGTATGTATTTAAATACTTATTTACGAAGTATTTTGGAGAAGTATTTAAATGCTAAATTTAAAGTATTTTGCCCAACCCTGATTAGCGGCTTTATTATAGCATTGTTTAATAGTTGCGAGAATATTTGAAGACAGCATTTCATATTCGTTAAATGCATAAAAGATCGGTAGATGCCATTAAAGGAATACCCCTTGACGATTTGACTGGTCTTAAACCTCGTGTAGTTTCAATACGTAGAACAAAAATATAGAAAATGGCACATTGTGGAGAGACAAGAATAGAATTCAGTGAAAGCGGGGTTGAACCAAACTTGATGGCAGTGTCTTTTACTGTAAGTAACGACAGCGTTTTCGTACTACAAGAATCTGTAATCGATGGACCTGTCACATGTGGTGAAATACAAACATGCTTTTTCACATTTTCAGAACAATTTTATGAACAAAATAGACCGCACTTCACTGCGGAGAATTTTTTCATCAAATAACTGTCACTTTATCAGATTAACGTAATTTCTGATGGGGAAATGTCAAGTTAATAAATTAAAAACTAAAAGGGCTATAACAGCACTTACTTTCTCAAATTTTTTTGACAATTGCAATTGTCGAATTCAGAGAAATGGACGAAAATCACATTTGCGCTGTTTTCTAGGAGTCCTTTGCTCTATCTTTGGGAACAAAATTTGGAGCAAACCATTTTTGGGAAAATATCTTTCTTATAAATTGCATTAATTTCGAACAGAAATAAAGGCGAAAAAATTGTGTGACCTTTTTTAACAGATTTTTTAGAACAGATTTTAGGACAAAACTTTATTTTCAGTATTGTAATTTTTCAGTGTCAATTCTTGAATGCACCATTTTTACCGTCCTTTAATATATACGAGGAAGAAATGTACAGAAAAAAATTGAAGTCGTTTTCGAGAAAATATACCGGTAGCGGTAGCTCAGTGCATCAACTGATGTCACTGCAGCGCCTCTAACCGGGAGGTCCTAGTTCGAGTCCTGACGGCGGCAGGATTTTCGACACTAGCTTTTCAGCTAGGTCGAATTCAGCTGCTGTCTGGAGGAGAATTCTAGCGGCCGGCTGCTCTGATCGGTAGCTTTCCGTGGTTTCTCCGATCAACACCAGGCGAATGCCGGAGCAGTACCCTACCAAACGGGCCACGGACCGCGCGCGATCTGTCCTTCCTCTTCCTTGTCCTATCCTCTCCCCTTAAACACACACTCACACTAACATGCACTACACTACCACATATTCCCGGAGACCGGACGGGAGCTTAGAGCTTGTCCCGGCTGGGGCGATGCCCCGCTGGTGGGAGAGTCCTGGTTAGGGTGAAACCCCACTAGCCGACGGTAGGTCGGCGCCGGATCTCACCATCCAGCGGGGGAAAGATCACCGCCATCTCCCGAGAAAAAACATGCACTACACTAACGGGACTAATGACCGAAGCAGTTGACGCGCCCGGAAACACGAAAAAATCAATCAATCGAGCAAATAGTTTTAAAATTGTCTATATTTCACGAAAAATCACTCGAAAACTACTCATTATTGAACATGACGTTATTGAACATTCATGTACGTCATTTGACGTTATTTCAAGATCTGTCAATTTTCATTAAAGAAAACATCTTTCTTCAATATTCTGGTGGTTGGAAGATGCTAAAAAATTGAACTTTTGCAACTTCCGGAAGATTTCATCTAAACATTTGGATCCATTTCTGAGAAAATTTTGATCCTGTTGTAGCGGTGACAGTAAAGTACCCTAAAAATTTAAATATCCAATTCAAACTGATAGGCCCTCGAATTCGTTCAAATCGATAGGAGGGTTATCTATTTTATAGAAAATCATCTGTAGGTTATTGTTTAAGCAGTAGCGTTAACCACAAAGATATACGTCTTACAGTCATTCGATTTTTCGGTATCAATGACCCACAAAACATAAATTCTGACTGCACAACATATGAGAAGAAATTATTACTAAGATTACATATACATTACTTTATATTATTACATTATTACATACGATTACATATAGGAACACGATTCTTTCCCATTACCCTTTCTCATTACCAGGGCTCGGTAATTAGAGATTTTCTGTCGAAAAGTCCAACAGACCATTTTGAAATTGTATATTTCACGCAAAATTACACGAAAATTGCTAAATTTTGGAAAAATTGAACAAGAAATTATTGAAAGATCTATCGTTAAGAAACAATTTTTTTCGGGGTAAAATCTGCGAGAAAATGAAAATGCGATTTCGGAGATAATGCACTCTCCATAATTTCAGATTGATGTACCTTCCAGTAGCAATACAGCATATTTTTCAGTACAGTATTTCACCAACAAATGGCAGAATTGTGAATGCAAGAATGCTGCAATTCAATCAGTGGCAGATCCAGGGGGACCATGGGGCCCTTATGCAGCGGACTGTTACATTCAAAATATCCGTTAAACCCGAGTAGCAAGAAAATTAAAATTACTTTAAAAATATGGGGCCATGCCCCCGCGAAAGGCCTAGCGTTTTCGTTTGTTACCTTCGTTAATTTGGCAAAATCGATTAAAAAATTTATTATAATTATGTAATTATTAAAAAAAGAATAATGTATAGTATCGTCTATAGACTTTAAAAATAAAATGCAATATAATAAAAATGTTTTTTTTATTTTATTTAACTAAAATATTTGATGCACCTCAAAAAGATCGGCTGTCTCCGTCCCTGATTTTAATACTAAGTGAAACTTCCAACTCCATTGTCTCAACATCTGATTTTTATATTCTCGCTCCTACTGCGTAAGAAGAAAAAGTTACGTAATCGTGCGCCTGAAAACTGCGATACTTCGATCAGCTTCCATTTTCGAATGTGTGTTAACAGGGTGAGCACAACGAGACATTGTGTGATGAACTAACCGTTAAACACGAGTTGCTAAAAAATATGTAAAAGAAATGGTTATCTAACATATGACAATGTAAATCATTGGATTCGTCTTTTTACACTCGTCATTAAAGACTAAAAATATGTATAGTTCCATTTGAAAAAGATTACTTCAATCTCTCTTTGCCCATTGCAATGAATACTTAAATTGTTCGAATCAACGTTCATAAGTAGAGATTTTAAACATTAATCTTATCTAAATGAAAAGTATTTGAGATAAAAAATTACGGATATTTTGAATGTAAGAGACCACTAGCCAAGGTCATGCAGCTCACTCCCTCCTAACGCGCGCTCGGGATTACAATATCCGTTAAACACGAGTCGCAAATATCAAAATTACTAAAAAAATGCTTATTTAACATACGACTATGTATACCATAGAATTAGTCTTTTTACGCTCGTCATGATAGACTATAAAATGTATAGGTACATTTAAAAAACAACGAAGTTACCTCAATATCTCGTAAATTGCAAGTGATAAAATGGAAACAACTATGGGTATAAACTATCCTCCATTCCCTCACGCAATTCTATAATAATTCCATTGCAATAATTTCAACCGTTCAAATAATCAAAGGAGTTGCTAAAGTTACGTGACTTACCATATAAATATTAATAGGTCAAGGACTCGAGTTTTTATCTCGAAGCAAATTTTTCACTCCCGATCACATTATACGTATTTTATGTGTAAGGCTGCTTCGTTAACTCAAAAATTGATTCCACGAATTTCACGATAACTCACGGACGCGGACACGGTCGCCGAAGCGGACGCGGACGCCGAAGCGGACGCCGAAGCGGACGCCGACGCGGACGCCGACGCGGACGCCGACGCCGACGCGGACGCCGACGCGGACGCCGACGCGGACGCCGACGCGGACGCCGACGCGGACGCCGACGCGGACGCCGACGCGGACGCCGACGCGGACGCCGACGCGGACGCCGACGCGGACGCCGACGCGGACGCCGACGCGGACGCCGACGCGGACGCCGACGCGGACGCCGACGCGGGCGCCGACGCGGACGCCGACGCGGACGCCGACGCGGACGCTGTCGCGGACGCCGACGCGGACGCCGACGCGGACGCTGACGCGGACGCCGACGCGGACGCCGACGCGGACGCCGACGCGGACGCCGACGCGGACGCCGACGCGGACGCCGACGCGGACGCCGACGCGGACGCCGACGCGGACGCCGACGCGGGCGCCGACGCGGACGCCGACGCGGACGCCGACGCGGACGCCGACGCGGGCGCCGACGCGGACGCCGACGCGGACGCCGACGCGGACGCCGACGCGGACGCCGACGCGGACGCCGACGCGGACGCCGACGCGGACGCGGACGCGGACGCCGACGCGGACGCCGACGCGGACGCGGACGCGGACGCGGACGCGGACGCGGACGCGGACGCGGACGCCGACGCGGACGCCGACGCGGACGCGGACGCGGACGCCGACGCGGACGCCGACGCGGACGCCGACGCGGACGCCGACGCGGACGCCGACGCGGACGCCGACGCGGACGCCGACGCGGACGCCGACGCGGACGCCGACGCGGACGCCGACGCGGACGCCGACGCGGACGCCGACGCGGACGCCGCCGCGGACGCCGACGCGGACGCCGACGCGGACGCCGACGCGGACGCCGACGCGGACGCCGACGCGGACGCCGACGCGGACGCCGACGCGGACGCCGACGCGGACGCCGACGCGGACGCCGACGCGGACGCCGACGCCGACGCCGACGCGGACGCCGACGCGGACGCCGACGCGGACGCCGACGCGTAAAACGCCGACGCGGACGCCGACGCGGACGCCGACGCGGACGCTGACGCGGACGCCGACGCGGCCGCCGACGCGGACGCCGACGCGGACGCCGACGCGGACGCCGACGCGGACGCCGACGCGGACGCCGACGCGGACGCCGACGCGGACGCCGACGCGGACGCCGACGCGGACGCCACAGGTGTCTCTAAAAATTTGTGATGGTGTACCTAATGTGATTTAGAAGTTCACGGAAATATTGCATAATTTCTATTTTCAGATCAGTGTAACAAAATTATGTCTATATCCCTTTATTATTTTTTATTTGAGCATTATGCCATTTATTTATATTATTCATGTTTCCTAACATTAATAAATCGAATTAATAAATGAAAATGCTGTGTTTGTATCCGAGAATAATATATTCAAATGGCCTGTATGGTCATAACGGATAATAAAGGTTCGCAAGAGTACTAAGTAGTGCCTATTACGCGTTTTGTTTGTGGCGGACTGGCAGACTGGCCGTCAATCCATTTTTCGGTATCTAAGACCCACAAACATGTATTTTGGCTATATTATTTGCTAGAGAATTTTGTTCTAAATTTAGCAACAGGATTTATCAAGTTGTTCGTCACTAGGGCCCTGCAATAAAGGTTTTTCTGCCGAAAATTCTTGGTATTCCGGCGCAGGATTACATACCTGTTTTGTTCTTACGAAATTCCTTCGTGAGACGAGAAGGTAGAAAGGATTTGCACGAGGATTCAATTAATTCTTGGTTGGGTCAGGTTTTCAAATTTTTGATTTTAAATAAAATATTGTCATCCAGTGATGTGAATAGATACAATTCTAAATTTGTATTAATAGTTTCAGATGTTTCAATTTGAATGGATTCAGAAATGAGATGGGTAAATATCCTAGGCTCCCTGCCAGGGATTGTAGGTTCTCGAAAGCTAAAATTATTGGATTACTTAGACAATGTCGGGAAATCGAATTTTGACGAGAACCTATATATTTTATGTTGATATAGTGCTCTTTCACCCTTGTTGAAATTCCAGTCTCTGATATCGGTCAGACAACGCAGATTACATCAGCTGATAAAATATTGCAAAGGTAACCACAAAAAAATTAGTAAGTAGTAGATTTAAAACAATGAATCTTTGCAAATGCAGTAACTGGATCTCTGCGTACTAACTGAAAATTAGGTATGGGAATAGAACCTAATTGGGAGTTTAAATATTACATTTTTAATATTTTGAAACTGAATTATATAATTTATATTACATATATTCTTTTTTAAATACTAATAAATTTTTAAAATAAAATTTATAATATTTACATTATCACTTGATGATCTTAGAAATAATTAATAAGGATAATTTATCAACACAAATAAAAAATGATGGTATTAAAAAAGGGCAACGAGTACCTCTAAATTTATCATGTGCAAAAATAAAAAATTGAAATCTAGAATACTATTGTTTTTAGTCTTATTATATGTATTAGGACCTTTTATTAATAAACGGTGCTTAATCGATATTGGATGGTGCAACAGCAAATAAGTAAAATTAAGTTGAATGAGAAGAGATGAAATGTCATAATTTGGAGATGAATAAAGGAACAAAACTTAAACTAGAGGCGTTGCACCAGCACATACTTTCTTTCGATATTCTTAATTGTTATGTAATACTATCATATGACAGTTTACGTCTTCCAGTTCAAGTATCATTTGAAAAATTCTTAAACTAACGAAGCGCGAAAAATACATATATATTTTTAATTTTTAAAAGTTTAAACGAAAACTGCTTTCTGCCATGGAATTCAGTGTATTAACGTTCTACGTAAATGTACCAACGATGTGCGATGCGTATTTTTGCCGTACATGAAATTATTAGTTTCTATTAACGCGAACCATCGGCGACCGCCATTGTAGTCTTCTGACCGGGAGCGGTGGCTCAGTGCATCAACTGATGTCACTGCAATGCCTCTGACCGGAAAGTCCTAATTTCGAGTCCCGACGGCGGGAAGATTTTCGACGCTAGCTTTTCAGCTACATAGGTCGAATTCAGTCGCTGTCTGGAGGAGAATTCTAGCGGCCGGCTTCTCTGGTCGGTAGTTTTCCGTGGTTTCTCCGATCAACACCAGGCGAATGCCGGAGCAGTACCCTACCAAACGGGCCACGGACCGCGCGCGATCTGCCCTTCCCCTTCCTTGTCCTATCCTCTCCCCTTACACACACACTGACACTAACATGCACTACACAACCACATATTCCGGGAGACCGGTTGAGAGCTTAGAGCCTGTTCCGGCTGGGGCGGTGCCCCGCTGGTGGGAGATACCAGGTTGTGGAAAACCCCGCTACTCGACAGTAGGTCGGCGCCGAATCTCGCCATCCAGTGGGGGAAGATCACTGCCACCTACCAATGAAAAACGTGCACTACACTTACGGGAACAATGACCTCAATATTTGACGCTTCCGGAATTACTAACAATCATTCGCCTTCTGGGTTCAGTGTGGCATTGCAAAATGTGTTGCAACAAGCAACAAGGACCGCTAATTCGTATGGGCAAATCAGCACCCTTAATACCGCTTGTTTAATGAATATGAATAGAAAAATATAATAATTCAATATAATATTGTTACATGCATCAAAACTACTCGTTTACACGAATTAGTCGTTATTCCCAAGTCTTATTATGCAAAGCGAAATGATGTATTCGTTTTCATATTTAACTCACTTAAATGCAATTGAAAATCGATTTCATGATTAAATAATACTAAACGTAATCTCTTCTTTCAGGATCGAATGACAGCCTCCAAGCACTTTTTAAATTACATTCCCATTACAGTGACACCGCCTCAGAAACGAAGCGCGGGAAATTCGAATTTACCATCGATTTTTTTTCCAATTTTCGAGAATACAGACTGCGTCGAAAATGGGCGAAGCAGTCAGTCGGTACACGTTCTTAGCCTCCTCACCTAGGTCGGCATTCATTCGGTAATTATGATATAAAAATCTGCTGAATATTTTAAAATTCCGTTTTTTAGAGGAGCATTTACGATTGATTGCCCTAAAATATTGTGTAAAAAGGAATGTGGGGTAGTAAATATGGATACATTGAGTGAAAAATAACGAAACACATTGGCTGTGCTACTTTAAAAAAATGAACATAAATATATTTTTGGATTCATTTGGTAGATAAACAGCATCACAATTAGTAAGTTATATTGGATCTCAACATTTATGTTATAATGCTGAGAGAATTCAAAATTTTAGTGAATTTATTTGTAGTCTTTTGTATATATTTGCATTAAAATGAAACCTATGAAACACGAATGGTCAGAAATTCCAAATATAATAAATGCCACAAGACATGTATGGTCTCAAGTGTAATAATGAAGATAACGATGTATGAAGATACAAAAATACAAAATATAAAAACACACAGTGATGACCTCATGAAAGACACACTGAAGACACTACAACACATATATCTACCTTAATTATAATTTCCAGATGAACTACTTATAAATATCATCATAAATTATTACGTAAAGTAAGTGTTGGTGTAGATGACGATGATGTGACACTGAAACAAATAATGTTACTCATCTGATAACCACATCATATCTGATTATTTAATTTGGTTAATTAGATAAAAATGATTTTTTTCTTTTAAATCAACCATTTCTTGAAATATTTTAGGATTGTAAAATTAATCATATTGTAGCAAATGTTGTTGTAGCAAATGTTGTTGTAGCAAATGTTGTTGTAGCAAATGTTGTTGTAGCAAATGTTGTTGTAGCAAATGTTGTTGTAGCAAATGTTGTTGTAGCAAATGTTGTTGTAGCAAATGTTGTTGTAGCAAATGTTGTTGTCGCAAATGTTGTTGTCGCAAATGTTGTTGTCGCAAATGTTGTTGTCGCAAATGTTGTTGTCGCAAATGTTGTTGTCGCAATTAATTTAACAGATTTAATTCTGAATGTATCATGATTGCGTGAAATTGGAAAATAGAAGTCAATCATTTAAATCTACCAATTATTTTAAAAAGGAGAGAAAATACATATAAAACCTAAAGATTCATGCTATGCATCAGGGTATCAATTATTCCTTCATTTAATCTTTTCAATATGACAATTTCTAATGTCTTAATTGCCACAAGATATATGATTTGGATGTAATATTAAAAAATTGTGAATTTTCACGACCAATTGTTGGTTCATCTGGAGATTATAATTTTCATTGAAATTATTTCGCAAAGTGGATCTTGGTATAATTGGTGTTGTAATGCATAAAAAGTAATAAAAATACACTTCTTAAGTTCTATTGTGTTTGAAACCTGTCTTAAAATCAAATTGTAAAAGACATTTGTAGTGGTATAGCACCTTAAAGACGTTAATATAATTATATTACTTTCAAACGTTATTATTAATGAAATATAATATATTTAGACAAGAAGTCACTGATGACCCTCGGTCTTAAAAAGCGCCCTAAAATAAAAAAAATAAAAAATTTAAAAAATAGTTTTCATTACATCCTTGATCCTATTTGACTTAATGATGCAGTAAGTTTACGAACTTTTTACACATATGTATCAATTTTTTTATATTTCTTGCGAATTAGGGACATGTTTTTTATAAAGGGAAAATGAGAAAAAATATTGAAATCTCATACATTTCTGAGATAATTTTTAAAGTGAATATAGATTTGAAAAAAAATATTATATTGCTGCAAAATCTAAAAAGAATAAATATGGCAAGAAAATAGAGGATATATATATTAGCTCAACACATTTTAAGGCAGCAAAAATTAACTATATTTTCAAGTAGTCATTCAGACGAACTTGGCAGATGATGTTATTTTTTAGTATATAAATGGATACAAGTTGATTGAAATGTAAAAAATAAAAAATATGTTCCATATTAAACAGAAAACGACAAAACATGGAAAATCTAGAATAGTTCGTATATGTGCAAATTATGCGAAGAAAAAAAGTAAATTCGTAAAAACACTAAATATTCGAAAAGCTATTGCGAATAATTAATTAATATTAATAATATGAATAATTAATGTAAATAATATGAATAATGAATTATATAAGCACATGCGAAGAAAAATTGCCCACCAGGTAAAGATTAAATATATGGCCCGGACAATTCAAGGATATTTTAAAATAAAGAATATACTTACATTTTAACATTGATGTATTTTCAAAATATGCATGGGCATTGCCTATTACAAATAACACAGGGGAAAAATAAGTGACGTTACAGAAATTATATTTCAAAAAAAGATTCAATATTTACAAACATCGCGGGAAGGAATTTTGTAATCATGATTTTGAATACCTTGTTAAACAGTACAATATTCATAATTATGCTAGTTTTTCAGAACTTAAAGCATCTGTAGAAGAATTATTCGACCGCACATGAAAGTAAAATAATTGTGTAACAGTTCGATATACAAAGCAATGATAAACTTTCAAAATTAGTATATGAATATAATCATTCTATACATCATACTATCCATATGAAACTTCTTGATATAAATATAAAGTGAAAAAATGTTATTATATACAGTTTACAAATAAGATGAATTTAGAAATGGAAATAAAGTGAAAGCCAGTAAATTAAAAAATTTATTTGTTAAATCGTATACTGGTAATTGGTGAATGTAATTGAAATAGTATAGGTAAATGGTATAATATTTGAACTTGTAAAAATTAAACATATTAAGGATATTCAAGTATGTTTTATGAATATAAAGTACAAAAACCAAAGTATCCTTATATCTACTTAATAGAAAAAGTGTTAAAAACCAAAGGAAAAAACGGATATGTAAAATGTATGGATTTGATCATACTCAGAATTCATGGAACGAACAAGCACATGTAGTGTAAGTTAATACATTTAACCGTTCTTATCAAAACGCCTCGAATATATAATGATATTTTATAAAAAGCGTCGCTCATATATGCGCTACTCTCTATTATTAAAAGTGAGCCAAAATGAGCCATCTACATGTTCTATATACTATTGAATAGAACGTTTTGCATATATGTATATATATATATATATATATATATATATATATATATATATATATATATATGTATATATATATGTATATATAAACAAAAAATCATAAGATGTTGTAGCCTTTAATGATAAAAATTATTAATTTTAATGCTGATAAGATGGTGGTAAGGATCTGATTATCTAATTTATTTTATTTTATTGGACGAAAATTAATGTATTGAATATACTAATTAATATTCTTTTATATTATATTTCAAAATATTTATTCATCTTCATAGATTTCAATACGGAACATATTTCCGAGCGTAATTGCGTCCAAAAATTTTGACAGGGTGGTGACAAAATTATATATATAAATCATTATCAGCAATATATCAGGCCTGTGAAACTGTTCAAAGAATTTCTCGTCTCGATAGTTTAGTGGTTAGAACAATTGGGCGTAAACGAGGAGACCCGGATTCGAATCACGGTCGGCTCTTTCTTTGAACAAATTTAATTATTAGTGAATATTATTCAGATATTAAATCTACACCAAATATAGCAGAAAATATTTTACATTCTGTAAAAAGTGATTATAGGTCAATCATTTGCTACATGTAGCATCTCATTATGCAGAAATAATAAATGTATTAAACGATATTATAAGCAAATTATTCAAAAATGTAATCGAGAAACAACAATAATACGTAAAGGAGAACTTGAAGATGATATTATTGAATTCAGATTCATCGATATATTTATTTTTAAGTGCCAGTATAGATCAAGCTGTTAAAAATGTAGATGAATTTAATAATGCATTTTGTCCTCAATGTAAATCAAAACAAACTATTGAACACGTAACATTTTTACCCAGTGATGAATATTATATATTAAAAGCTATTGCGTTACCAAATTTCTGAAACGATTGATAATAAAAAATTACCGCTATTTGATATTTATTTAGTAAAGAGGATATAAATTTAAATTCTGTAGTGGCAGCGGAGATCTTGTGATAATCCATGTTTAAATTATCTGGGATATAAGAGATATGAACCAAAATAGTAAGCTATTAAACTGACTGTAGAAAAATCAGCCATACTTATGTTTTGGGAATTTTTTTTCATTATCAGTGGCTCCAAGTAACATAGATTAAACACATTAAGTAAACATGATGATCAGTACTAAGATGACGCCATTTTGTGGTTCGTACGATGTACGAAGGTAAGGCATTACGGTAATATGGACATTTATAATGCTCGGATATTTATAATACGAACTTCAATTCCTTGAGTCCCTTGGAATTCGTGTTAATGAAAGTTTACTGTACATTGGATTATTAATGACCATATAGCAAGAACTCAAAATGTTACAGTATTTGGGCAAAAATATCAAAGCCGAAATATCTTATTTTTCAGTCAAAATTTTTTCCGCCGAGATAGAAATATTTTGATGTCCCTTCGTCATTTTTAATGGCAGGAAATTTTGAAAATAGGCGAAAATAAAAATGTGTGAAAAAATTATTTTACTTGCAGAAATGCGATGGTTATCACGAGGGAAAGTGTTAACACGGTTATTGGAATTGCGAGATGAATCAATAATATTTTTCCAGAATAAACAAACTCCATTCACAACTTTCTTTCAGAATGTGTTGTTGGCTGATTTAGTTTGAGTACTTTCGCATTTAAACAACTTGAAAATGAATTTTCGAGACCATGATAAAACACTTTTTTTAATGACAAAGTTCATGCTTTCGTTAGTAAGAATCTTGATATCTATATTATTCACCTTTCAAGAAAAAATTTTGATATGTTCTCATTCACTTCGGATTATATTGAAAAAAATTGGACGAAGGCAGTATTATTCACCACAGTTTAGATAATATGAAGATGTATTTTCCCGAGCTAAAAACTGTTGGCGTAGTATTTCTCGGAAGATCAAAATGATTTCTCGAAGAGATGGATCGGCTTAGGTACATCAAGGCATCAACTGATGTCACTGCAATGAACGGGAGTTCTAAGATTAGAGTCCCGACGGTGACATGATTTTAGACTCTAGCTAGAGAGGTAGATTGAATTCAGCCGCTGCACGGTGTGTAATTTCGGCCATCTAGGTGGACATAATTCAATTTTCCAAAGTACTCAAATGAATTAAGTTGGATATTTGTTTGATTTTAGAATGTCCATAGTGTATGAATTGGGTATTGTTTTTCTTCTGCATCGCTTGAGGCGGCAGTAGAACAAGTTCAAACTTGCACGATCTCGCGCTGACACCGGCTCTGTCAATCGCATTTCAGTACATCTCGTGTTGGAGACCATTGCTCATCGCCTTCTACTCACAGAGAGATAGTGATTAAATAATTATGTTTTTGGGTGTTTCTTCTTTTTATTAGTGCCTAAAGATAAGCAAAAAGTGTTTGCGATTGGTCGTGGGGGTCTTTTGAAAAAGTAAGTAATTTTAGTTCTACTTTCGCGCCATTTTACAAATGTATCTAGACTTTTAATACAGAGTTTACAGGAGTTGACGTTTGTGACTATGTAGGTATTAAACCTTATTCATTTGGCTATTGGAATCATGAAAGATCAGCTGCGCATACCTGCGCACTCACGAGTTTTTAATTTTTTTTCGCAGTGGAGCGCTTGATTTTACGCAGGACGCTATTTCATGTATGGTGTGAAAGCTCCACGGAAGCAAGGTATGACGCCGTGCTATCGTATGTTTTACACGAATTAGGTGAGGAAACTATTACCGACACTTCAATCATGCCCATAAAAATTCAAATTAAAAATTTTTGCCAGTTAATCACCAGAAAATGGAAAAAATGTGCGAGGAATAAACAGCGTTTTCTAGAAAATTACTCATCGTGGCTGAAGGAAGACATCAAATTTTCAATAAATTTATCAACAATTGCTCCAAGGACATCACAATTAGATGATACTACTAGAGGCGTTGGCCGTACAGTTATGTCATTTAGTTCGTGTGGCCTAGAGCTAAAGGACGGAGAGTAAAACAGCTCTTATGTTTATCCACAGAAGAATTGGGAACAGCTACCGGAATAAACTTAAGGAATGAAGGAAAAAGAGATTCTTCGAACATAGTGAAGGAACTTGTACTTGCTTCTCCTAATAGAGGCACAAAAATTAAGAAAGTTCGAAGATCGTTGCATCAGGAACCATCTTTACTCTCTCCAGAACAAGCACTCGCTCTAATGGTGAGTACGAATTTGTCTACTCAGCAATATTTACGAATACGAGAGCAAGCCGAAAAACAAATTGTAAATTATATCCACCGTATTACAGAGTTAAGGAAGCAAAAGTCATGTGCTATCCAGGAGGAGTGAAAGTGACAGAAATATCGGCTGAGATACCTCTACAGTTAGTTATTTACCATACAATTCGTCGTTTGTGCGAAATCCAAGATATCAGAGAGAAATTTCAACTACAATCTAATGCTATTTTTGAAATTATTATAAAATGGGGTTGCGATGGTTCAGAGCAAAACAAATACAGACAAAAGTTCATTGAAGAAAATTACTCAGACGAAAATTTGTTTAGTGTGTCTGTGGTGCCAATACAAATGCAGACTGTTGGTGGAGAAAATGTAATTTGGAAAAATTCCACACCGTCTTCAACTAAGTATTGTCGCCCTATAAAATTTATTTTTGCAAAAGAAACGTCAAGTGTAATTAACACTGAAGTAAGCAAAGTAGAACAACAGATAGGGTTATTAACTCCCACTACTATGCAATTTCTCCATTCAGAAATTTCCATTACACCAAAAATGATTTTTTGCATGGTGGATGGCAAAGTCTGCAATGCCGTTTCATCGTGTTCTTCCACACAGACAGCTCTACGCACAAAAAAAGTGAAGAAAGAATATCTCTGCTTCGGAATATCTCCTCTTCGTTCCTGGGTAAGGGTATTTGAATGTCTCCTGCACATTTCGTATCGTCTGGAAATTCAAATAAGTCATGTAAGAGGAACTGAAAATAAAGAAAAAGTAGCTCAATGAAAGAACAAAATCCAAGATAAATTTCGGCAGGAGTTGGGACTATTGATCGATATGCCTAAACCACAAAGTGGCAATACTAATGATGGAAATACTGCCCGAAAGTTCTTCAGAAATCCCGACATATCTTCGGAAATAACTGGAATAAATCTGGACATAATAAAACGTTTTGGGATCATATTGGAATGCCTAAACAGTGGTGAAAAAATCAACTTCAATACTTTTCAAAAATTTATTTATGACACACGAGACCTACATCTCCAACATTACCAGTGGTATCGCATGCCTGTAACTCTACATAAGATTCTCTTCCACGGAAGCGACATAGTTGATAGTTGCATTCTACCTATTGGACAGCTATCTGAAGAAGCTCCGGAAGCAAGAAATAAAGACAACAGGAAGTTCAGGGAACTATTTACAAGGAAAACATCAAGAAAAGACACAAACACTGATCTCATGAACAGGCTTCTCATTACATCGGATCCATACATTGCAAGTCTACAGGGATCTCCAAAACCAAAAAAGAAGAAATACAATCAAGAAATTGTTAATTTGCTAGACATTGATCAACAAGACCCTGAAGAAGTACATGGCATTACCTCATCCGAGGATTCATCGGATGGCGACTGAAAATACACTAGCATGTAATAGTTCTCTTTTACTCTAATTCTTTAATTTGTTTCCATAGTGGCTGATCTATATTTTTATTTTCTTCTTGAAATATTAAAAATTAATATTGAAAATAATTAGTTACATTTATTTACTGTATATACATTATTTTAAGTTTTATTGGCGTTTTTCTGTGTCAAGTCGTGAAATGCGCGATTTTTTATTATTGTAAAAAAATAGTTGTAGTCAAAATATTTTAACAAAACTTGTTCTATATGAGAATTATCATTTAGTTTCAATATATGTTAGCTAAAACAGTAAACAATCCATACTTTTGTAGTTTATGAATTAAGTCCACCTAGATTGCCAAAATTACACACTGTGCGCTGTCTGGAGAAGAATTCCTGCGGCCGGCTGCTCCCTGATGGGTAGTTTTCCGTGGTTTCTCCGAACAAAAGGTTTATGCCGGAGCAGTACCCTAACAAACGGGCCACGGACAGCGCGCGATCTTTCCTTCCCCTTCCCCCTTCTTACTCCTTACAATTACACACACCACACTACCATACATGTTGGGAGATGAGTCTTGAGCTTAGAGCGTGTTCCGACTGGGGCGGTGCCTCGCTGGTTGGAGATTCCTGGTTAGAGAAACCCCGCTAGTCGAGGTGTAGATCAGCACCGGTTCTCCTCATCCAGCAGGAGGAGAACACCTCCACCTCCTGCGGTAAAAATGTACTACACTTACGGGACTAATATCCTTAGCAATTGATGCGCGCGGAATCACCAGTCATTAATGGAAGAGATGGTACTAAATCCATTTACTGAAAACGTTGCGCTGCTACTCGATCAGTTCATGGGATCAGTTCGATCAGTTCACGATCAGTTCATCAGTCCATCAGCCGTTGAAACTTTACAGGAACAATTCTCTTCTGAAGATTTAACACTCTGCTACTCGTGAACCCTATTGGGACAAGTTTACTCGCGCAGGGGTATTTCAGTACTCCCACATCAGAAAACTAAAAAAGGAAATATTAGGTAAGAAAAAATGTATTAGAATCAGGTAAGTTCATACCTACTTCGTGAAGTAAATTATAGTCAAAATACGGCGCACTATATGGCGGTAAGAATTCTGCGGACACTGCGAACAACCACCTGCATACGAGGTTTTCTTCGGCAATGTGTGATATGTAAGGATGTAAGGATTATGCTCCGTTGGCATTCTCGAAAAGCTCTGCGATAAGTGATATAATTCCGATGATTATCACCGCAATACTAATCAATATTCTTCGTAGTTCACACAAAATTCGACACTGTATGTCGAGTGCAGGTTTGCCATGCGCCTGTATTGTTATTGTTGATAAGTTACACACACATTCTCATGCGGGATATGCAGATGCCCCAAGTAACATTGTGAAGCTATAATTTTCAAACTACTACACTTACGTGAATGCAAAATGTATTTTTACAGCTTAAATGAAGAATACATATTTGGTTCCGTTAACACAAAATCTGAGGAGAAACGACAAAAAACGCAGACCGTGGGGTACCCAAATACACCGCGCGAGTATTGGAGTGTTAAATACGTTATTTGTTATTCAAGAAGTCTTAAGTGTTACGTGTTATTTGTCGTTCACCGAAGTGAATATGGAAATTTAGTCACAGAAGCATTGAAAACGTTAATCCTTTTCACGTCTTACCTTCGTGAAAAGCTTTTTTCGTCTACAGTTGCACTAAAAACTAAATATAAGAATTTTTTATCAATGGAAAACTATAAATGAAATTAAAATGTTTATAAGTTTTTTTCATAAAATTATTTCGTTAATGTTAAGTGTAAAGTTGCAGACTAATTTCGCAAAACTCTTTTATATCATCGCGAGACTTAGGTTAGGAATAGGAAACGCTGCATTATAATATTGCAAATGGAATAGTACTCGCATCCAGTTATACAGGATGAAACAACTAGTGATAACCCCCCGTCGTATCTCAATAGTGCAAGATACGAAGACGCCGTTTTTGACAGTCGATTGCGTAAACAGGTACTTATGTACAGCATACTTCTTTGTCCGATTTTTTACTACGAAGATATAAGGTAAACTTTGTTTTTTTTACATGAAACCCTATGCTTAATTTCAGCTTATCGCAATGGGCTTAAAAAGACAATTTCAAATATGTGTATATCTTCGTATTTAAATGAATCGTTTTTTAGAAACTGATGTGTTTTTGTAACGTATTTTTTCATTGAAGCGGCGATTTTCCATTCGCCCTTTCCTGCCGACTAAATGCGGAACTTCGCGAGTCCGTCCTTCAGAGAAATGCGGGCATTAACTTGAGCACAGTAAAACTACTTTCTACAATACTAATTTTGCCGAAAGATGACTTCGTCTAAGGAAGACTGAAAGCTTCATTTAGGATTCCGGAAAGTTGTTTTGTCACGCAAATACTATTGTTATTTTGAAACTGTGACAACGTATTCTATAATAAATTTTAAGTAAATAATACGAAAATAAATGAGCAATATCTTATTAATCATAAGAATTAGAAAAAAATAAATGCTATAAGAAACAGGTAGAAGTGCGATATCATTACCCAAGCGGCGCATTTTAATACATTTAATACTCCAGGGCTCCACCTTGTTATCTACTCGTAGTACGTGGCCTTTGAGTGTTTTCGGAAAATAAGCAAAACCATTCAGGAGACATTTTCCTTTAGCTTCTCAACCGAGAACGTGCAAGGTCGAATGGAAAAGTACTACTTCAGCAGAAAAATATGTTACAAAATCATGAATTTCTAAAACGATTCGCTTACATACGATATACACATATTTGAAATTGTCTGATTAAGCCCATTGCAATAAGCTAAAATTTAGCATAGGATTTCATTAAAAAAGTTTACCTTGTATCTTCGTAGTAAAAAATAGTACAAAGACGAAGAATGCTCTACAGAAGTAGCCCCCGTTTAGGCAATCGATTGTCCAAACGCCATCTTCGTATCTTGGACGGTTGAAGAGATACAAGAGGTGTTATCACTTAGTTATTCCACACTGTATAGACGGTAAATGCTTCATTATTTGCCATCTGTAGCACTAGAGTTTGTATCCCAACAATTGCCAATTTACACAATATTTCTTGAACCTTTTTGAAAGAATAGAGCAAGGAATTCAACGGAAGAAAGCCATTTTTATTTAAATGTTTGAATTAGAAAAAGTGATGTACCTCTTTTCGGTTTCTTCGATATTTTTCAAGTGATGACTAAATTGTTAATAGGATAGAAGTTTCATTATAAAATTATTACGTAACGATCACCAATCGTACGAGAAACTTGGTGTTAACAATATTAATAATGTCATTATTGGTTTGCCTCATGGTGGGTTTTGAAAATGAAATGGTGCATTCCCAAACGCTGGAAACGTAGTGATGTTTTTATTTGTCTAACATCGCATGATCAACATATCAGTTGAATGCAATTAAGAAAATATTTATTACTGATTCAAAAAAGAAATGCGCTCTGCAAAGGGCGGTTTACATTGCGTTCTTCGTCGGATGCTCTTAAGAGCTGCTTCTCTCACGTGTTTCATACGAAATACACCTAGATACACTCACAGGCAAGAGTGCAGCAACCGGCAAACACCGTGCGCCAGCGAGACCGCTTTCGCCCTCTCCCTCCGTCGCCGTCGCCCTCGCCCACCCCTACCCTACCCCGGCCCCTTGCGGCGCCAAGTGATATTCGGAACGGCATTGCGCGGTGGAGTGTGCGGAGAGGTGGCGGCGGCGGCGGCAGGGGCGTCGGCGGGGGCGGAAGTCGGTGCGGGGACGGCGAGGGCCGCAAGGGCAGCGGGGCGATGGAGGCGGCGGGCAGGTGCGGAATCGTTGAAGCAGCGCGCCTGTTCCGGCCGGCGCGGGCGCTGCGCGACGCTGCACGGCGCGTGCCATATGGCTCGCCGGATGCAGTGGCGTCCGCGCTGTGCGGGGTCGCCGCTCTTGCCTTCTTGCTGGCGGCACCGCCACCGCCACCGCCACCGCCACCGCCACCGCCACTGCCAACGCTAGCGCCCGCGCGCACGCAACGCCTCGCGCCCTGCACGGCAGCCTGAGTCAACTGCCTCGCTGCCCCGCTCTCCCCACCGCCCCCGCTGCACCATCGCCGCCGCCAACTCCCTCCACCCGCCGCCGGGCCTGCCGAAATGCTTACTATTGGAACTTTCCATTTCATTTTTAGTTTGGGTACAGTTTCTCAAAAAGTTACATTGGTTACAAACGATGGCTTTCTCGTTATATTTCTAAAATGTCTGTTTATAAAATTTAACTTGAATTTAAAAATCAATTAGTACTTTTGTCGGTCTCCAAAAACCAATAAAATTTATTTAAAAATAAAAGCAATAATAATTGGTGGCAGTGTTTTTCAAATTAACGAGTTGATCAGTACAGACATGAGTTTATAAGATACACGGTAGTGATTTTGTATACTAGCCTTCTTGCTGGCTAGCTAGCTAATGGTCAATTGACTTCTGATACATAATACATTATGAAACATTCTCCTCCGTCTACATGCATTGTTGTGATTTTGATTATTTTTAGATCTCAAGTCCTCTTAATATTTGAAGATATTTAAAATTGTATAAACCCATCTGAATATGAGTGAGAGTAAAGACAATCCTTAAAGCATATCTGGATTCTGGACTAAGTCGTCTTCTGTTTAAAGTCACTGTCACAAAAAAGTTTTCATTTTGAAAACAAGATAGTTGCAATTAAACAGTTAAAATTTGGCAGCTCTGCCCGCCGTCCTTGCTGCCTCCCGCAGTTGCTGCCCTGTATGTCGCTCGGCAACGAGAGTTCTTCGCTAGCCTCATGAGTTCCCCTGCTCCTGCCGTATCTGCCGCTCCAACGGCGTCCTTCAAACCACCCTTACAGCAGGTGTTGTTGCGTGACAAAATCAAATTCGTCCAAGGGCCCAAATTTCTCCAAATGGTGATCTCTAAACATAGTTCTTTCTAATGGCGTAACTTACGTGATTCTGCTCCAAAGAACTATTAGTTTTGAAAATTTCTCACAAAGTAAAACGCGGAAGCCTATGACATCTAAAGTAAAACGTATTAATGTATTTTAATGAATCAGTTTAATAATATTTCAAAATATTTGAATTAGTAGAATAATAATAATAATAATAATAATAATAATAATAATAATAATAATAATAATAATAATAATGATCAAGCCGAAATAATACCTAGTGGTTCTATTAATAGCGCATACTTTCCGCATTATTTCAAATTTTCTAATTTAAGGAGCAGATCTACTCGTCGGCGTTCGTGCATTTCTCATCTAGATATTTCCCACCAGCAGGGCCCCAGCCGGGACAATTTTTCGACTGGCCTCCTGAAAAGTGTGGTAGCATCGTGCATGGAAGTAGTGAAGATGATACAAGGAAGAGGAAGGAAATATCGTGGGCGATCCGTGGCCAGTTTGTTAGGGCAGTGCTCCGGCATTGATCTAAGAAATAACGAAAAACTACAGATCAGGGTAGGATCTGGAATTCAGCCTTTTGGGAGGAGAACTTTAGCGACGGGCTGTCCCGATTGTTGTTTTTTATGCGTTGTTCCTCCGATCAACACCAGGCGGATGCCAAACAAAAGGGCCAAGGACCGTGCGCCAACTTTTCTTGCTCTACCTTGTACTATCTTCACCCATTACTTGCACACATTTATATTTACAAGCACTCCACTGCCATACATATCGGGAGACCAGTTGGGAGATGAATGTCCCAAGTGAGACGGTGCCCCGCTAGTGGTGTCAATTAAGGCATAATTTCCGTCCGTCTGTCCGTTTACAACTTTTAGTAAAGTGTATTTTGCCCTAACTGAGGAAAAAT
The DNA here is from genome assembly GCA_011170035.1 of Teleogryllus occipitalis. Classification (NCBI taxonomy): domain Eukaryota; kingdom Metazoa; phylum Arthropoda; class Insecta; order Orthoptera; family Gryllidae; genus Teleogryllus; species Teleogryllus occipitalis. The sequence continues at coordinate 127,883 of BLKR01001292.1, forward strand.
TGTTTAGAAAGAAAGTAGGGCTATTTTGATAACATTTTAATATCACCTCTACGCTTTAAGGGAAGTATCCATAAAATGCAATGATCTGTTTGTAAATGTAAGGATTTTCAGCAGTTAGAGAAATATTATTTTGGTTGTAATTCTCCCAACAGCTTGGTTTATTTGAATTGGTTTATTTTCGACAAAGAACAGTAAAAACTGCATGCGACATGTATGGGAGAAATACCTGCACAAGTTTTCATGCTCTCCAGTACCTCTTCCCCTACCGAGCGAAATGGCTCAGGGCGCAGCGCGCTGTCTTCGCATCCGGGAAGCCTGGGTTTAACCCCGAGCCAGCCAACCTGCCCGGGGGTTTCCTGGTTTCCCTCGCTCATCCATGCGAATGCTGGGATGGTTCTACTGAAAGGCCACTACCCAATTCGTTAACTACGAGAAGTCACGAAGGTTAAGCAATTCCAGACATCGTGGATGCCTGTTTGGGTGGCGGACTAAGAACCCTGGGATCTAACGGCCCCGAGGCTAAGTCTTCTAGTGAGGTGTTGATACTGACACATGATAAATACGATTTCTATGACGCGTGTTTTAATTATAAATGTATGTATTACATAATGTGTGCCTACCCTTAAGTAAGGCACTAGTACGAAAAACTAGACTTAAAAATATGAGTAAGGCAATTGAGGTAAATGAAGTACATTCAGTCCGATATCTAAGTTTAGTCAGTAGCGTTGTTCATAGGCACGGCGAACGGGCAGACACGTTTGGCAGTAAACGTACGTTTCGATATCATGTACCCACAAAACGGACATTCTGACTACACATCGTGTTAATAGAAGTAATTTACTAATTTTAGAAAAATAATGAACTTTAGGTATCAAGGATCGACAGTACATTTTCTGCAGAATTACATAACTTTTTCTGAACTACCTCTGTTTCTCAAACATGAATATTTTACTTTTGCAATTTTAAACTGTTCCAATTTTTCGAAATAGAATGCACTGAAAATGGATCCAGCGCCATTTTATATGCTTACTTTGTTCTCTTCAAAAAAAACTTTAAAGAAAAAATTGGAGCTGTTGTTGCGATAATCTTTTTTTCAATGACTTATATTTATTACCTGAAAGCTACTCATTTTGTCGAAATATATTGCGTGGACTTATTTAAAGATCAATCTTTAATTTAATGATCAGTTTTTTCAGAAAAAATATATTTTCAGTTTTGTAGTTGTGGGAAAACGCCGTCTGTCTCTGCGTCTGTCTCTGCGTCTGTCTCTGCGTCTGTCTCTGCGTCTGTCTCTGCGTCTGTCTCTGCGTCTGTCTCTGCGTCTGTCTCTGCGTCTGTCTCTGCGTCTGTCTCTGCGTCTGTCTCTGCGTCTGTCTCTGCGTCTGTCTCTGCGTCTGTCTCTGCGTCTGTCTCTGCGTCTGTCTCTGCGTCTGTCTCTGCGTCTGTCTCTGCGTTTGTCTCTGCGTTTGTCTCTGCGTTTGTCTCTGCGTTTGTCTCTGCGTTTGTCTCTGCGTTTGTCTCTGCGTTTGTCTCTGCGTTTGTTGTCTCTGCGTTTGTCTCTGCGTTTGTCTCTGCGTTTGTCTCTGCGTTTGTCTCTGCGTTTGTCTCTGCGTCTGTCTCTGCGTCTGTCTCTGCGTCTGTCTCTGCGTCTGTCTCTGCGTCTGTCTCTGCGTCTGTCTCTGCGTCTGTCTCTGCGTCTGTCTCTGCGTCTGTCTCTGCGTCTGTCTCTGCGTCTGTCTCTGCGTCTGTCTCTGCGTCTGTCTCTGCGTCTGTCTCTGCGTCATGTTCTGAATAAAGTTGTTAAATAAATGTTAATGTTTCACTATCCAAAATATATTTTCCATTCATTCTCTTCCAGGATTTTTATTTCATTTAATGTAGATTATATTATTTGGTTATATTTATAATTGTTAGTGCCAATGTGACCATACTGTCTGTATTTATTGCAACTGTTTTGTTATTGCTTGGTATGTTTCTAATCATTTGAAGAGATTTTAATACTGCAATTTCTTCAGCCTGATTATTTGAACATTTTTCATTTAGTCTATTTTAATTCCATGATTTTTGTGTCTTCTTGAAATATGACTGCTGCTGCTTCCACCTTCTCTCCTGCTTTATTTCCATCTATATAAATATTTGTATACCATATGTCTGTTACTTCTCTAATAGAGTACGTTTCTGCCATTGTTTGGGTTCCAGTGATTTTTCATACGATTCTATTTCTCCATGTGTTGCTTTGTACATCTTGTTTTTTGTCGAAATTGTTATCTCTATAAGTTGCATAGCGGAAACAATACAAGAGGCATAGTATGATACCCTCCTCTATACTTTGGAAATGTTTATACTACTAAGCCATGTAAATTCCTAAGTATTTTATATGTAAATTCCTAAGTATTTTATATGTAAATTCCTAAGTATTTTATATGTAAAATTTTAAGTATTTTAACATCTCCACTTGCTTAATAAGTTTATAATTAACTTAGATATCTCTTATCTGGTATTTTGCTGTTTTTGTATATAAGAAGAACTTAAATCATTGAATTTTATTTTGTTTTCCTTTGCCCGAAATTCAATTTTCTTTAGGTCATAATTTGCAAAATATTCCGCATCTATTGTACTATGACCCATTGTCATAAGCAATAAATCTGCAAAAGCTACAATTTCAGTTCTGTGAGTGAAATCTAGGGTCAGGATTATATTAAAAATATTCCAAAGGCCTGGTCCACAACATAATCCTTGAGGGCTGCCGTTTTGAACTTGTTTTTCTATTGCGAATGTGTTGATGTGTACGCAGGCTTTCCTATTTTGGAAGTAATCACGCACAAGATTATACAGTTTTGTAGGACATTTTATTTGCCGTAGATTACCGCGTATTATTGGCCACCAGGCTGCATCAAAGGCTTGTTTCACACCCACAAAATGATAAGAATTTTTCTGTAAAAATTATTTTACGACCATTTTGCATCTGTCGTCGATTTTTTACATAAATCCAAATTGGCGGGTACTAAATAGATTTCTAGAAATTATGTGATGTAATATTGTATCATTAGCTTTTTCAAGACTTTCCTACCCACATTTAATAAACTGTTTGGTCAATACTTTGAAGCTGTGGTACATTCCTCTTTGTGAGGTTTCACAATTGGAACAATTACGGAATTATTCCATTGTATTGGAAAACATCCTGCCTTCAAACAAGAAGTATAAATGGAAGTGAAGAATTCGGGAAAAAGCTTGAAGGATCTCAATATGATGTCAGATGTTATACCATCTTCTACAGGTGATTTCCCGAGATTGAATTTTCTTATTACAGAGAATATCTCTTGTTTGGTAAATGGTACATCGTCTTGAGTTTGCAAAGGTTCCTTAACAAGTTTTCTTAATTTATTGTACTGTTCACAATCATGCTCATCTTCTGGAATAAAATATTCTATCGTATATCGAATAGTATTTTCTATATCAGCCGCGTATGCTCTATGATCTTTCTGTAGTGTGTTAAACGTTCTTTGTCCTCTTATTTTGTGTGCTGCTATTCTAGACACAGCATTCCATGAATTGTTGCCATCTGTAACGTTTCAATAATTCTTCCAAGATGTCTTTGTAAAAATAATTTTTGATTAATACTGCCGGTTGCCTTCATGGTATATATTTTTATTCTCTTGCCTTAGTGGTACATCATTAAATGTTTGTTGGTACAGTCTCCTAAGTGAATTTGTTCTTTTTCTAAATACTGTCAATTCGTTTGTCCACCATGGGACAGTTTTCCCGCGATGGCCATGCACGTATTCTCGAGCTATACGGAGTGATTTCCTGCAAGTTTCTGCTATACAATTGAAACATCTCTCAACAAATTCTTTGGTGTCGTAATGAGAAGTTGCTTTGGCTGCAAGTTCTATATCTACCTGTTAATTGTTTAACTCGCAAATAAAGGTCTGGTCTGTGTCTGTCTCCATCTGAGTCTGTGTCTGTCTCCATCTGAGTCTGTGTCTGTCTCCATCTGAGTCTGTGTCTGTCTCCATCTGAGTCTGTGTCTGTCTCCATCTGAGTCTGTGTCTGTCTCCATCTGAGTCTGTGTCTGTCTCCATCTGAGTCTGTGTCTGTCTCCATCTGAGTCTGTGTCTGTCTCCATCTGAGTCTGTGTCTGTCTCCATCTGAGTCTGTGTCTGTCTCCATCTGTGTCTGTGTCTGTCTCCATCTGAGTCTGTGTCTGTCTCCATCTGAGTCTGTGTCTGTCTCCATCTGAGTCTGTGTCTGTCTCCATCTGAGTCTGTGTCTGTCTCCATCTGAGTCTGTGTCTGTCTCCATCTGAGTCTGTGTCTGTCTCCATCTGAGTCTGTGTCTGTCTCCATCTGAGTCTGTGTTCGAGTCCCAATCTCTGTGTCTGTCTCCATCCGAGAGTTCGAGTCCCAATAGTGGCGGATTTTCGTCACTAGCTTAATAGCTAGGTCAAATGCGGCCGCTGTCTGGAGGAGATTTATGGTAGCCGGATGCTCTGATCGGTAGTTTTCCGTGGTTTCTCTGATCAGCATCAAGGGAATACTGAAGTAGTGCCCTTACAGAACGGTCCCCAGACAGACGGCTGAGGCCGAGGCCGAGGCCGTGCCCCTCTGGGGAGATGCTGAACGGGAAATCACTCGCCAGCGTCCGTAGGTCCGCGCCAAACCTCACCATCCAGCGGAAGAAATCCTCCACTCTGAAGGTTATAAAACGCAGCTGGGAAAAGTATGGATTTTTTGTCGGAAAGATGATTGTTCTCGATACCGAAAATAAGTTTCTTCAGATCCCTCCGTCTGTCTGGGAACTGAAGCCTAATTAAAGGATTTTCATGAAATTTGTATTCCCTAATCGGTGAGGATGATGTCGTGGTCTTTTGGATTTGAAACGGATGTTTTGTGTACTTCACATGAAGCCCCTACAATATGTACAGAATTTTCAAATTTTCTCAAAAAGAAAACACTCATATTTTTTCTTTAATTTGTTTTTCAAATATAATAAAATTCTTTTACAAACACCAGGTTCAGGTTTGACTTTCAGTAAAACCTCTCAATAAATCGAAAAATTTTAACCATTTCGAATTTTCGAAAACTAATGTTATACGAGTTTTGATTACGGTATACGAGTAGTTTTGCGTTAATTTCAGTTTGATTGTAACAATTACAAAATACTTTAAGATCTCAAACTCTGCTCCAAATTATTTCTTTATAAGTTTTACTCGAATAGAGCTTAATAATTTAGCATATCTCCGATTTTTATTGAAAACCTCGGAAATTCTGATAATATCACAAATTCAACTTCCTTTTTGATGCGTCGGAAGATTGCCCGAATGCAGTGCTGTGCGGTACAGTTGAGACGTCCATTGCTGGTAGAACTTGTATTCCTGAGGTTGAATCCCAGCCAGGGAAAATATTTTTGCCGGTTGGAAACACTATTGAGGCTTCAAACTAGTATGTAAGGTGTCCCCATTTTACGTAATAGTTCCGAAATATACCTCAAAGAATGTGCTCTTTAGAACTAATAATTTTTCACACAATTCTGTGCCTCAACACGTTCATAAGAAAATGATACAATGATGCAAGTGTTAATGATATCCGAAACGTATCTCAGAAGATTCGTTAAGGTATAGTGGTATTCTTCAAAGTTGTGAAGCCAGTTTCGTGTGGTCAAGAGCGAACTAAACTTTTCTTTCAGAATCCAGAAACTGTTTTAGGCGACCGTTCGATGCAAATGTTGAAGTACCCGGTGAGTGGAAGCAATATTTTGGGATCGCTGGGAGAATCGCTGTTGCGCTGACTTGTTCCGTGTAGCAAAACATTAGTTGGAAGAGGTATATCTGAAAGTGGCACGTGTATACTGGCACTAAACTGATATGTTCCGTGTAGCAAAACAGTTGGAAGAGGTATATCTGAAAGTGGCACGTGTATACTGGCACTAAACTGGCACTAAACTGATATGTTCCGTGTAGCAAAACAGTTGGAAGAGGTATATCTGAAAGTGGCACGTGTATACTGGCACTAAACTGATATGTGTAGACCGACAATGAGAACTTAAATTGGTTTAGCAATTCGTGTAAATTATCTTTTCCAGCATGAACATTATATGCCACAACACAGTAGTGCGACGGATGGCCCCGTCTCATCTCAGCTTGGGATCGCCCTTATCATCAAGAAGTCCAATCTCGTTCGTGTTTTTTTTTTCTGTTTTCGGGTGCGTCACCTACTTTAGTTAGTCCCGTTCATGTAGTGCACGTCATAGGGAAGAAGAGGCGGTATTCCTCCCGGAACGTCGGGACGTGAGATCTCGCGCCTACCTACGGTATTGCTGGATTTTCTTCAAGAGGTTCCCCTCCCCCCAGCACCGCCTCAGACGGTAGAAGCTCTGTCTAGACTGGACTTCCAATTCGAGCGGTATTGTAGTCCGTGTAAGAGTAAGTGTGTGTTTGTGTAAGTATAGCGAAGGAACGATGTTAATGAAGGAATGATTGAGTGCTCTCCGTGGCCCGATTGCTAGAGTACTGTTCCAACATTCGTCTGGTATCGATAGGAAAACTATCAGAGCACTCAGTGGTGGGAGAGTATTGGTTAGGGGAAACCCCACTAGCCGACGGTAGGTCGGCGCCGGATCTCGCCATCCAGCGAGGGAAGATCACCGTCATCTCCCAAGAAAAAACATGCATTACACTAACGGGACTAATGACCAAAGCAGTTGACGCTCCCGGAAACACGAACAAATCAATCAATTAATGTCCTACGGTGAAACTAATGACCTACATTACAATATATATTATAATCTTAATAATTTATTAAGTTCGACAATGGGAAGGGATTCTCAGAATGTCCAAGCACCTCTCTAATTGCTTTCAGGAACTGACACAGCCTTAAAATTGAAACGGTAAATTAGAATTTCCCGCGCTTCGTTTGTCTTCAATTTTCAAATATTAAGAGTGTGCACTGAAAATGGGACCAACACGTTTTTCTTTACCGTTATTTGCAACATATCTGAAAAATATTGAAAAAATGAGCCTATTCTGAGAAAATAATTGTTAAAATTTTTAAAATGCTTGTTTGATGCAAAATTACGCAAAAATACTCATATTTTTGAAAAATTTAACATAAACTTATTTCAAGATCTGTTTTTGATTAACGCATTTCATTAAGAATAATAATCATAATTGTAGTTGTAGGAAGACACCGAAAAAGTTTGAATTTTTGCAATGTTCGAAAAAATCAGGGATTTCAACGAAATGATTACACAAAGCTGCACCATTCCCTTACGTCCTTTATTCGAGGTCAACACTTAACAAAAAAATTGCTGCCGTTTCTTAGAAAAAAATTTAAAATTTAAAAATTGTTTTTATTTTACATAAATTTACACGAAAGCCACTCAAATTTTCTAAAAATTGTTCTCGACTTTACTTCAAAATCTCTCTAACAAATTTCATGAAGGAAAAAATGGAATATTTTTAAATTTTTTGAAAGCTTTTGATGTCATTGACCATAACATTGTGCTTTCAAAATTACCATCATATGGAATTCCTGGTATTGCCTTGGATTGGATATATTCATACCTTACACATCAAGCGCAAAGAGTAGAAATACCGCTCTGACACGAAAGAACCTTGTTTATTCATCTTTCCAATCCCTTGCCAATTGAGCAAGTGGGTCCGCAGGGTTCGATCTTAAACTCCATACTTTTTTATACGTAAACGATATGCCCTCTTCCCTTAAAATGAAAGAACAGTTCGGTTTCTTGGTGACACGAATGTTTTTTGCAAACAAGAAACAATAAATGGTACGATTTCAGATGTTTCAAACTGGTTTTATTATAACCAATTGACAATAAACGAATAAAAATTGCAGTTTCAATGCAGTTTTTCATTAAAACAAGCAATCACATTGGCCATTGATTATAAAGAATATGCAATAGGCTGATGGTAATTTTTGGGTCTGTGAATTCAGTAAAACCTCATTTGGAATAATATAACTGAATTATGCAAATTATACAACTGAATTAAACACTAAATTTATTTCATTATGCTATGCACTCAACATTTTTCCAAATTCAGTCAGCCTTCAAGCAAACTGTTGCATGTATTTTATTCCCGTCTGAGATATGGCATCCTATTTTGAGGAAGCAAAAAAGGAATTCTGTAGTACCCCGAGATTTATGTGTAAAAAAAATGGTAGCTCAAAAAATAAGCAAATGCCATCTCCGTGAATCCTGCAAGCCTATCTTCGTTGAGCTTTGAATCTTACCATTGTCTTGTCTTTTTATTTATGAATTTGTAGTTCCTGAAAAAATTGACTAAGAATGGGAACAATTTTATGCATCAGAGTTATTTATAATTACAACACTCGTTGTGGGAATCATATACATCAGGTGCTAGTATCATCAACTCACTAAAAGAAGTCCACATACAAGTATAACACATGAATCTTACGTTTCACCAATTGCCAGATGACATTAACCAACTAAAATCGATCCACAAGTTTAAGTGCCAAGTAAAATATTTTCTGTTACACAACTGTTTCTGTACAATTAATGTCTATACTGATCATCAAATAGGAAAATTATGTCATTTTAACAAATTTATTTTATTGAAATGGTTTTTGGACCTTAATGAAGCACTCGGTATTTTTAAAAATTTATCTTTTCTGACGTTTCGATCCTATTTGGGGCCTTTTTCAAAAATCTAAAAAATCACAACAAAAGTTATATTCAAATGATGGAGATTTATATGAATAATGATGTTCGTTGTCCATATTGACTCTTAATGTTGTAAGAATCCGTTAGTAATATATAATTAAATATATTCATTCAAATTGTAACAATGTTAGGTAATGAATTAGTTATAACGTTTGTAAAGTATACTTTTAAAAGAATTAAATAGATCTGTAACAACTAATGTTCTTCAGTTTCTGGTTCAATTACTCCCATCTTGTTTAGGTTTTCCTGATCTATTGAGCAAATGATGAGAAGTCTTGCTTCTGGACATGAATATAGCTTTATTACGAGCATGTTTTATGAACTCTTCTTTTGCGAATTGTGGTAGAAATGAAACAGGGGTGTGGCAGTACTAAAAAATAGCAATAGTAAAAAATACAAATACAAAAATATCCGTTAGCAATACTAAAAAATCAAATCTGTAGTTCGTTTATCCACGCAAATAAGTTTTCTATAAACTGGTGCGAAAAGTTTGTTTTTCAAATGTTGCTATGATTTATATAATATTTAATAAATATTTAATTTCTCAATTATTTACGAAATTCCTCAATTAAATATTAGGAAAAATGTCTCAACCTTGTAGAAAAAAGAACTTCTATATATTGTCTAAATAAACAGACCTGCAAAAATAGCTTTGTTTTGAACCTCTTTACTTCCATTGCCCCCCCCCCCCCAAACACTTAACCTGTGAGAGTTGGAATTTTGCAGATTTTTTTAGCTTCATATTATTAATACTTTAATATTCCATTGATCACGTTCCCTAAGTATGTACTATTAATTACTTACATTGATTGTTGGGATCCTGTTAATGGATTTAGTATCTATTTGAAAATTGTACAAGTTTCTAGATGCCGTAGGTGTAGCACCACTGATGATGGAGAAAGTCTCACCGAAATTAGTATTAATAAATAATAAAATAAAGGTTAATGTTAATTTTAAAAAAGTAATTAACTACTTAACCCTTTTAAAATTAATTTAAAATATTAAATAAAAAATAAAGAAAATCAAAAGTATTAAACCAGCTATATGTCATAATAAATAAAATCTCAATAATATTTTTGTTGTGATTATCCCAAGAAATTCACCTTTAGCTGAGTCTGTGTTAAGGAGCACGAAGATTTAGTATATTACTTCCAGGAGCTGCTATATTGTTTCGAGAGACTACGACGATTACAAAAAATTACGAAGGAACAGTTTTCAAAGCGACATATATATATATATATATATATATATATATATATATATATATATTCAATATTGAAAATTGTACCGTGTCTACATGCTCTATTCTAGCATTCGAAAATTTTGAAGCTGTTTTACTTGTTTTTTGACATACATAGAAAAAATGATTAACACACAATTCAGAAAAACAGCTTGGACACTATGGGCTTGGGCGGAAATGATTCAATATGTCACAGTGTCTCTGTCAAAAAGACGAAAAATAACAAAGAAAGCAAAAAGAGAAAGCATAGAAAGGAGTTGTCAGGGTAGCAAAACACAAGTAGCATGAAGCATCCGACGGAAGGGAAGACGCACGGGCTCGGCCGGCCCGGCCGTGCGAACGCGGGAGCGGACGAGCGCAGTGGCGGCGAATGAGATGCGAGCGCCACTTGAGCGCTGCGCAAACGCTATCAAATGTTCTGCAAAAGTAACCACTCTCCGTCCCCGAGCATCCCCCGGCGCGCCCTCGGCCGCGGCCGCGGCGCCGCTGCTGCCCACGCTCCCCTCCACGCGCGCCGGGGAGGGCAGAGGGCAACATTGATTGGTTTCGGAGCGCATCGAAGTGGTGCGCGGCGCGGCGCGACGCGGCGGCGGTGGCGGCGCGGCGTCGGCAGGGGTTCGCGCCGCATTCGAGGGCGAGACACAGCTCAGCGCCGCGACGCCCCGCTGCCGCCCCGGCGCCGGCACCCGCCTCGCGGCATCGTTTGCCGCCCCGTCGTCTCGCGCTGTCACGCCGTCCCGCCCTCGCGTCCTCCCGTCCTCTCGTCTGCCCGTCCTCCCGCCGTCCCTTCGCCCCCGCGTCCACCGCCCGCCGCCACCGCCACCCCCACCCCCACCCACGCCACGCGGGCGCCCGTGCCGCGGCGGCAGGGAGGGGGCGGCGCCTGGCTCGGGCCGCGCTCAGCGCCGCCGCAGCCCTAGCGGCCCGCCAGTACTTCGGGCGCTGCGCTCGCGAGCACAGTGCGGCCGGGGCCAGCTCGCGCTTGCAGCCGTTGCAGATGTCTCCCACTCACTCACTCGGACGCGAACTGGTGGCCTGACAGTGAGGGAAAAATTTACTACATCTGTCCTAACACTACTGCCTACCGTTTGAGTGTATTTCCTGCAAGTGTGTGCGTCAAATAAGAAGTTCCGTGCGTCATCGTTTCCGAAGAAAACCCGCCGACACATCAAGATGGTGGTGTTTGACCCTGTGTCACTTTCCTCGGAGGCGACAGACTCGAGTCGCTAGCAGCCTGGAGGAGGAGCGCTGGACGTGGTGGTGGAGCGGGGGGCGGAGGCGGCGCCGGGGGGCTGGGGGTCCCGCCATGGCCTGCTGGCTGCTCGCCTCCTGGACAGCCGTCATGTGGCTCGCATCAGGTACTGTGGCCCAGGAGCGCGCGGCGGCTCTGTTGCATAACGCGGCGCGGGGGTGGGGGAGGGGGAGGCGGGCGACTGGGTGGCGCGCCCCTCGGCGCCCCGGCTCCTTGGCATCTCGGCGCTGCGACGCCGCGCACATGGACGGCCAGGCCGGCGGCGGCGCCGTCGCTTTCGCTTTCGCCCTCGCCCTCATCCTCATGCTCGCCCTCGCCCTCACCCTCACCCTCGACCTCACCCTCCACTTGGCCCGCGCCAGCTCTCACGCTCCCCGCGCCGCCGCGGCGCCGCGGGCCGTGCAGCGCCGCGTTGCGTCGTGTCGCGGGGCGGCGCGGCGTGGCGCGGCGCGGTGCGGTGCGGCGCGGGGCGCTGGAGGCGCTGGAGGGCGGGCGGCCGCTGCCGTCGTCCAGGAGCACGTGCGCTGCGCAATGTGCGCCTCACGCGGCACAGCCTCCCACGCCTGCTCGCAGGCCTCTGCCTACCGCTGCCTTCCATCGCCAGCGAAGCTTCCAGCTCAATGACATAACGGCTACAAATCAACATCGAATGCCATCCATGGTTCAAATCGCGGGAACATCTCCAGGTTTAAAATTGCCACTTCTGGATCCTGTTCAAGTTATAACCTATGTATCCACAAAATAAGTTGAAAGTTTAGTTTTTGCAGAGGAATTTTGTGATGTTTCTCTCGACACTTCTTAGATTTTAAGCTCAATATCGCCTCTTTTCATGATCCCGACAAGTTTTCAGGCTCGCATCTTTCATGCTCTTGTTACGTGTATTCCTTCTTGAGGATATGATCTGGTACTTGATGTGGTGTGGAGAATACATTAGAATGTCAACTATGGTTGAACGAGAACTTGACTGAGAAACGACTAAAGATAACACAAAAGAATTACGTAAAGTATGGCGAATTGATTGGGCACAAATCGACGGGAATGTGTAAGATGTGTGTCGAGAGTAGCTGATGAGCGCGTTGTGTTGCCAGAAGAATTGTGATGCGTGCGAGGGATGTCTGACCACATGATTGAAATATTTCTTGAGAAGTTAATTTGTCTGGAAGGGTAGATTGAAGGTGGGGTAGCTGTACGAGTGAACGACGGATGAGTAATCAGGAAGCGTTGGTGACTTGGTCCAGCAGCGTTGTTGGAAAGCCGAACCGGGGTCATGCCATATCGTAGGAGTCACATCTGGGTACCAAGGAAGAAGTAATTGCTTCCTCAGAAACGACCTGGCTGGAGGAGTAAACGAGAATCTGCGCTGATGGGCGGTGCTGTAGCTGGCGGGCGGTGCTTGGCATCGTGGTGAGCAGCGTGACTGGACGGCGTGCTTGGAGACGATGCGGCGACCACCGTCGGTCGCCGGTGGCGCTTCAGTAGTCAACGCTCTTGAGACGAATGTTTTGCTTGCATCACTGGACGCCAAGCGTGGAACTCGACGATGGTTGCTGGTTATCCGTTAAGCATTTGACGTAGTACAACAAATCTCAAAATTACTTAGTTCATCCACTTTATATCTATACATTCACGCAAGCATCCACTTTATATCTATAAATCCGTGGGGAATCCATGGGGAATCCATGGGGAACCGTTGAACTGAAAGTACTTCGTAGATGAATACTTTCCCGCTTCATCTACTAGCATTGAATACCAATTTTCTTACCTCCGGTATCGCATACTCTTTGGTGTTTCTTTAGGCTAAGTCAAAGAATAAGCGGCAGTACCGTGTAAAAGATATCGTTTAACCAGTCGTTAGCCTGCCATTAATTTCTTAAAAATTATAATTCAATGAAACTGAGAATAAGAGGGTTTTGGTCATAGAAATGGTTTGGGAAAGAATACGCGGTGATTATGCATTTCGTTTTCCAATTCTAACTTTAGAAGAAATATTGATGTTGCAAACAAATACGTTGTGGGAACTTCCAATGTTGAAGAGAAATGTATATTTACATATTAAACTCTATTATATTATGTTCTCCCACTGACGGCCAGAGTAATACGTACGAATTAATAGCGTAAGGTCGTAAGTATTAAAAAATTATTTATGAAATAGAATTTTAAATTTTTGATTGTTATTCTTTTCCGAAATTATCGTATAAACTCTCTTGGAAAGTAATATACATCAATATCTATCAAGTACTATCTTAATGTACTTGAAAAGTAAGTCACATCCAAGTAAAGGTACATCACAGCTTCATTGAACAGTTAGACGAGCCTTTATTTGTTGAGTTTGTTTTATTGAACGCGCGTTTTGAAAAAAATTAAATTATAAGGATATTCATACTGAGGTATTTAATAGTATTCGCAACTTATCTGATAATTTTTATCGTTTACAATTAAGAAATGTATTGGGTAGTGTTATGATAAAATGAATGATAAATCCGTGCTTAAATTTATACCAATTCATATGGAATACTGCTTTTTTAATAGACAGACACATTTCACATAAGGCAGCAGTGGATAACTCTGGTCGTTGGACCACTGCTAGGGAGACGATTTCATTTATACCTTCGTTTGTTAGTACGGTTGTGATATTTCAGGGCAATTTTGATAGCATTAAATTGGAGTTGTAATTTTATGCTAATTTATTTTTTCATATTGTCTTCCGCTTATGTACTTATTATTATGTTCTGATGCAGAAAGTTTTTGTTTTAGCGTTGCAGTATGAGAACCATGTCACTCCATTATACTCGAACAACTATATATATAAGTGATTACATTAGTACCAATGAACAGCAGGATATACCCAAATTATTTAAAAAAGACGGTTCTAGGTTCTAGGAAAAGGCAAAACAATATCTTTGATTCCCTGATATTAGATGTGAGCTATTTTACCTGGTATATTTTGTCATTCCCATTTTCGGTTCCTTCCGAACAGTCAAACTCAGGAGATATTTTGTCAGACCTTTAAAATTATTTAAAAAGTAATTATTTTGTAACTATATTTTGGTTATTTTTTCTCGCTTCGTAGAAAATGTCACATCAACTTGTCAATTACTCAACAAGTCATTTCAAGGTAAAAGATGAAGATAGCGGTTATTGAATCAAATTGATAGAATTCTGAATGTCTCGATGAATTTCAAAATACATTAAAGCCGATTTGAAAAATCAATAATATTTTCTAAGATTTTTTTTCTTTGTTGAAAATTGCATTTCGGTTGCAGTCTTATACTCAACCACTTTTCAAAAGGAAAAATGAAATTCTATTTCGTCGAAATATTTTCACTTAAATACATGCAGATGGAAAGCAAAGGCCTTTTTACCAAATTTTGTTTTGATTTTGCACACAGGAATTATCATAAATAATTTCCTTCTATCATATCTACACACAAGGAAGTTAATAGCGTTTACGGTGAACACGTCATATTTTTAAGTTATTCATGTTTGTTTTGGGGCCATATAGATTTTTTTATCACTTGTTAACACCTGCATCCGCGACGAGCACACAATTTTTAAAATTCGTCGGTGGCAACCGTTTTAATTATATTTTTATAATCACATTTTTGCACAAAAAACATAGGCATGTATAGAGCAGTGGAAATTCTAAGTAAATGACGTTTGCGCCATTACGAAGGTTATTACATTACAATTAATCACTATGTTTAACGATTGATATAATGCAGGAAAATCAGACAAAATCTTCACAACGCTTTTATCGCCTTCCTCAATCCTCAATTGATACATTTTAAAGATTGACACTTGTATTATTTTTGTCTGCAAAACATTGTAGTGCAATGAATAACTGCACTCAAATTCAGATTATTTATTAATATTGTATCTCTTCTTTAAAATAATTCATTTTATTTTAGAAAGATACATATATTAAAAATAACTGCGAAATTTTGCCACATCCTAATTAAATTATTAAATTTCAGAATGCAATATAAATATGTTTCGCCTGTTAAATAAGATTACGCAACGTAAAAAGTTTGGGAAAAATATTCGAAGGTTTGGGAAAATTAGACACTCCTATGTACCATTCGATTGTTTCCTCTCCCCTCCCTATTTTTATTTCTTTCTCTGAACGTTACAGATTAACGAATTAAAAGATAGTGCCACCTAAACGCAGTAACTGACTGAGAAACATCTTTGCATTTAATTCATTTCTGCTTTTGATGAGAATTACACGAGTCGAATTCCTAGTTCAATTCCAAGGCATCTTAAAAATTACTGTTGACAAAATCCGAACTTTACATTTTGATTCTATATTAAAAATAAAGTTTATGAAGAAAAATTAATGTTGAATGGGGTAGACGTTTGATACTAATGTTGAAATTACTTGAAACTAAATTGGAACTTATAACGAATTTCACAAAAATGTTCTTATTTTGAAAGTAGTCTTCCTACTCCACCTTTAATGTAAAAAAATGTTGAATTTGTTTTTTTTTCTTATGATTAGGCTACAATGTTTGTAAGATTTTTTACAGGTGAAAAAAGGTCATTTAACATGTAATTACGTAGCATAATAAAACATGGATGGTTTTTCGGCCACATGGATTTCGGTTTTATGAGTGAGAATCTAGAAAAGTGGAAATAATATTTTATGCTATCATTCTATACGTCATCATTCTATACGTCATCATTATACGTCAAAACTCTCTAATTCCCTGTATATCAATAGTAAATTTCTCATGTTATCGATTTCGTCATGGATAATTCCCTATCCAACGCAGTTCTATTTTCACAAAAAATGACTCAACTCTCGTTATACAAAACACCATCGATTTATTTACGTTCCTAGACAGTTAAACTGTAAATCATGGGAAAGGCATTGATTATAACAATTTCAAGCAAAATCATAAGCAAGTCAAGCGTTCGCAAAGACAAATTTAAGATAGCAAAACTTGATTTTAAGGACATGGTTACATTGTTTCGAAAAAAGAGTAGAGAGATTTGGAGATCAAATTCCTTTTTAAGGAAGTGACGGAAGATCTGTCTTTCTTTTCCTGGAATGCATGAAGGAGTTTTGTTGTATTTCGCGAAAGCTGCAAGTTTTCCTCGTTGTTTATGTCACCTTCAGAATTTGAAGTAGTGTCCTAGGAAGAAGTCGTATGAAACAATGTTGGAATTTTGTACCTGTAAGATTTGTATTGGAGTTGTTTCCTGTTGTTTTACAGATTTCTATTCCAATTACCGATACAATTTGTTCCCATTACATTCATTGGGCGTAGACCAGAGTATTTTTTAAGTTAAAAATTGACACAAACTGGCAAGGAATATAAGTGGATATTCCATTATTTTCTCTTTTGATAATGAAGTTCACACAATCTGCATCATTTTCAGAAGAATCGGCTATTAAAAAATTGTGTGGGTTTATTTCCAAAGGCGTATAGGTAGAACTTGCATGTAGTGTATGCACCTATATGCATGTAAAGATATGCACAAATAGCTACATTGCCTGAATAAATAGGTTGTTAAATTGACAGGAACAATATTTCCAGAATGAATTACATCATCATTGCTGCCACATTTCTCCGATAAATGTAATACACACGTACCTATTTCATTTGTCCCTCTCTTCATTACACCCTCATGTTGTGTGAAATATAGTTTGCTTGAATGGTGCTTGCCGAAATATCCATGACTGTTTTGTCTTGTGTAATTGAAAGTATTATGAAGTTGAAAGGGTTCAACTTATTTTAATAATAAAATGAGACGTCACCTCATGGCAGCTAAACGACCTGCATGTAGCAGTATCTCTGTAGTGTAGTATATGTAGATACTTCAAAATCGCCCTTCTTTAAGATGCCATAGAATTGAACTAGGTTAGTGACATGCATATTTTAAGTAAGTGTACTTGATGACCATGCTTTCTATAATTTGAGAGGATTTTTTTTATTCATCGTTTCCAGAAAATAAATTGGTTTTAACAAATTACACATTTTAAAGCAGCAACTGTCATATGTTCTGAAATACCCTCCGACATTACGTTTGCCGGCTGACTCGAGTTGTGAATTAAGGCATTTACATCCCCTTTATGCTGTAATCCAAAACTGCTGGGCTTTAAGGCTAGATTTGGACATCTCGTATCGCAACAGTTTGACAGTTTGATAATCCAGCTATAATTAGAATATCGGTCAACCCGCGTGAAAATTACTGCTAACAATTACAGATTTGGGCCGGTCTCTTGGCGGTTCTCCACTTCTTACCATGATATTACTGCACCATCATCATCTTGATCATTCACTCATTTTCCTATATAATTATCATCGAAAACTCTCGCACACGTAAATATCTTCTAAACAAATTTATGGAATGGCATCATTTTTCGATATGAAAGGTATAACATAAATATAGGTTTTGAACCTACAATCCATACGTAATGACAGACGATATGTGAGATTAGTTTCATTGACCATTGGCTTACTTTATTTTTAGAAATGCTTCCAAATTAAATAAAATAAATACAGTATTAAACTAATTCTTGAAAGTTATGTCAATGTAATATGAGCACTCACGTTCCATTGAAAATTGCAAACGGAAATCTATTTATTTATAAAGGTCAATTATTATCATTACTTTTTCTTTTAAAATTCCACTTTTATCAGAGTTACTTGTTCTTCAGTATTTCAAAAATAAAAACGAGTCGCCGATAAAAGAAGTGTAGTTTGCTAACACATCTGAATATTCAATATTTTCTTGTTTTCCCGAGAAAAAAAATTGCTCACTTTTGGGAAGTAATGCCGGTTTGTACGCGACGAAATTCGATGGGATTTCACAAGCTGTGCCTGAAGCCGCTGCCGCCTCCTACTCCTCTTCTTCTTAAGTGTTAGGGCGCTATCTCCAGGCGGATATAAACAATTCAGGACATCATTTGTTTCTGAAATCAGCTCGCTCTGTATTTGCGTGAAATGTCACAGCTGTACACGGTCGCTCACACAGCACCTCGATAGCCATTTATACACTTTCCTCCTGGTTGCATAGACTGGGACCCCCAGTAAATGAAAATCAAAGCGCCGCGGTATGTCACTGCGCCACAACTGAGTAAGCTACAGATGAGATCTGTGGCACGCCTATGGATGTCGGAAGAGAAATCTTCCCGTTCGTATCCCTGCGCTGAGAAACAACGGAAATAGTTATTTACTTTCGTGTCTAAAAGTTATCACTCGATTTCTCTTTGATCACCCGCATGCTTAAACATGATCACAACTTCTTAATCTGTTGATAATCTTATCTGTCATATTCTAATATGTTTACCGTAATGTAAATTTAAAGAAATAATAACAATAATAATAATAAAAAGAATTTATTATTAATATAAAGTGTCTCAGGTCATCAGATTCGCAATTCCCCATAACCTAGGGACTGCACAGAAAAAATTGACGTACTTGTACAAAATGTAACAAGATACATAGTATAATTCCATAGTACATTGAAATACAATTTAAACACGCCTTGTTTGTAGACTCACTAAAGAAAAATAACTTACCATTATTTTTCTTAACTGCTTGGGGAAAACGAATCCAAAGGACGTGTGCTACTTAGAATGTTTGAGAGAGAACGGAAACTAAACATTGCAGCGCCAGAAATGTAATAATTAAAAAAGATATGTTTAGTGATATGCATAAAATGTCGATACAGAAACAAAAATATAAAGTAATATAATAAAAATGCTATACAAATCAAAATATGACAACCACTATTGCAGTACAAGGCTTAAATAAGATTATAATTCATTAATATCGATCAAAGAATAAAGACATTTTGTCAGACTGCATTTAAAAACAATAATGAATTAATATAACGTAACACTTAATCTACGCTAATTAGAACGAATAATGTTCGAGTAATAAACTAAAACTAAGATTAGTTATTATTTTTAATTATTTAATTATTAGACTTGACTTAAACTAGGACTAAATTTAGGTATATTAGCAAGGGAAAAATATTTCAATACTGAGTTAGAATCATGCAATTTTTTGCACCCCATATTACTTCATTTAAGGAGTAGAGTATTTAAATGTTTTTTGAAGAATTTTAGAGGTTTATCTTTTCTCATATTAACTGTAAGTACTGTCTTTCCTGGCTTTCACCAACTGGGAAAATTAATTGTATAAATTGGTGTTGCTTTTAGTAAAAAGGCATAGCAAGGATTTTTGGAATCTTGTTTCGTAACAAATATGATAAGGAAAGTTAGTAGGCACACTAGTTTTCAGAAATTTTCAAAAATACGCAAAATATGGAACATACGTCGGCATTGCAATTGAATATGGTTTGTTTTGCAATATGTCAATGATACTGTCTGATATTAAATTGGAACGTAATGCGTGCATTGTGAACTCGTTGTAAGGCATCAGTGGCTGATTTCTCTAAATTGTCGTAAACACCATCACCATGATCAAAGAGGGAATAATAAGATACATTTTAGTTATAGTTCCTTCATTTTGACCGGAAGACATATTTAAGAGGGGTACCTTGCGGTAGTATCCCCAGCAAGACAGTCCCAATTTAAGAATTTATAGATTATCCGACCCAGGTTTTTTACTTCGGAGGAAAAAATACAATAATGTTGTAAACTATGAACTTAGGTACATTCAGATTTTTAAGTGCTTTGCGAGATTGACAGGACTCAATTATAATTGACTGAGATTTTGATGGGTCCATCCTAAAGATCATATAAGTTCAAACAAGAAGCCAAATCAAGGTTTATTTCGTGAACTAACTGGTATACTAAAGCAGGTTTCCCACTAATGTAAATATGCCGGTTATTCACGTACATAGAGTAGAAGGCCAAATTATTACTCGTAATTATTTCTCGCCAACATCCACTTTTGGAGAAAATCCAATTCTTAAAATAATGTAATATGGTAAATGCGAGAACTGAAAAAGCGTCTTTCAAAAGTGGTGATATGCTTGATAAAGGGCGGTTATAAATTGGGCTTTTATTACCAACCTTGATTTTTTAAAGTATTAAGCAGACCAAAACTAAAGTATTTTCAGATGTAATGACAAAGTAGAAAAATTGCTCCGTTGGTATCATTGTTTCTGTTAATCACAACAGTATAAATGTCTTATTGAGGATTGATAAACGCCTTGTTGAAGATTCACCATAAGAAACCGTGGTTTTGTTGGTATAATGAAATATTTTATCGTAATATTGAATAGTTTTTGACAATTTCGTAAAAATTACGTTTCCTGTCAGGTTGATCATGACTCTTTTCATTTTTGTTTATATTCAGTAATGCTCATTTAATTTACATAATATAATATTTAGTTGTAATAGAAAAAAATAAAAGCAGTGATGATCTCAATATTAGTTCTGAATACTAGACCGTCTAACTTTACAATATTATACAGGTACGGAGATATAAAATAAACTTATTTTTTAAACCTATTAGTGACTCACCTGAAAGATTGAATCGTAATAGTTCCACACATTTCCTGAATTGCGGAAGTTGACGTTCATTAGATGGCGTTCCATCAATAGCTTCACTGGTTTGTTGGTTAGAACTATGTTCGGGTCTCACACAGATCGATACTTGTAACGCACGGCACGATGTCTGATAAAAAAATGTTAAGGTTGTCTTAAACTTGGCTTCTCTAATAAATGTACAGTGTGTGTAACGTTCTTTCTAGGGAAGTAATTCTGTTATTGTGTTTTACTTTTTAATGTATGTCTTTGACGCTTTATATTATACTAGTATTTATTGATACTAAAGTAAATACGATATTCAGTGTAAAATAATTGAATAAGACGTAAATAATTTCTGAACAGGTCGAAGACACGTGACAAGTTGGCTGAAGAAAGGGGATGGGAATTTATTAACAGGAATTTTTGAATTTTTGCTATTCTTGTGACATCTTTGAATTTCTTTGTATGATAGTACGTATCTAAATATACATATTATTCCGAAATATTTTTAAAAATAAAGAATATTTTACGGTTGCTGATTTCTGGATATGAATGTGAGTTTCAAATTCTCGATATTTTCAATTAAAAATGCCATTTAACTTTCTTCCCAACATTGAGTTTTCCTATGTTATCGATATTCCATTCCTACGTTTTTTTGGAAATTTTTCTCCAAAGCAGAACCACTCACAATATATGATGTGTAGAGCATTTACTTTTGGATGTATCATTAGACATACCGTAATTATCACGTCGGAACATGTAGGTCTTATTCACTCGGAACAGAGTTAAAGTTTCAAAATCGTTTTGTTAATAAGCTTGTGAAAAGAGAGTTATAGTTCTCTTTAACATTTGAACCACAATATAATTCTGCCCAATATATCATTTGAAATTATTTATTGCATTTTTATTCTTAATACGATCTAAAAGTGTCAATTTATTAATATATCAATGTACTTATAACCAATTTAGTGATTTTGTTCAGACACATTTGCATTCAAAACAAAAATTCTATTTTGAATAAAAAATGTTTTGAATATTGTTACTTAATATACACATAATTTGACACACAATTCACAAATTGATTTACAACTTTTGAGTCATCAAATTTTCCTATAGAGGTTTTCACAATGTCGAGACTCCCAAGTACTACAATAAAGAAACTGACGCACCCCAAATCCTGACTTCGGGCTGAGGCAAATTGAAGCAAATATTTTGTGGCCATCGAAGATTTTCATGACATACAGAATACTGCCGAATATTCTTCCATGAGTGAGCTAAATTGTCAATACCCCTTCACATATTCATAATAAACACACATTGTTTATCAATCAATACGTATGTACAGAGAGAGTCCTGAAATTGAAATAAAGGCAATTAAATCTTCAGCCAATGATTACTGAAAGAAACGCAGTGCTTCCAAACCACTCCTTGGAATGTCTCTGTGCATTAAACAATCTGCAGATCTCCCAAATCAGTTAAATGGTTAAAAGTGATTTGTTTTCGTTCGCTGATGTTTGATGCTTACAATGAAAGATGAGGTGGTTTGGTTACCACAAGGAATTAACGTGAATATTAAGAACACTTTATCACTAATGACAAATCGCACCGTTGCATTAACAATATCGAAAGTACTGATTTTATTACATCATGATACATCTTATAACATAGTGAATACGAAAATGACAAAATTGAAACAATAGATTAATTAATTAGCACATCAACAGTAAAGAGTTCGTTAAAAAAAAATTCTTCTCGTTCGACATTGCTCTCTCGAGGAGTTTGAAACTAGTACATTATATATTATAACATTTTGAATACGGCCATCCATAGCAAGAGTATTCATTCCTATTCGTGAACATAATCAAAGTTTCGAAGGTTTGTTCAGGCTTCAAGGTTTGGTCTGAGGTGAAACGTTGAAAGTTAAGGTAGCGTTAGGAAGATTGGGGTAAAAAGTTACGGTGGTCTCAATCTATCCTTAGGGAACCTTGATTTAATACGGGGACATTAAGCACGACGACTCAGATTAAATATTGTGGAACAGGGTGAAGAGTAAAGATTTTGATAGAAATAGCCGGTTATTTTACTTATGTGTTTGTTTAGTGACAATATATTTAGCTCACGATGAATTTGGGAATTGGTGCCTTGAGGGTCTTTCTTAGGAACTTATTTTGGAATGCAACTAACTTTTGGAAGTTACTGGGTACTACGCCACCCCATACTGGAAATGCATAGGTTAGAATGGGTTGAATAATTGATTTGTACAGTAATATTCGGCTTTCGAGACTAGTGGCAGATCGAGAGTTAATTAAAGGGAACATTTTTGACGTTTTGACCAAAGCTTTATTAGCAGTTGCGTGGATGTGGGGTTTCCACGTTAGTCTTTTGTCAAGAGTTCTACTCATTTTCGAAGATAAAGATGCTGGGAAAATGTATGTTCAAACTCTTGAAAGACCATAAGCTCAAACAAGTTGATAATACATTTTTCAATTGGTATTGCAACGCTACAATCAAATTGGTGGCATAGTCTAACAACGGTTGGAACTAATATGGAATTTCAAGGTTAAGTTGATCCAATGCTATCTCTCCTCCACAGATAAGAATTTATCAATTTACTTGGTCGATATATATGCAATATAATCAAAATATTGTAAAATACCAAAAGTTAGAAGTAAATGCTAGAATTGTGAGAACATCCATATATCTGATCTCCTGAACATTGGTGACACAATACGAAATTTCTTCCAATCTGGCAACTAATAAAAACAAAAACAGAAAATACAACTTTCTTATAAAAATGAAACCCGCTATTATAAAAAGTTTCCGTCGAATCCTGAATCTTGACGTTCAACGAAATACTCAGCGCCGATACTTGGCACCACAATGATAGTAACTTGTATATCATGTTTTACTCTAGAAACAATGTTGTCGCCCATTGAAAGTAGGCCAGTTATCCTCGCTTACGTTTATGATCTTCGGACTATATCTTTCGTATATATGGCTTTACGATCTCTCTGGCATATTTCTAATTTATTGAGTATTTTATTTGTTTTAGACTACTCACACTCGAGATTGAATATCGCGTTGTTCTGGCAGACTAAGGATTAGAGCATTTGAACCACTCCAATGCATATTTTTCTTGCCTAACAGCTCCTGAATTTATCTCAGAGGATCCCACTATCGCGTCAAAACCGCTAAGAAAGCTACTGTTCGGCAAGGGGGAGACTACTGAAGTGGAAAAACTATCGGTCATGAGGAAACTAATCCGTTCGTCTCCTTCAGTTCCCTACCTTCGAGTGTCTGCAAGTACGGACATTATGCGGTATTATCCTATTCAGACGATTTTATACTATTTTATGGGAAATTTGATTTTATACTTTCTAGAACTAAATACAAATGGAAACAGTGGTAGGACGTTTTCGCTAGACGGATTCGCTCTGTCGTTCTGGGGTTGTCCAAAATAGGAGTATGTGGCTTGGACACCTTAAGAAATGAGGAAATCTCTCTCTTTAGAAATATACCATTATTTATATTTGAACTTATATTAATTAAAATCGAAAGGGTAGTTTTAAGTTGGAGAGTTTAAGAATACCAGCTTGAACACCCACATATCTGGGATGATTTTATTTGTCACTATTTCTTTTAAATAATTTTTAGTTTGACAAATGCTTTTGGTACGTAGTAACTAAGTATGATAAAACATTTCCCAGAGCATTAATATCTGAAATTATTTTCTTATTTATATTGTTTTAAGGAACTATGCAGATTTTTTTAATGTACCCGGATGAATGTTCTACAGTCTCGCGAATCGTCCTAACTTCTGTTCTTCCACTGAAAGTTTTGTGTACTTTTCTAACTAAAATAATTCTCGGAAAACTTTTAAAGATCTCAAGCAATTGACATTTTACAGTCTGTCGAAGTAAAATAATAATAATAATAATAATAATAATAATAATAATAATAATAATAATAATAATAATAATAATAATACGGGCTGCTTGTAAGAGGAAACATACCAATTTGCGTTTTTGAAACAAAGTTAGTAATTAAGGCAGTGGCGCACAGTGTAGTGATCGGAAGCCGCTGATAAATAGCTTTTTGTAAATTTCTATAATAGTACAAGTTTTCCAGTATCTCAAATGAATACATTATAAAAAGAAATAGATCAACAAAAAATTGAATTTATTATTCAATGAAAATTCTTTTTAGAAAACATAAAGTTGGCGATACACTAAAATTATAGCGCCACATAGAAAACTCCTGGAAATACCAATGATTATATTTATAATAACATAATAATTATTGATAACTATTATTTCAACGTTGGTATTCGGATTATGTTTGTTTAACAGAATATATCAACAACTTATAATATAACAATAAAACAATGATATTTAGATCTCGGAAACCTGTCCCATTTCAAGCTTACTTGAGATGAATATCAAGAGTAAGTACACATAATCTGCAGAATTTTTGTTTTTGTTTTTATGAGGAATTAATTTGAAAATCATATCTCTGAGCATTTGTTTGAAGATTTAAATAAGCAAAATCATGTTTGAAGCTTTTAGATAGATTGTATGAAGTTCATGGATTGGTAAGAAATTGTCAATGTTACGGATTCACAGATTCCCGCAACAAACTGTAATTCCAGACAATATATCTATACCGTTTTTTATTTTTTCCTTCATTTTTTAATCTTTTAATTTTCTCATTTCCTTTTAAGCCTGCCTCCCCAGTATTACACATTTAATTTTGATAAGCTTTATCACGACACGTATTACATATACAGTTTACTGCTCAATGTGAACGAATTTAAGATGGTACAGAACTTTCATAATTTTATAATTTCTGTTCTGACAGTATTACGCGCGAAAAAGTATTGTTTTGACCGATCTTCGCAAAGCATTGATTTGTGTAGTTTCACTTAATGATTATTTTTGAAATGATGTTCTTTCGAAAATTGCTCTCAAAATGTGATTGAAAATATTGGCATTATTTCATAGTGAAAACTTGAAATGCAATGAATTATTTAATTTTAAGAATAAAACCTTATCATGTATCATAGTTTACTAACATTTTCCTCTATTAGATGGATCCAATTTGTTTCAAATCGTTTGTATTGTAAATGCTATGCGATAGGATAGACAAAGAATAGGCAGTGATAGACAAAGCAAGAAGAGGCATTACAATGAAAATAAATGGATAATGTGTTGTAAAATGTAGATTACGTGGTGTTAAATGGAACCTTTGGACATCCCACGTCAGTGTACCCGGAAGCCAAAGCCAAATGCAAAGGACATTTCCATGGAACTAAAAGACGTGACTATAATAGGAGTAAGAGACAGAATGTCTGCAAAGTGCACTAAAAGATGATACAGTGGCCATTTGCTAATGGAATTGCGAAGGCGGTCGTTGGCGGCGGTGGGAGGACGTGCAGGGCAGAGGATGGAGCGCCGCGAGGTGGGCACACGCTGGAAGGAGGAGGGCGGGGCCGAGCCGTGCGGAGGAAGGACGGGAAAGGGGCGTGGCGAGCGGGGAGAGAGGAGGAGGAGGAGGAGGAGGAGGAGGAGGAGGAGGAGGAGGAGGACACCGCGGAGCCATTCCGAGGGTGTCTGCCTCTTTTCCTGCCCTCTCCGTCGCTACTCCGCTCTCCCGTGCATCTGCCCCTCCCCTCCCCGCCCCTCCCTACTCCGCCCCGCTCCACCTCGCTCCGCGCCGCCGTGAAGGAGAGCTCTTCCTCGTAGCCGCGGCTTTCATTGCTCCCCCGGGGCTCTAACTCGGCCTCCGCGCACAGCCATCCGCCGCGTGACCTTAGCCTCGCCGTCCCGGCCCCTCGCCCTCGCCAGCGCGCCCTAAAGGGCGAGAGGCTGCGGCGGGGAGAAGCGGGGCCTCGCGCACACGTTTGCCCGCCGAAAGAGGGCGCACGCCTTGCCTCAGAACAGGTGGGCGGGGCCTGGTAGGCTACCTGATAGTGAGGCCGGTATGACTTGACGCATGTCTTTCGAGGCACCTGTCACAGGAACGCACTTAGACCAGATTTACACGCTTCCTTCTGACGAACGATTTCGGAGTTTTAACGAACGCGCGCATGCGCAGATTCCGGAATTCCAAAACAGAAGCCTTACTGCACATGCGCACGTTCGCTAACACTCCGTAATCGTCGAAAGGAAACCTGTAAATTGGGCCATAGTCATGAATATACTTTCGGACGACAAAAATCAAGCTGGTATGTTTTCGAGGCCGACCATGTTGATGTGGGAAGAGAGATTCTCCATCCTACCAGAAGTGTAACGTTTCTTAATAACTGGCCATACCGGTTTGGTTTACGACGATATTTATTCCCGGTAACGAAAATCTCCCTAAAAGGACACATGCTTGACTTTGGATTACTTTATAGATTAATACACTCTTTCCTTACAACCAAAGCTCATTATGAGAACGCCATGTACAAGATAATTATAATCACTTATTCAATCACAAAGAGAAAAGTTCAACGTAGTATACCGTGCTAAAAATATTAAGCTAAGAGTTTAGTAAATGTAATCATAAATTATTTTAAACTAAATCATAAGAAGGTCTAATTCTTTATTGAAAATCACAAACGCTTAATTCTAGAGAATTCTTTGTATGTATACAAACAACTTTATTATATGAAAGATATTATATCGTTCACCCTTTGTCTCTTTCAGATTTTGTTGGAAACACTCCGTACATAAAAAAATAATTAGAGAAGTAAACGATTGTGCATTTTTAGAAGGTAACAGTTTCTGAGACTCGGAGTAAGGTAATCTAAAGAGGTCTGCTTGAAAATGTAAGATATCGGAGACCGATTGCGCGTTAAAAAAAGTAATACGATTGGAAGAATTTGTAATTTTGAATCGAGGAATTTTTAAGATGGTAGGGAGAAAGTACATTTCATAAAGCAACGATCTTTCATAGCTATTCTGTGGAATTTATTTTGAAATATTTGGTGTTTGCATGTATAGGTGGGAGTGGCATTGTACTAGATCGGGCAAGCATATAATATCTATGCATAAGCATGGGGGCAAGGAGGCGTGGTCTCCTTAAGGTTTTGAAACTGGCCACGTAGCCTTACGTAATAAAACATTTTATCCTGATTAGTAGTTTATGCAATTAGTTTATAATGTTAACCTTTATTTCAGGAGTACATGTTTCGAAAACGAGCGACTGATCGGTAGTTTTCCGTGGTTTCTCCGATCAACACCAGGCGAATGCCGGAGCAGTACCCTATCAAACGGGCCACGGACCGCGCGCGATCTGTCCTTCCCATTCCTTGTCCTATCCTCTCCCCTTACACACACACACACTTACACTAACATGCACTACACTACTACATATCTCGGGAGACCAGTCGGGAGCTTAGAGCTTGTCCCGGCTGGGGCGGTGCCTCACTGGTGGGAGAGTCCTGGTTAGGCGTAAACCCCACTAGCCGACGGTAGGTCGGCGCCAGATCTCGCCATCCAGCGGGGGAAGATCACCGCCATCTCCCGAGAAAAAACATGCACTACACTAACGGGACTAATGACCAGAGCAGTTGACGCGCCCGGAAACATGAATAAATCAATCAATCAATCGAAAACGAGCGTCGTTAGGAACGAGTTTTCATATTTGAATGAATGCAATAGGCAACATTATAAACGAGTTGCGTACGCTAATTTTTTATAAAACTGTATTATAAATTTATACGAGAATCAAACGTGATTTTGTGTAGCAACTTTCTTGTTACGTCTCGGGTATTTGACATTGAGCGAGAAAACTATGGTCGGCTGTTTGGTTAGCCCCTACATCCCCACGATTCTCTTGCCGCGATTGGCTGCATGTGTGATGGCGCAATCATTCGTGCCGAATGTTAAGTCATTTTTCATAAAATGCTCATTTATGAACGATTTCTTGAGAAAAGGTCTTTTATAATGCTAGTATAAACGACTATTCTAGTATGCTAGTATATAAAAAATATTTAATACCTGAAAAAGTCGTACAGAACGCATACATGCTTTTCAAAATTTACAATGTTGACAAACGGATGGACGCATTAGCCTATCGGTGTATTTTACCGCAAATGTGTTTAAGCACGAACAATGTTTGGTTAAGCTATGTTGAGTAAGTTAGTAAGTTTCATTGCCTGGAGATAAAAATAATTGAAAAATTCCAAAGTATTTACTAGTAGAACGTGAACACCATTTGTGCTGCAATCATTAGTGTTTGACTTGCTTACTTTCTAACAATTTAAATGTTTATTTTTGACTTTTTAATTTTTTTTCAAAAATAAAACATACATGGAAAAAATTGAAAAATAATTCAACAGTTTGAATGTGCTTTATATTTTTGGTTATTTCAAATTTGCTTTTGAAATGTTACTTGAAATTTTCCTGAACATTTGTTATTACAAATGTTGGCAATTCAGAGTCATTGAGGTAATGTCAGTTCCGCAAAAGAAATAACACACTTGACACATTGGACGTGTTTTGGCATGTCCTTTTTTAACTTTGAAATATTAAATTATTACAGACACAATGTAAAGTGAAAAGGTGAAAAATTCTTACATTTTCCAGAGACTATGCACACGTGAACAGTGTATTTTTCGTGTCTATAGAGTAACAGACAAATGAGGCAAATGTGAAAAAAAATATTAGGAGAAAAAGCGAAGAAAATCTACCCTTGAAAGGTGTAAACTCTAGCGACTAAAAACTCCTGAAAGTGCGTAAAAATTTAGCAGTTAAAACGGCAAAAATGGTCGAAAAATGGCCACATTTTTGGGCGGTATTTTGGTACAAGTCAGAGTCGAACCCTCGTAGAACTGAACCAAAACATACTTCGAAAGTAGACTTTAAATTGATATAAAAGTAAAATGTCATATTTAAATAAACAAGTGCTACAAGACGCGCGAGAAATACATCCTTTCTCGCATGTTTCCAAATTTGCAATTTTCGAAAATGAGAGTTCAACGGAAATGAGACCCACGCCATTCTTTTGAGTGACCTTTCTATCCGTGGAAAAAGTGTAAACAAAAAAAATGAAGCGGTTTTTGAGAAAATATTTATTTTTAGAAATTGCATAAATTTGAAGCACAAATCACGCGAAAACTATTAGTTTTTTCAAAAAATTGTACATTTCCTTCTCTAAAGATCTGACTTTTTACGACATACTTTGTCTAAGGCAAAAATATCTCTTCAATTTTGCATCTTTGAAATGGTACCGTTTAGCAATTTTTTACCGGCCTTTATTACATACGAGGAGAAAATTTAAAGAAAACATTTCGAGCGGTTTTTTAGAATAATACTGCATATATTTCGAGCAAAGTTACAGGAAAACTCATTTTTTCTTAATAAAATCTGTTCCTTAAAAACATATCTTTAAATAAGTTTATGTTCAATTTTTCAAAAATATATCTATCTTCAATATTATAGATGCAGGAAGATGCGCAAAACATACACTTTTGCAATTTTCAAAAAATCGGAAATTTAAACTCATATGAGACCTGCATAATTCTCTTTAGCATTTTTTACACTATCCGAAGTCAACGTTTGATAAAAAAATAGATTTTTGAGAAAATTTTCAATGTTTCTGAGGCTTTATGTAAAGTACTTCCAAAAATCAAAACATCCGTTTGAAACACTCCGAAACTTGAGATCGTTCAGATCGATCAGAAAATATCTATTTTGGAGAAAATCAGCTGAACGGTTTAATAGTTAGCGTTGCGTTGACCACAGACGGAGGTTTTGCCGTCAATCGATTTTTCGGTATAAGGGACCCGGATTCTGGTTTAATTATGGGTTAGAGAAAGTTACTGTTACTATATACAGGATGAGTCGCGTAACTTTAGCACCTCCTGCAGTTTTTGAACGGTTAAAGTTATTGCAATGCAGTTTTCACGGAAATGCATGAGAAAATGGGGCTAATTAATTAATACATGCATTCACTTCCATTTTATCACTTGTATTTTAAGAGATAGTGAGGCAACTTTGAGTTTTTTAAATGGAACTACACACAATTTTTTTAGTCAATCATGACGGGCGTAAAAAGACAAATCCAATGATAAACGCAGTATATGTTAGATAAGAATTTGCGTGAGTAATTTTGATTTTTGCGACTCGTATTTAACGGATATTGTAACGCTTCGAGCATGTGCTACCGGAGTACTGCGCGACATTGGTTGGTGGACTGTTACAATCAAAATATACGTGATGACAATATGTATATCACTGGATTCGACTTTTATGCTCGTCATGGTAGACAAAAAAATGTATACTTTCATTTGAAAAACCCAAAGTTACCTCAATATCTCTTAAAATACAAGCGAAAAACTCAAATCTAATACATGCATCAATTAGCCCCATTACCTCATGCACGTTCGTGAAAACAGCAATGCAGTAACTTCAACCGTTCAAAAATTACAGAGATTCTAAAGTTACGCAACTCATCCTGTATATAAACAGGATTGATCCATTTTTTCGTTGCCAGTGGCCGCCAATAAGAGATTTTCTGCCGAAAATTAGCTGTATTCCCGTGCACGATTACAATACTTCCTCTTCTTATGACGTAAGTCAGAAAGTAAAAATGTAATGGAAAAGGGGGTCCAGAAACGTAGTTGCCCCCCTCTTGTTTAGGCTTTGCACACCTGTGTATCCCTGAAATCAAGTGATAATTTTGTGTAGAAAAGAGTAGCGGCGGTTTGAGTGATTATTTCGTTTATACGGGCGCATCAACTGATACGGTCATTAGTCTCTTAAGCGTAGTCCATTTTTTTATCTCAGGCGATAGCGGTGTTCGTTCCCCAATAGATGGTGTGCTCTGGCATCGATTTGCTCGTCGGCTTGTGGTAGTTTCCTCATCCAGGTATTTCCTACCAGCGGGCCACCGCCAAGGTAGGACAAAGTTTATCGTCTCGACTGATCTCCCAATATGTGCGGTAGAGTAGTGCATGTAAAATTGTGTGTGTGTGTGTGTGTGTGTGTGTGTGTGTGTGAGAGAGAGAGAGAGAGAGAGAAGAGAGAGAGAGAGAGAGAGAAGAGAGTGTAGGACAAGAAAGAGGTAGGAAAGATCGCATGCGGTCCGTGACCCGTTTGTTAAGATACTGATCCTGCATTCGCCTGGAATTGATCAGTGAAACCACGGAGAAATATTGATCAGAGCCATCGGCCGCCAGCATTTTTGTTTGACGGTCATGGATCGACGGCATAGACATTCACCAAAGTAATGAAGCTTTATTAAACTTTCCTATAATTTTTAAGGAAGTTATACCCACTCTCTGAATAATAGGCAAGAATTGGTGGAATTTAAGTCCGCGAAATTTGAATGATAAAATTGAAGTAAAAAAACAATTTAAAATTATTTAAGTTTTTTTGAGATTTACTGAAATGCCAAACAAAATATACTTATTTTGTTAATGCTTTTGAAGCTCTTAAGCAAAATTAATTACGAAGTTTCATTATAATGTTTCATTATAATTATATCTGGTGAGCGGCATACTAATTTCTGAGCGTAGGAGAGAGAGGAGGCCTGGTATGACTTTGTTACCTTCTTTCTTGGGCATGTGATCGTAAATGTTAGTATTTTGCCTTCCATCGAATGTAGGTTAATCTGTAGAGGTAATGATATCCAATAAATGCTTACGGATGAGATGTTCAGATGGGGTAAATGGTGATATGGGAAAAACAACTTCACCACAATCATGTAAAAACACTCGTACCTTGCTTGGGAGTCGATGCCATAGCTTTCGACTCTGTGTACCTACTTGCGGCTGGGAGCCTCCGCGTTACTAGCACCGGGATAATGTGATATTACACTTTAATAAATAAAACTGTTTTCCATTTTTTAGATATAAACATAGATAAAATTATCTACTTAAGTTATCTACCCATCTTTATGTTGTAATATCATTTATGTAGAGTTTTTGGGATGAAAACCATCTAGAAAATCCAGAATTTCAGCTGATATTAGTGTGTGAATTTGACGTTCGAATGGCCTTCAGATTTTAGCAGTATTACTAGAAAAATTATTCAAACTAACTTACCAAAACAACAAAATAAACAATGTTTGTTTCTCACGTGTTGTTTTTGTTAAACGTTATAATAATAAATGTATACTTTGTAATGTAATACTTTGTAAATGTAATAGATGTATGTTATAATAAACCCATACGTTAAAATAATGAGTTTAATCAATTAAAAAAATAAACATACACATTTACGAAGAATTTTAGTGTAGTAACTCACTTGGGTGGGTTAATGAAGTCGCAAAGTGTTTAATACTTACTGGACCCATGCAAACATTTTGCTGTTAGTACGGGCGGTGCCCCGTTAGTGGGAGATATGTTAGAGGAAAACCCCACTGACCAACGTGTTGGTAGGCGCCGGCTCTCGTCATCAAGCAGGGGAAGATTACCGTCACCTCCAACAATAAAATATTCACTACAATTACTGTTCTAATGACCTTGGCACTTGACGCTCCCGGAAACATTAATCAATCAATCAATCAATCAATCTAACTTCGTATTTTACTTAAATTGTATTTCGTAATGTGTTGTGAACAGACAAAATTCTGAAGTCTCTTATATAGTGTTCGAAATGTACAAATAGTTTAAAAACGACTCGTACTTTTGATTTGACCCTTTTTTTTATGACTGTTTTTCCACTTATTTCTAGTGGTTACAATGTAAATGTGTTTGGAGCAGCAAAGGAGTTTCCTGCTATTTAGCCCCAAAACATTTCCGCAAAATCTCCTTTAATTCTGAATAATTCCTCAACAGTTTCCAATCAACGGCTGCGTCTTTCTCGTCGCCCGCACAGTCACTTTATGGAGAGCTGCGCTTTCCAATTTCCCTTTTCATTTTCGGACCATCCGTCCGAATGAAGAGCTGTGCTTTTCGAATTTCATCGTCGTGTGTGTCGTTGCCTCCGATTGAAGCGGCATTGTGTGTTCGGGAGGGGAGGCAACGAGGCGCTCTGGCACTCGGCCCCGCCACCATTCTCTCTCCACTCTTTCGCGCTCCCGCCCCCGCCCCACTCCGGCCCGCCTCCGCACGCCGCCTCACTCTCGCTCTCAGCCTGCCGGCCTCGCTTCGATCCTTTGCCTGGGAGTCCTCGCGCTGCGTAGCCTCTTCGTGTCTGCCACGTCATCGTCACCGGCGGGGCGGGGCAGGGCGGCGGCGGCGGCGGTGGGGGCGGGGCGGAAGGCGAGCATATGAGGGGGTGGGTGCGAGAGGTGGGTGGGTGGCTGGCTGGCCGGAAAGGCGACGAGGGGAGGTGACGCTCGGTACGAGTTCGTCTCCGCGGCAGCCGCCGCCGCCGTCTTCAGGACAAGCCGTCGCTGCGGCTTAGACCGGCGCGGCGCTTGCGAGGGCGTCCTATCGACCGTAACGGCGGCAGCGGCGGCGGCGGCGGGGCGCATTGCGACCCCAGCGGCGCGCGGCGCACCGGCTGCGGCTGCGGCGGAGGCGACGGCGACGGCGACGGCGAAGGCGGTGAGGGCGGTGGCGGTGAAGCGGGCAGCGTGGGTGGCGGGCGGCGGGACGACAGGGTGGCAGACAGCGGGGAAGGGACAGCGACGGGGGGAGGACGTCCTCGGGGAGGGAAAGGGGCGGGAAACAAGACGGTGGGGGCGGTCGCGCCGACCCGATACGACCCGACCCGGCGCCGCCCGCCTCGCGCCCGCATTGCTTAACAACGCTGGGAAACAGAAGCGGATGCGTCTTTGCTAGTTAGATCGAGATCGTTCTGCGAACTATTCGGAAAAGCTGCTTTTAGTCCTTCGTTTATTTTCTCTACATCACGTTACTGCTTTATGATGCTATATGAATGAACGTTTGAAAATTTACACGTACGTTTTATTTACTTTGCGTGTGTACAATGGCCTAGATTTATATTATGGATATAAATTAATTCGAATGTTTCGTTTTCCACGTTATACCTATGAGTAGGAATAAATCTGCAATTGACTTCCCAAATCTCATTTGACAAATCAAAAATTGATCTGTTTAGTGAGAAAAATTCCAGCAATAATATGATGACGCAGATGTTAGGCCAAAGCTCAAACTATCGTAACATTAGGGAATAATGTAAAGAATTGTTATATTAGTGTTATTTATGTGCCTCAAAATACACAAATGTTTCCACAGACCACTAGTAAATAATTATAAACGTTATTGCAGTAATTATAAACTTTCAAGAAAATTTGGAAAAATTACTTAGTATGCTGTGAAATACGTAAGCATACAACATATATTTTTCCGCCGGATTTTTTAGTACTTTAGTGAATCATCTAATATCCTAAAATTTGTTTTTCTCATTATTTGTTTGTTATTGAAAAATGCATATTTTAAAAAAGTTAGAGGTTTTATACAAAATATTTTCTTTCAGGTATAGTAAACATAGATTTTCAGTTTTTTACTAACATGTTAAAATGCGATTAACTCCAAATAATTTACTATACGATATTTCTTTAAGAATTTCGCTTATATCCTTTGTCTTTTTATTTTACGTCTTATGTTTTACCTTTCACGATGTTTCCCTACAGTTTTTTGTGTTTTGTCTCTGTATATCCCTGCGACAAGGCTGCAGCACAGGTCGGGTTCTCGCCTGGCACCTGCGTACTTGCAGTGCAGCCAATTTCTCTAAAAGTGTGCAAGGGCGTCAACGCTGGAGGTGTCGGTGGGACGCGTCCCTCTCCCCAATACTTTTGGTAAATGGGATATATTGCATATACCCAGCAATCTCTTCCTTACCCATTGAATCGACACTCCCCCCACTAATTTGGTGCTGGTAACCCCCATGAAATCATAGGTCATGTGTCGATGAATCAATCCATCGTCTTGCCCAAATAGTGAATACAGGATGAGAAAGAAATGATTGCGACTGGTCCTTGGTTCCCTAATAAGGTTCTGCTCCATCATCCGCCTTGAATTGATATTCAGTGACGTTATGTTTCGCTCTAGCCTAAAAGTCAGGTATTCTGCTTCATCATATTCTATCGGCTGCGACTGTAAATGTTAAACCACTTCAGGAGTGAATGGAAAAATACGTGCAAAATATGGAGAGTAAAATGAACATGAATATTATTAAATGAGAAAATGTCTGTATTGGTTATATTACAAAATAATTTTGGACAACGTGCGTCTGTAAGGGGTAAACTACTTAAGAATGGAAAATATTTGCAGGTAGGAAAAAAGACACATATGACACATATTTCTCATGATTCCTGAATTACACAATAATTTTGTAATAGACCAATATAGATAATTTAAGAGGTGTCATTTAATACTACCTCAGTTTCAAACGAGCCCAAGGGGGAAGAATATCGATCGGCCGTTACTGAGTCGAGTATCTGACCACTACGAAAATTTTGCAATTTTCAAGTGGCCACTCAGGGTTTGGAAATTTATTAACAAGAATTAAACAAATTAAAAATTGTAATTTTTTAGGCAAGGGTTCAGAAAAAGTTCGCCAATTGCTCATTTATTGTCACATAACATATATTTAGTATTGTGGCCCGAGAACTTTCAGAAAACTACGAACATTTTCTCAACTGTGGTCACTACCGATGCTTTTACTGCAATTTGGTCACTGACGAACTTGACAAGTTCGACTGAAGATGGTTATTTATTTAGCCGAAATGATGGAAACAGCGTTACTTGTAGAGGAATTGACGGACATAATCCGTAACAATATTGAATTTCAATATATTTTTAACCAGCAAATAACCAGTACAGGCAAGCGTTAAAGTATCACCAATTCACTCGATCGTACCTGTAGTTGGATGGTCGAGGGTTCAATTCACGTCAGTTGCTGAAAATGTGCGTGTTGTGGTTAACGACGACGAGTTTATGGCGTCTGCAGGAATCAAAGTCGTAGACCAAATTCTATTACTAGTTTCCGTTGTTTTCCTGAACGCTTCAGGCAAATTCCTAAACAGCACCCTAGAAAACTAGCCTCGAAGCACGTGCGGTCCTTCCTTTTCAATCCCATTTCCATTCGCGTTCTTTGGTGCCAATCGTATTCTCGTATAGCCCACTCCATTGCTCTAGGAAACTTTCGACAAGTGTCGGAGGCGATCATGGTCTAGAACGGCTGTAGATTCTGAAAAGAAGAAGAATGAACCTTAATCATACATATAGTATCCAACCCCTCCGCAGTACCACGTTCAATTTCCTTCCTTTCTTTTGCATATTAAGTGGCTAGTTATTACATCTAATACACTATGACATTCATTTTCACTGCAGTTTTCGCATGGAATGAGGAAAAAATTAAAACAAATTACGTGCGATTCGTAGACGATATTGCCATTATTCTTTTGAAACAATTCAATTACATCACATACATTTACTTTAAGAATATATAATAAGCAATTTACATTTTTGATTTGAAGCAATTTTTACACATTGTTTCATCTACTCGTTTCTGTTTATTTTTTCGGGTTGCTTTTCTTTTCAGAAGTGAATGGAGCGTATTTGTGGGGCCTGCATTGATTCATCTCTCTTTGCAGGCATATTGGTTGACTGATGTTTCTGGGCGCGACAACTGATATTGACATTAGTTCAGTTAGTGCAGTGAATGTTTTATCTCTAGAGATGGCGGTGATTCTTTCCCCGCTGGATGGTGACATCAACGTACACGTCGGCTTGTGGTGTCCCCTTCTGGGTATCTCCTCCCAGCGAAAAGATCTGAAAGCTCCCGACGTCTGTGTTGGAGGTGTGCATGGAGGTGCATGTCTAAGAGGAGAGGAGAGGAAAAGAAAGAGGAAGGAAAGGTCACGTGCGCTCCGTGGATAGTTTGTTAAGGTTCTGGTCAGTCATTCGCCTAGTATTGATCGGAGAAACCATGGAAAATTACCGATCAGAGCAGTCGGCCGCTAGAATTCTCGTCTAGACAGCGGCTGAATTTCACTTAGCTATATAGCTAGTGTCGAAAATCCGCCACTGCCGAAAACGAACTCTAGGACCTCCTAGTCAGAGTCGCTACAGAGACAGCGGCAGTGCTAGCTGTGAGCTAACCTCGGCCGGTTGGAGGCATATTTAGCTACGCAATTGAATGTATTACTTTTACATTCTCGTATTATGGTATAAACGGAATGGAATAGAGGAAGTTAAGTAATGCTCAAAAATATCGATGTCAAGAATTCGATGCAAATGAATGTTTTACGAGTCCCCGAAATATAAAGTATTTTAAACGACGATTCGTCTGCAATTTCATCAGCTCCTCCGTCTGTCTGTTCTTCTGCCCCTTCTTTGCCGCTCATTCTGTCTACCTCCGCCTATCCGTCCGTCCACATGTTCGTATGATTATCTGTCCATTTTTCGTCTTTCCTTCTGTCTGCCTGTGTGTCTGTCTGCCTGTGTGTCTGTCTGCCTGTGTGTCTGTCTGCCTGTGTGTCTGTCTGCCTGTGTGTCTGTCTGCCTGTGTGTCTGTCTGCCTG
The DNA here is from genome assembly GCA_011170035.1 of Teleogryllus occipitalis. NCBI lineage: Eukaryota > Metazoa > Arthropoda > Insecta > Orthoptera > Gryllidae > Teleogryllus > Teleogryllus occipitalis. The sequence goes on from BLKR01001292.1 coordinate 165,953, forward strand.
TGTGTCTGTCTGCCTGTGTGTCTGTCTGCCTGTGTGTCTGTCTGCCTGTGTGTCTGTCTGCCTGTGTGTCTGTCTGTCTGTGTGTCTGTCTGTCTGTCTGTCTGTCTGTCTGTCTGTCTGTCTGTCTGTCTGTCTGTCTGTCTGTCTGTCTGTCTGTCTGTCTGTCTGTCTGTCTGTCTGTCTGTCTGCCTGCCTGTGTGTCTGTCTGTCTGTCTGCCTATCTCTCTGTTCCTCTGCCCATCTATTCATAAGTTCGTATGTCTCTACATTTTTGTATCTGTCAGTCCGGCTGTGTATATCTGTCCGCCTGTCAATAACACACGCGCCAAACCCGAACCAAAAATGGATAATCCGCCAAACATTTTTTACCGAATTTTACATCCTGTGAATATATAAAGATCTTTTATAGTTTTGAAAAGTATTGTACACAATGCTCCGATATTATTAAAATCTTCTCAAATGTGACCTCCATTTTTTCAAATTGATTGATGGAATAGAAAAAATGCGTTTATATGTTTAATATAGTTCCTACGTTCATTAAAACTTCTTATATTTTCAAAATTTTCAAAGACTCAATTTTTATTACTCTCACCTATAACTACATATCTGATGCACAACATGAACTTAGACTACTGATTTGAAATTAGATCATTAAATAAATTAATGTGTTTTTTCAGTATTAATCATTTTGGTGTAATTTGGAGACAAATCGTGAGTTTCCAAAATATTACGACGATATTTTTGATTTTTTTCCTTTTCTGCTCGAATACAAGAAAGCGTGAGATAAATATAGTATAAATCCGATTTCGACAAAAAATTTCACTTGTCATACACATTCGCTTTTGAAGCTAGCGGTTTGCTTTTAGTGGAATATGTTCCATTACACTATTAGTAGTTTTTCATTTCAAGTGCAGATTCTTCCAAATAAAAGTAGTTTTGGCATAATCTTGAGACAAATTATGGCAACATCATTCAAAGAATATCTAAACAGGGTTTTCTCAATTGCGTCCCGTTATTGGGATAACGTTGGTGGTGCCTTCGTGATGTGCTAATACAAAGAACGGTGTTGTGACTATCAAGACTGACAATTGTTCAAAAGAAAATTTTAAGAGTAGAACACTCTTCACTTAATTCAGTGGTAGAAATGCAATTTTTATTATAACGTTTGGATTTTCAAAAATTGAATATGTTTGTTGTCAATCACCCATGCTTTGGTTTTAGTAGGACACGAATAATAGTATTATAGTGTTACGTGACGTACAAATAATTCGATAAAGTATGAGCTGTTGCACGAATTATTTTGTTTTCGGATTGCATAACTGCCGTTCGTACTCAGGCTCATTTGCATGACGATGCGGAAAGAAGCACTATATCTAGTATATTACGAGATGGTACATATTTTTGAGAAGGCCGGATGACGGAACTGCTCGTATGAGCTCGCTCGCGCTCGCCAGCTGGGGACGCTCGACTGGTTGCTCGCGAAGGGTGGGGTGGCGGGGTGAAAGGGGAAGGGGAAGTGAGGACTGAATGTGAAGCGAAGCGATGAGCTAAGGAACTGCTCTCAGTGAGCAAGCGCGAGCTTTTCTCTTTAATGATCAAAGCGAAACTTGATCGATTGCAGCGAATTCAAGTTATCTTAAGAATATATATAAGGATAACGAATATAGTCAAATTCTTTTCTAGACAAAATGATTTGAAAGGGAAATTGACTAATTGCCGCCATTGTGCTAAATTCATTAAAATTGACAAAATCAGTTTTTACAATGTTTGTATGCTTGTAAGGTTAATAATATTTATTACCATTTATATATCCTTCATATTTTACCATCTTCATAAAGTCAAATTTTAAAAAATACAACAAGATAATAACTATAACCACCATGTGTCTTCATTAACAATATTCGAAAAAAGAATGAAGTTAAATCTATAGCGCTAAACATATTTTCCGTAAAACACTAATTTTGTTATAAAAATAAAAAAAAACAAGGAAAAAATGATGAAAAACTCAGCATTGGGAACAGTACTACGAGGCTCTTCCCTGTTTCTTTGCGAACGAAAGCAATTACGATGCTGATGCATCGGTCTCAGCGCTCTAGTTACGATCGCGAGTTACGCTTGCAGCCAAGGTCACAATGCACGCGTTCGTTTCTGCGCTCATAAGCACTGATGGGTGTCCGTCCCCTTCATAACGCCTGTTCAACATGGTTGTTCTCAGTGCCGGCGCTAGGCAGGGGCAGACAGGGCGATCGCCCAAGGCCCCGCTGGTCGAGGTCCGATGATGCTACTGATGTGAAGGACTTCGTGGGGGAGCTACGTTTCAGCATTGCCCTTGGCCCGAAATTGTCTAGCTCCGGCACTGGTTGTTTTTAAGTATAATCCGTAAACTGTACTCTTGATTTCTATTCTGTACTATTTATTGCTTCTTTTGGTATTTCCTTATGTCATTTCTTAAAACGAAGTGAAACGCCTTTATAGTTTTAATTTTTCTTCTAGAAACTTCATTTTTAATTCCAACCGCAAAAATTTAAACATTTCATGTAATTCATTTGTTAAAGAGAAGGCAGTTTATAAATTATTAGAAAATGCATTTTAGATATTAGTTCGAGGTACCATAAGATTCCTATTTGGAACGTTGGTACCTCACTCACGAGACTTTTTTCAAGAGGTATTTTTCTTTTTCGTTCCTGTTAAAAACTGGTTTCTTGATATTTTAAAATTATTTGTGTTATTTGGGAAGATTGGGGAACTGCAAAACATGCGCAGTCGTGTGTGCATTGAAAAACTATGTCTTGAAAATTCGATTTGCTGAATGCTCATCATGTGAATCAATTTACATACGTCATACGTTGTCAGTGAATGCTGAGATGGTTCCTTGTTTATTTATATCAGTAAATGCATTACTCCTGAAACGTCATATGCAATGTTAATTTCTTCTAGTGGATGTAATTTATTATGTGATTACCAGGGGGCGGATTTTGATGACCTAAAACATCACCAAAAATGATCAATAAAATGCTCTTCAATTGTTTTTTAAAATGCCCTACAAACGAAGAAAAATGATTTAAAAATATGTTATGAAAACCTGTTCGGATGAACAACTCAAGCTGTTGGATAAGTTACTGATGTAATCGCAGCTTCTTCCATTCGCTCAAGTGAACTTAGATTGCAAACATTTCATTTGGTCTGTTCTTTATCATCTTTCATTTGGACCAGAATATCTGTCTTTAGGAATCCCAGAATCGGCCGAAATGGAGATGATAGTCGTCACAGGAAACTTAGATTACATATTCACAACGGCTGGGTAATACAAATACAGAGCGAAGAAATCGAATAGGCTATTCAGGAATTTTAAGGAGAACATTTGTTGCATCTCTTAAATAATATTTGAAGCAAGTAGCATTAAAATTATATTAAAATCCATGAAATCAGCGAAAAATGCAGTAAAAATGACAGAAATAGGTAAAAATGACTTATTAGTCGAAATAAACGAAAAATGCAAAAAATGAGCTATAAAAATGGAACATTTCCCTTTGTCGTAACATAAAATAAATTTCTACACTAAACGGCATTGTTGTAAAGTGAAAAAAAAAAAGAAAATTGTATTTCATTAAAATCCGCCCCTTAATGATTACTATAGTGTGAAATAACCCAAGAGACGCGCATTAATTGAAATTAAGCGAGCAGTGAATAACCAATGTACACGTTATGGGTTTTACAACTCCCTCCATCAGCTGAAAAAATTCTCGGCCCATGGGCTTTCTAAAGTTATTCGTGGCACAGAGGCCGCGTGCCGTAAGAGCATTTCAGTTAAGTCTGGGGCCCGCAGAAGAGGGCCATGAAACGCCAATAACGTATTCTGCTCGCGAGAGCGCCTTCCTGCGTTCTTTCCTCATTGCTTCCCATTTCCTCCCCTCTCACCATCTCCCTTCCTACAAAGTTTATTTTCTTCTGTCTTAGTCGCCTTCGCTCCGTAGTGGGCGCGCTTCGCATCACGTGGCCCGTTTCTTCACTCTGCCACATCGGCGCTCGCCTTTCCTCAAGGTTATTTGAGCGATTCTTCCCTGCCGTTGACAAGACATCCGATACAGACGTTGAGAAATCGTTTAATAAATATTCTTCCTTTCCGTCACTCCTGTCAATTTTGTTTGCACACGAGTGTAGTCGCTCGGTGGCCAACGCCTGCTTTATACTACCTTGTTTTACATTTCAAGAGATAACTTATTTTCTTTTATTGATACACTGGAGTCTTTTATTTTATTATCTTCTCTTTATTTACACTATCGTTAAAATGCGGTTTCATTTTTATTCATTTACAATCTTCTTGCTCAGAATAATATTATGTACAGTGTACACAGTATTTATAATTATCAACCCTGTAAATGTTAACTTTTTAAAAAGAAATACCATATTTCCACCTATCACCTGTCATGTCTCTTAGTTTTCCACCAACATTTTCGGATTTTTTCCCCCAACCAGTTTTCCCATTCCTACCGCGCTTGCTTGTATCGATAGCTGCTGTTCGTGACAGTCCACAGTGGGCAAATGTTTGAAGTCTGAAACATACTCGCGTCGGTGGCATTTGGTGTGTGCCTTCGAGGCGGCCGCGGCCCCGTTCACCTTTGCTCTATCCGCATCGATTGCCGAGGCTTCGTCGGCGCCCGCGCGGCGGCGGCGGCGGCGGCGGCGGCGAGGGCAGGGGCGGTAGTGACGGTGGTGGCGGGGGCGGGGACGGGGACGGGGGTGGGGCCGGGGCCAGGGGCCGGACGAGGGGCGAGGCCGGTGGTGGCTTTCCAGGAACGTAGCGCGGTGGCCACGCGGCCGAGTTGCGGTAGCAGCGATGCCGCCGGCCGCGCGAATCGCCTTTGCACTCCCAGCGTTCTTTGGGTTTTCTTGCTTACAAAAATAAGTAGATTAGGATGTCCTGAAGCTTTGTCGTTACCACTTGTTAGTTATGAGAAAATTCTTGGTTTTAATTTCGAAGAAAGCATGTCCATTAACAATTCAAAGGAGTGCGACATCCTCATCGATAAAAAAATATTCTTAAAACCGTACAGGCTAATAACAAAACGTTGTCCTCCTCCATTTATTTCCACCTTTTACAAATGCAAATTTCGTGTCATGAAATATGACAATGTTTGAATTTCCGTTCGTGTATATGCTAGTATTATTATCCCCTTAGGAAACCCTATTTTGAAACTCTTTTTGATTAACTCCTTAACCCTAAATATGGTTTGCCTTGAGTCAATGAAATAAATATCCAGATTTCTGAATTATTTTTTTGCAAGTTTATGTAATGATACTATTAGAACGCAGTAAGAATTTGTGTGAAAACATTAATACTTTATCTCTTAAACGCATAGAATATTAATTTCAAGTATTGCTTACGCGGAAAATTTTTCCAGAAGAGCGTGTAAATTTCCATTTGAGGAAAGCTCTGTTCTCTTTGGACTATATTCAGCGACTATCAAGAATATAAAGGAATTCTGGAGTGAAACAAATAAAAAACTTAATTCTGTACGCTCCATGCAACTTTATTGCGCAATTTCTGTCCAGATATTGTTTTGACAGAATCTTCAATCCTTATACAGGAAGAATTTTTGTACTGCAAAGCTCTCGGTTTTATGATCGCTCTTGAGCTGAAAGATTTCTATAGAAGCTATATTTTTTCGAGTCTGGCATTTGATAAAAGAAATTTATTTCTTCATTAATCGACTTCACTTACGAAGGATTTAATTCACACTGATTTATTGCGTTATAAATTTATATTTATAGCGTATTTGAACTATATTCTACATATTGAGGAAAATTAATTCGTCCGTAGATGGATACTTCAAAGTTATGTATCAATAAAGGGATATAAAATTTTCTTCTGCTTGTCCGTTTTAACGTATCGCTTTTATAGTACACAAATGTGTTGCCTACGTTTATCCAACTTGTTTGAATATAGCCCCGGATGTCACAAATCACTTTCAGCGCAGCCTTAATAATCTTTAGAAACAGCGATACCAGTGTTTTATTTCATTCCTTTATCTCTAAAATAATTAAACATCTTGTAATCTTTCAAACGTCAAACTAATGTAAATCAATAAACCTTCTTACACCAAGACAGTTCTGGAGCAATGTTGTTAATTGTATCGCGTAATTGCTAACAGAATTGCTAACAAAAAGGCTTACGTTCCATTTCAAGAGAGTAAAACAAACGAAATGTAAAAAAAATAATAAATATTCACACTTGTCACAAAAGTGGATAGCTTGCGTCGTTTTCAGACAAAAAGATACATTTTTGAGGGAACCTGAAAGATGTAATGAGTTCTGAATTCAAAATAACGACTGTGCAAAATTGATAATGTTTTTATACTTAACTAGTGGCCTGTAAAAGCAGCAAAAATATTCTCGAATAACGCTACAATGTATTAAATAGTTTAATGATCACACGTCATGAATACTCCAAAACATAAACATAGTATAGTATAATAATAATAATAATAATAATAATAATAATAATAATAATAATAATAATAATAATAATAATAGAAAAACAGTCCTTTACCTACCAAAAATGTTGCTGTTCCATAACGCAAGACGTGAATATCATATACTTCTTCTTCAATACGTAGGCTTCTTCCTCGGATCCTTACTGCTGCATGACGTCAGCTGTACCGTCAGCAGAGTCTTAGGATTGATTGGTTCGCGCAGTAAGAGAATTGGTGGGTAACACAATCAAATAATTGCAGTCAAAATCGAAACTTTCATTGTTTTGATTTTTTTTGATTTCCTGGGCATTTTACAAAACTATAGACACCTGTCATAATGGCGGAGGTTGCCTAGTTTTCATTCAATTTCTCCGCACATTGGAAATTAGAAATATAGACGTTTCTGTATTTTTCCCACGTTCCTTGGTATCTGATGAAAGCATACACAGCTCTCAAAAGAACGAAGGTTGCAAAGTTTCCTTTAAATTTATGCGTTTGAAAGTAAGTAATACAGGTGTCTCAGAATAAGTGTTGCAAACTTCTGGGGCACATAGAAGGATTGATATATTTGACAAAGGACTTGAAGTGGAAAATTGCATATAACGGAGTTATATTGATTTAGAGATATATTTACCCCTGATTGTTAGACAACTTGTTATGACCATATGTTCGGCAGGTACAAAAAAGTGTTGACTGTGTAAAAACGTGACCTACCGTCATGACAACATCTCTGCATACGAAGTTGCCGAAAAATCAGCGGAAACGTTAGTGTATAAATGCATTTAACTCCCACTACATGTTCATGGGCAAAACGTGAACATTGACGACCAGTCTGGATGTTCTAGAAGTTTGTAACATTTATTCTGAGGCTCATATGTACTTCTTAATATCTTCTTCATAATATTGTTACCATTTAACCGCGTGGTTTGCTTGATAATCACTTTTATAGTATTATTTACTTATATTTCCGTAACATTTTGTTAAAACTTCATTTAGAAAGTGACAGCACACAACCATTCCTGTGTCACCTGCTCCTTACGCCGACGCAGTACCAGACAGGCTCGCTAAAAGTGACGGCCCGCTTGCCGCACCGCGTCGCCTTGCGCCGAGCCGCTTGGTAGAAGCATTCGTCACATGTCGCGGCAGCGCGGGGGCGGTCGGAACGAGCTGTGTGGCGTGACATCGGCGCTCGCCGCTCCCCATCCACGTGGCGCGGTGCGGCGCGGCGCGGCGTGGCGTGGTGCGGCGCGGCGTGTCAGATGGTCTGCAGCGTGAGGAGAAAAACGCAGACCCAACTTGCACATTCCACACGCGGAATGTGCTCCATGAACATTTGCCCTGTCGTCTCCTCCGCGCTCTAAACCATACCCTTCACGCGTCCTCCCGCACCCTTACCCAATCCCCGCTCTTCCCCATCCCCGATCTTCCCGCTCTCGGCTCAGCCCCCGTCGCCCTGCATGCGCCTCAGACTAATTCACAGACTTGCCTCCCTGACTCACGTTGCCATCGCCCTACCCCTCTCTCGCCTCTTCCTCCTGCTCTTATCATTCTTGTGGCAAACGCCTTTCAACAACCCCAACTCGCCGCCAGTGTACTTGTATGCCTCCGACATCGCTTCCCTAGGTGTAGGAATGGCTATTGCCGCTGGCCCGTCGCTTTCAGCCGCACCCTCCTACGCTTCTGGGTTCGTCATCGACCCTCGCCGCCGCTTCCCGCCACCCACGCCTCCCCGTTCCAGCCCTCGCCGCCGGGGCCTGTTAGAGGCGCCCGCGCTCACACAATACCCACCTCAGGCACGCCACAACTTTCCAACTACCACCCTCAAGTATTTGTCGCGGCTTAACGCCTGTCCGCCTGAGCATTCCTGCCATCCTGCAGCCCATGGTGACATTAACAGCAAACTCGACAGCCTACGATGTTGTTCACTTAAACAGGGCTATAACCAATGCCTGTCGCTTAACTCGCAACTGATGTGTAATACAAGAGGTATCCTGACGTATTACAAATTACTGTCAAATAAGAACAATCTCTTATTAAATATTGCTGCAACCAAGAACGTTCTGAATAAAAAACACATTTAATGAGTTTTATTTAATGATGGTGGACAGTTGAGTTAACTCAGCAAAGTGACACTTTAATTGCATCGAATGAATTCATAACAAATTAATTATTATATTTCATACACTAGACCCCAAAAAATGTTACAGAAAATAAGGACTTAGCTTTGGTCTCAAAAATAGGATCACCGAATGAAAGTGTACTATGTTCTTGCATATCAGTTTGATGGAAAGTGAATGTAAAAATACCATGAATATGGATATCAAAATAGAATCTGCAATACTAAAAAGCATTGCAAATAAAGTGAGGTGAAGAATTCAGAGATTGATAATTTGGATAAGATAGATAAGCTATTTAATAATCATAATGTTTAAGATATAAACTGATATTGTCTTAATTTTTAGTGCTAATTATCATTAAAGCACTCTAAGTTATTTTTAAATCTCACGAAACAAAATAAAATCGCATAAGTTTTCGGTAAAGACTGAAGTAAACATACTGATTATTTAAAACCCAATAAACACGCTTTTTTTTATTGGAAGACATAAACCAAAATCTCAATCATTACAATCTCATTAATAATGTATACATACTTAAAAATTGAAGCAGGGTCAATGTTCATTGAATTCTACAGCAAGTTGGATTAAACGGTGTACTGTAGTATGAACACAGCAGATTAAAATGACGATGCGTTGTCCGTCAGCAATAATAATAAGCTTAATTATAACATTTTAAACACTGAAGCATGATTTTTGTATTACAGTACAACAGAAAAATATGATTTTTAAAGTTAACGATAACTAGTTTTGCTGCCAACGTGTGGAATTAGAGAAACTACTATAGTTTTAGTATTTTAATTACAAGCAAAATATATGTCGCTTAAATCTTAATAATTGTGTGTTACAAGTATACTGACATTTTACAAATACTGTTGAAGTATTTTTACATAAATACGATACACATACGAAAATAAGAAATGCATAATAATATTACAATTATTATACGAAATAAGTACGTATTGTTCGACGATTTCTGCGATTTGTAAAAGTGTTTCAAATTATTCACAGTTCTGTTAAATTACATTTAAATTCATAATAGAATTTTCTGATATCTTTACAAGAATGAATCATTATGTAATATATATATCTGGAAATGCCAAATTGCGTTCTTTCTGACGAACTCAACATCGAAAATTCCCTCTAATATTATGCAGCGAGAAAAAAATTATGGGCAGTGGGTACCATTCTCTCGTTTATTAGGACGAGAATACGGCCGTGGCAAATCGTTTATTAACGACATATTAATTCCGGGCTCTAACTTCTCTAATGAAAATACCACGAGCTAAAACGCAGTTAAAGCCGTGACATTTTAACTTTATTTCGCTGGGTGCGTTTGAACAGAACGACGTCCCATCGCGCCTCCCTCTCTCCCTCTTCTGGCGTGTTGGATCAGTGGAGGCTTTTTTGCAGCGGGGCCAATTACTCCAGTCGCCCCCTTCCTTCGCCCGTCACCCCTTCCCGCCGTCCTCGCGCTCGCCACGGCGCATTAGCGAGCCAAACGAGGCGGCCCGCGTCCTCCCCCCGCCCTCGCCGCCCTCGTCGCCCTCGTCGCCGCCGCCGCCGCCGCTGCGCGGCCGGCGCTGCCACCGCGTCAACGCGCCGTCGCGGAGCCACACTGCCTCGCAGCCACACCGCCACGCTTTCGCCTAACCCCGCCGCCACGCTGTCACGCCACAGCGCTGCCACGCCACCCTGCAGCCAAGTGCAGCTATGCCGCGACCCCGTCTCGAGGACTTCAGGCAGTATCAAGATAAGCCACATTAACCTGTACTATTCGTAAATGTGAATATCTGGATTTTGGTCGAAGTGTGTCTCAACTTGTTATTGCCCCAAGCCCTTCATGAATGTGAGCAAGATAATCGGAACAAGATAATCCACACTCACTGAAATCGAAAAATTAACATTTTCGAAATGCAGGAGGCTTGGTGCGACTAGTGTGGCTTATCTTGTTACTGCCACAAGTCCTACAATTGTCGGAGAGGAGAACGTCGTGGCACGACTATAGGTTTGCGAAAAACTCATTTTCACTCACCAAAAAGCGAATATACGGAAAGATAATATTTTCCGCACAACATAGCTTCCACTGCAGGAGAAACATAAAAGTATCTCATTGTTAAGAACTCTACATTAATCGTTGGAATGCTATCAAATACGCTCTACTCATGTGGCAAATAATTTGTTTTTACGGAATGCCACATTATGAGTTTATTATGGGTTGGTTTTTATGCATTGTAGTAGTCCAAGACGTAATAATGTCTGATTTGGGGACAGGTAAAATGAGAAATTATAATATAGGAGAGAGTTCACGCGATCTTGGTGCTTGGTTTGACACGAATTGCACTTTTTTGAGAGGCAGTGGGTTTCTCAGTACAGAATTTTTATTATCAATATTCCCCTTTAGATGATTGTTTAATTCTTGTAACAAATAACATATTGAACATTAACATTGAAAAGTGTATAATTGGTTTTTTACTCTTTAAAGCATCAATTTTAAGCATATGTCCATGTAAAATCTCACATTCGACCACAGTATCTCGTCACCGCCACTGTCGCCCCGTGCGCGCCGCCGTCGTCGCAATCGCCGCCGACGCCCCGGGGCGTCCCCGCGTCTGGGCGACGGGCATGGACCGGCTGCGGCGTCGGCGATTCCTAGCGTCTCAGACACGCTACGCACATTGCTCAGTATTTAGCGTGTGATGATGGCCAACAGGAGACAGAAATACTCCTGACGCGCGCTATTTCGGTCCGTGACCGCGTGACGGTGTAGCTCCCCGCTCGCCGCCAGGAATCCATCGCTTCGGATAAACGCGATGGGTTGCCGACAGTCGTGGCCGGCAAACGGAGTGAGCACCGTCGCCGCAGCGGCAGTCGCAGCTGTCCGCCCTCATCTAGGCATGCCGGATGCAGACGCTGGGTGTTAACCCTTTACGAGCATTTTCTTCTATGCATTTTTGAAAATGATGCATTTTTGCAATTACACCGATACTCGAACATTATTACTTTTTTGCTCATTACGAGATATTTGCTTAGTTACATTCGTATTACTTGTAGGTGAAATATCTAACTTGACGAAAACCTTTACAAAAGTGAGCGGAACTAGTAACATTCGTTTGTAATGATAACGAATACTTTTTAGACAATATTAGATTCTTATGTTCTGTTACGTTTGAAAATGTTGCATCTTATCTATAACGCAAAACAAAAGGAACTTACGTGTATAAATCACTCTACCACAATATCAATTTCAAAATTCAAAGTCGTCTTCTGGATTCAAAGGATTAACATTAACATCAAAGACTTAGTGTATTATAGTGGTGCATACACGAACTTGAAGTGAATGCAAATTTATTTCTTGTATTTTACAAACTGCCACCGTAATAGTTATTTTTATATGAAATTCATGCGATTTTTCTGTTTTTTAAACTTTTTCATTTAACGTGGATAAAAAAGAAATATACTCGACGATGCACTAATGTGTCATTCTCTAGAATGACCATTAATCAAAAAAATATTCAAATAAATTAGTATTCTAAAATAATTTAAAATCATATAAGATATTTCATAATGACAAAAGTTCCGTAATGATATTCGTATACTAATAAGTCTATTGAAGCATTCATTTCCTAACGACTTCATAATGACAATTAAAACACAGCAAATATATGCATTTTCATTGCAAGTCTTTATTTTGTTCTTCTTGTACTAATATTCAAAGTTTTGTCAGTTTGTAGAAGTGAAACAATGTTTCTCGCCGATTCCTCTTACTGGTGAAATATTATTGACAATTGAAATTGAAATGGAAAAAGTTAAAAAATATTAAGAATCATAACATTAAAAAATGACTGTAATCAACAAAAAGCTTTCAAAATGATTTTGTAATCGTACAAGTTCAAAAGATGTCCGTTTGAGACACACAATACACTTACGGTGAAGATTGCTTGAAAGGACATTATTATAAATGAAATATGTAATGAAAAAAGAATGTTTTTTCGAAAATTTGTAAATATTCCATAACTTTTGAAAATTAGTTCAATCAAAGCTTTTTCTTATTAGCGATGTTACACAATTAGCAAGACTCTAAAAGAGCCTGAAAGTAAGATCAATCAATTCGAAGCGATGAAAAAATAAGTATTATTGTACATGTGGATTGAATGGAATATTACATGCAGTATTTCCGAGTTCCCAGAGTTAAACTAACTTTTGAGACTGACAATTACTATTGTTAGCAGTGTTAATTTGAATATTTTTTGTTTGGAAATGTAGAGTTCTTAGTGTACACTGCAAGATATAAGGAATGAAAAGTTAGGGTTGGGCGTAGAGAAGAGAACGCACCTCATACGACCTTTATTTCTTGACAGCTTACGCACGCGTCAAACTAGTAAAAATGTTCACTAAACAATTTCCTCAGAGGGGTTTCACTTAAAGAATCCGTGGTCGCCGCTTGAGAGGGCAGAATATTTGACATGCGCGTGCACAATATTTGCCTCGCCACATGGCTCTAACCTGAAAATGATTAGACAGATCAGAGTCTTCCCTCGTTTTGGCAAATTATTTCAAAAACACAAAATGTGCTAGAATATTTGTAAATATTTAGATATTGTAGCTTGTAAAAACATGACTAAAATTAATAAGTAAAACATGGGTTATAATATAATGCAGACTGTTACAAACAATTCACTTCATCAGAAGTTTTGTGGTAATTAAAAATAAAATTGATTTTTGCGAATCCTGAAATAAAATACATGCTCCAGAAAATAATGTTATCAATTATATTGTGAATGAATTTTCCATTTTTACTTCGGGCAACGTAAATTACATGCAAGTTGCAGTTTATTTTTCCGAACTAGTAGTTTAAATAATTTTGCTGATTGTGTTAAGTAGTAATGTAATAATTGTGAAACTCTTATTAAAATGGTGCTGATTTTACAATTCTTCAGTCTTGTTGGATTAGGCCTCCATCCCAGCAGACGCAATTCTGTGAGAACTTCCTCGATCTGGATGTGCTATTAGAGGGGATTATACGAGGGTGGGGAGGCCACCCCAAGCCGGTTCTGTTCCCCCTCAGAAATAATGGGGAAAAATATTACCCTTGGGCCGTATCCTCCCCTACGGTTCAGTCAGTCTGAGTGATTTTCGTCGTCCATTTCCAGAAAATACTGAAGGTAATAATTTCTTTCTTTTTTAATAGTTTGTGACCTTCAAATGATCTTTCTAGTAGTTTATTACAGTTTACGCTTCGTTCATTAATTGTAATTACAAGAAGAAAGGTTTTATATTCAATTATTCTCAAGTTTTATAATAGGTCTGGTATTTGGTCCTATTTTGCAATATATTTTGGGTAATGAGCTTGATTGTCTTTGAACCAATAAAGTAGCATTGGTATTTTTGAAATAAATACTATTGTTGACAATGACAACGCCTTCAATCATTTCAATTATGTAAATGTCAACTACAACTCACCACTGAATCAATACTAATAAAAACCTGCGTCCCTTCATTTCCCCACATGTCCTTCTATATGCCTCGTCATTTTCGCGCCTGTCTGTCCACAACTCGTGTTTCCAAAGAACTCACCTGCCCCCACAGAAATTTCGATCCTTCGGAACACAAAAATCTGGTTTGAATTGGCTAGGACACATCGTTTCCGAGGCATGTGCGATTGTAATGCGTGTTACAGTATTCTGTTTTTATAATGGTCATAATCTGCAAAGTTCATTTTTTTCGTTTTAAATCTTTAGGATTCAGGACTGGTAAATTCCTATCCAGCAGTAGCACACGTACAGGATGTTGTATCGAGAGTTTCTTGTAAATTCTCAACTGCAGTCTTTAGCGTGTTGAATAAAGCATAGGAGATACGGTGCAGGTGGGCGCTGTTCCTGTGGCGGCGCGCGGTAGGCGACCCGCGTGGCAAGGCGGCGTGGCGGGGCGGCTGGCGGGCAAACGGGCCCTCGGCGCCGCGAGGCCGGCCCGCTGCGCAGCGCAGCGCCCGCCGCGCCGGAACGCGCAGCCCCACCTCCCTGCGCCTCACCCTCCTGCCCCGCCCCACGCAGACACGGTGCTCCGCTTTCAGACCATCGATCCAGACGGCCCACTGGCTTTATCCAATCCCAATATGCATAATTCATAAAAAATCTCATTCCAACTAGGTCAAAATTACCTATTTTTACCATAAAATCCACTTGTGATTTATACATTCATATCTTCGTAAGGAACAAAAAGACGAATATAATGAAAGTTACCGACGTGGACCGTGAGAATAAGAGCTCTGCTTGAAAAGTTAAGTTTGAATTCTCGTTCATCATATACTTTCCAATTGCTTTGCTATGAATTAATCAAGACTTTCTCGACTTTCAAAACGCTTTGTTATCTTAACTGGAACTTCTAAGGAATTTAGAACTTAAACAAACTATTTCAATTAATTTGAATCAATTGAAAGGCCTTGCAAAGTGGTCTACGCAGTGGAGATGAAATTTATGACCAACATTCTCAGTTGCTATTGAGCCAGAGGGGTGCTAGTTTGTCAGTAAAATACTCTTTGAGTATCAGGCTGAATATCTCACATTGTTCAAGCTGAATTCAATAAGCTTTGTGAGCAGATTTTGCTTAATGTGGAATTTAGGACAATGCTTCGAATTCAATGCTTCGCTTTCCTGGTTTATTTTGTCAGTTTAAATGGTGGAGAGAAAAGACAGTCTTGCGTCATATTCGGGTTTGACATAGAAACTATTTTCAACATATCTGAACTACAAATGCTACTGTTAAAATTATGTCATTGGTAAACTGTTAGTTAAAGAGTGACATACGCCATGATCGTTCAACTTCATGCCAATAAGTCTTAATGGCGTGAGGTCGAAGATACTTCCGAATAATAAAAAAAATCATCGAATATCGTTTATCCTTCTAAATTATAATAATTATTAAATTATTATGATTGTATTGAATTTTTAATTAAATATACATTATTTTATTACGGTGTTATTTGGTTAGTACCACGATGAAGGCTTCAGAGACAGCCATTCCAGGAAAAATTAAGGCTAATAAATTACCAACCTCATTTCTAGTGACTGTGATGCAAGTGAACACAAAATTTTCAATAATCAGTGTTTCTTTCGCGTAATAACCGAATCAAAATTCCACAACACTGAGATGTACTCTTGGTTTACATCTATTTGATTCTTTTAAAATTTCCACACGTTTCCTTGGAGCTCTCCGAGGCGTTAGTGCGGAATGTAGTTATTTCGTGACCAGTAGCCTGAAATAATTGTTTCCGAAGTTCTCGAAATCGTTAGTAATTTATTTCAGGAGAGGCCACATTAAGGGATAAGAGCCAAAATCGGAAGCTGAATTGCCGATTCAAGTGGTTTGTAATACACGGAATATATCTGTTATCAAGATTTGCCAAAAAATACTCGTTGCAAGCTTTATTCAGAATTCAACTCAGCGTAAAACAAGTATGAGGGTAAGGATTTTGGAACTCAAGAAAATATACTCGCATTGCACCTCTCTCCCTTACGTCGCGAACTGTGACAGTTTTTGAGTTAAAAAATAAAATGAAATAAATAAGCGCACTGTGACGTTGCAAAAAGCGTCCCAAAATATGCTTCTTGAATATCCTAAAATGAGTGTAGCCTCCATATTTCAGTAGTAAGATGTATCGTGAGTACTAACCGAGTTGATAACCAATGGTTGGAAAAAATATTGATCAGAAGAACGACGTAGTCATAGTAAGATTCTAATTGGTATAGACCTTCCGTATATCAAAGATTTTGGAGGTAGCTTTCCCGTTCAGGGCAAAATCCTCGATACTTGAAAAGAAGTAAAAATAATACCGAAATCTCTTCTCCCTGAAAAAACATCCTGTTTATCCAATGGATCATTTCTCGAAACCTAAAATCATCATAAGAAGTTACACATAATGATAAATATTTTTTTAAAACCGAAATTGGACATGACACGTTCATTCCGTCCCAGCTCAAACAATTTATTTAACAAAAAATAACGGTGCATTTTCGGGCTCGCTATTGAAATGGTTTTAATATTAATTATTTTGTGTTTCCCGAGGCGTCAACCGCTATGGTCCCCTAAATATAGTGAATTTAATATCCCGGTAGAGGGCGGGGTTCCACCCTCGTTGAAACGTGAGATACACGTCAGTTAGCGGTCTCCTGGTACCTTTGCCGGCAAAATAATGCCCAAGCCGGAATATGTTCTAAGCGAACGGTCGGGCTCCCCACATATGTAGTGGTGTGGTGCATGTGTGTGTATGTGT
Organism: Teleogryllus occipitalis; assembly: GCA_011170035.1. Lineage (NCBI taxonomy): Eukaryota > Metazoa > Arthropoda > Insecta > Orthoptera > Gryllidae > Teleogryllus > Teleogryllus occipitalis. The sequence continues at coordinate 182,812 of BLKR01001292.1, forward strand.
ATGTGTGTGAATGTGTGTGAATGTGTGTGTGTGTGAATGTGTGTGTGAATGTGTATTTGTGTGTGTGAATGTGTATGTGTGTGTGTGTGAATGTGTATTTGTGTGTGTGTGTGTGAATGTGTGTGTGTGTGTGTGAATGTGTGTGTGTGTGTGAATGTGTATGTGTGTGTGTGTGTGAATGTGTATGTGTGTGTGTGTGTAAGGGTAGACGTGGGAAGAAGGATGAGGAAGGAAAGACCGTTCGTGTTTCATGGATATCCTGTTCAGGTCTTTTTCTTTACACGGTGCGGTATCGTGCAGATTCTCGCACAGAAATTTCCAGATTCCAGACTAGTAGTAGAAAGGTTTTTTTTACAAGGTTTACACGTTTTTTGTACGAGTTGTCACAAGATGCCGCCAGGGGCTCTACCGGTACACAAATAAATTGCGCCGTCCGGGTACATTAATTTGCAGCATTTCTGTTCTGTGTATGTGTGTGGGTGTGATTTTTAAGAATAAATAATTCACAAGAAAAAATAAAAAGGACCTCATCATCTACTGTGGACCTTATCTTGCGTTTAGTGAGCGCGTAGAAAAAACGCTCCAAATGGATGGAGTCTTGATGACAGAAGCGAGATTAAATAACTTCGTATTTGCTCGAATTTGTAAAATACTCAAACGAATGGCCCAGAACTCGAATCCGCCATGCTTACACACAAAATATCACGAATCGCACTTAACCTAACCACAGAATTGAAATGGATGGACGAGTTCCTCCGAAAACTAATCCACTAATGAAATGATTCCATCGTTAAAGGCGCTTGAATCAAATTGTACGCTTTCTGTAACGAAAAATCAAACATTCTCGAAATATTTCATAGACTGATCTACATCCTTTCTGTAAGTCCAATTTGCACGAAAACTGTGGCCGTGTAAAAAGCCATTAGATTACTGCTTCAACATTCGCGTGGTATTTATTGATAGGAAAACTTACAAAAAACTGCCGATCAGGGCAATTGACAGCTAGATTTGTCCTTTAGACAGTGATTGAATGCAATCTAGGTAGTGCCGCCCCGTCGGGACTTGAATCCTAGAGCATATCTGTCAATTCTGCAGAGGAAACGGTGTTACCGCTGAGCTACCGCAGTTGGTTTATTGGTGGGTAAATAAATACAACGTTCTAAAGAACCAAAAACTAAAGCTCTTCAGTATGGCCTACCCGGCGGTAGGAAAGAAAGCGAGATCGGCCGTTAGACTGGTTCTAAGATGCCCGATCTCTATTTCATTCATCAAACCATGTGATTTACTTGGGTGCATTAGTTGAGTAAATAGTTTAAATGAAAATGACAAAACCCGTAAAATTCCTCACTTTTACCTCATAAGTCTTCATGAATTCACAAATTTAAGACGAGAAATTTGGGTACACCGCGCATCCCACAGTTTTATATACAATTCTCTAACACGTGGTGTAGCCAGAATCCATATTTTTTGGGTCCTTGATACCGATAAATCGACTGACGGCAAAACGTCCGTCTGTCTGTCCGTGTGTGAACAACGCTAGTGGCTAAATCGTTCAGCTGGTTTTCTCCAAAATTGTGTATGTATCCAATTCCTCAATCGATCTGACTGATGTCGCGGTCCCTTGAATTTGATATCGATTTCTAATTGGAGGGGGGGGTACTTCACATGAAGCTCCTGGGACATTTTCAAAATTTCAAAAAAAAATTCTCCTACGTTTTGATTAAATTTTGTTCTTTGGTAATGTGAAGGACGTTTAAGAATGGTGCAGGTCTCATGTTCGTTGAAAACCCTGAATTTTCGAATATTGCAAAAGTTTAAAATGTGTTCGGAGTCTTCCTACAACGAAAATATTGTAGATAGAGATTTTTCCTTTAATGAAATCTGTTTCTTAAAGATAAACTTTCGAAAAATTGTAAATGACCTTATTTCAAAATCTGAGTACCTTTTGCGTGAAAATACATGCGAGAAATTACGTGCTGTTTTGACACCACTAGTTTCTCCATGAAACTATGTAATTGATATCATCCTCGGTACGAGAATATTACTGGAAATAGCAATTATTGTTCATATATGATTAGAACTTCAAGACAGTTCCCTTCGATTCAAAGTTTTTTCTCACTTCTAAAATACTGTTAATGCGTATTTAATATATTTGCAATATGGCAAATATTTTCATGTTCAAAATTTTATTTGTCCTATTGAAGTACAAACGAACGAGACATTTTAAACGTAATACAGTTGACTGGCTCGTCTAACCTCGCGCACAAGAAGTTACATGAAAAATACCCATATTGTTTATTTACAAAATTAAGAGTAATTGTCTGAATCTCCAGCGTTTGGTCACTGGAAGTGCCTTGACATCCCTCAAAAGATGTTTTTTCTAGAAATGTAAAAAGAAACGAAGTTTTGCTCCAGTAGAACGAAACGCGTCGTACGGCAGATCACTAATCGCAAAATGTGGATCGGAAGTTGTATGAGTTATTGAATAGAGTAATATATCGTTCGTGAGCTGCAACAGTGTCACAACTCAAAAAATGAGGTATTGAGATAAAGGAGTTTGAAGTTTTCACCTTGTGTGAATGCAAGATTGATGCATTTCAATACTTCTGCCATTATTAGTGGAATACTGTACTGAAAGATATGCTGCTGTTGCTACTGGAAGATAAACTAATCTGCAATTCTGGGAAGTGCATTAACTCAAAATTCGTATTTTTTGAGTTGTGCCACCATTGAAATCCACGAGCTATAAGTATAATGAGTAACGTACGGAGACAGAATTACACACGCATGTTACACGATTATTATCTATAAAATTATATAACAGGAAGCGATTGGAAACTAAATTATATATAATAAACACGAATAAGACGTGGAAATTGGGTTCCAAGATACAAAATAATCTTTGATGTTTTCACTTTTCATCCCTCAATCGCAGACACTAATTTGTATGGGGTTATATGTCAAAGTAAAGAGTAGCACAGAGATCTTTTGTCATTTTCATTCGCTTTTATTTTTCACGATGGTCATCATAGTGAAAGTCATATTCTGTATACCATTCACGGGTTCTGGTGTCAAAGTTCTCATACATTTAAGCAAACATCTGTGGAGAATTCGACTGCCAACTTTTGTCATCGGGTTGATATTGACGCCGACACCGTACTATTGAATATGGAAATGAAATACACTATTTTATTTTATGATCTCTATATCGTAACGAAAAACCGTAGTAAACACGAAGCCATGGGAAACCCCAAAAAGGAACGCGCCATGGAAGTGCGGGGCGACCGCCTCCTTGGCGGAGGCGCTTCAAGTGCTGGCGCCTCGAGTGGCTCGGAAGGCCATCGCCAAGGGAAGGACTCCCTACCCGATAGGAAACGCCAGGTGGTGTCAGGAGCATGACTCAGCTTATAGTATTTACCGCGGTGTTTGTGCAAGGGGGCTGCTCCCCGCGGTCCGTCATTGTGATATTTGTCGGCGTCGGGGCGGCGTCGGAGCGGTGCTGAGGGGCGCGGGGCGCGGGGCGCGGGGCGTTGGGCGCGAGGCGTGGGGCAAGGGGCGGCGGAACGTTAAGCAGACTCCAGACGACGACCTGAGCAACGGTGTGGAGACGGACGCTGAGGCGAAATGAAAACGTCGGGGAAGGAGATATTGTCTCCAGAGCGGAAGCGGGAGAGTGATGATGGTATCAAAACATTCTTTTCACCTCGTTTAAACTTACAGCCAATAAGACATCACCAGAGAAGCACAACATTTTGAATCGCAGTGTGAATGGTTCAATAGAAAACGAAACTATTTCGTTCCATAATGTGCCCTCTCAAACTAAATCGCTAAAAGAGCTCATTGTACGAATTCTTCGTATATGTGTAAGCAAATGCGGCTCAGCAATGTGTGTTACATGATGTGAAGTAAAAAATTACACTAATTTCTACAAGTCTCCTACAAAAAATATTCAATTATAGAGTGAACTTTTTTAATATGCATCTTGATCACAAATTCTGTTAATGCTGCCAGTTTCTTTGCATTCCATAATTCATTTATCTTCAAAGTTCTACGACGGCAGTCTCAGGAAAGGAAAGAGCCATAGGGTTGGATGTGGGGACAAAGACGAAAGCGGAAGACAGATTCCAGAAGGGGCGCGAAATGTAAGCGAGGACGAGGACAAGGGCAGGGCAAGGGCGTGAGTAAATGTGAGAACAAGGGCGGGGGCGAGAACGAGAACGCGGCACCGACGAGAGCAGTCTCGAACGTCACGTGCGTATTGCGTGAAGCTGCATGTGTAGACTACTGCAAGTCGTCTGACATTTTTGTTTACTGTGGATTGGTGCGAACAAGCTTAACCTTTCAGTCCACGTAATAAAAATCATTGATGATTTGAAATGCAGTTCTTAGTAATTCACAATGAATTTATTTCGTGTTCTCACTTGATGAAACGAACGTAATGCTTTAAACATTTTATTTTATTATAAGATATAACTTCCAAGTTTCTCAAGGTGTCCCTACTCGCAATTCTAAGAAGTCATGACCATATTGTTTATATCTCGCACAAAAATCGTAATATTCCTGATCATTACCTCTATTACAAAAAATAACATAAAATCGTTTAAAAAATCTGGAAATTCAGAATGTATTGTGAACAAACGATTTTAACAACAAAAATGTGTAACAAAGTAGACAGTAATATTCCACTCGTGAAATTAAAGCCAATAGTGTTTAACTATATATACACCGCCCTGATTGGTGCATTTTGTATCTCATCAAGTATATCGATTTTTCTTAACGCTTCTCCCTACTGGCCTATCATAAACTGCGATTCATCTATCTTAGGAGTCGGTATACATCGGTCGCTATGTCGATGTCCAAAAAACCCCGTAGGTATTATAACATAACCTCTTTAATTTTAACATAGCTTTCAGTTCTTTTCTATATTTGGCGCGTTTTGAAACTCTGTTGGACATTTCACTCGCGGAATAGTACTATTAAATACCACTCTTGCTTTGGAAATTAGAAATAACATAAATCTTCTCGCTTCGCGAGTCGGGAATTTATCGACAATTTCCAAAGCACTCGTGGTATTACCTATGATAAAGTAACAACTCTAAAAGAGCAGTAAACTACGTTACAGTTCTTATTGACCTCATTGACACGTCTTATTGTCCTCGTTGTCAAGGAACATGAAAGATGCATTTTCTGTGAAAACTGGTGGTTCTACAAAAGCCATACTTTCTCGTGTAATTGATATCGGCCAAGTAATATTATAATGTTGCACATTTCATTGCACAAACACATAACTCGCCGTTACACCTGCGGATAGGCAAATGTAACTTTCTTCAGTTACATCATTCGAATCAACTTCAACATCGACTTTTTTCAACACATGGATATATCGTCTTAGCATTGCTTTCTGGCCAGCAATCACCAGTCATTCCTACCAGTTCTGTGAGATATATAGTTTTGATAAATCGTTGATTGTAGCAGCGCACTCATCTTCTAACAAGTGAGTAATCGCGTTAAAAAAGACGAAGTTTTACGAAGAGAATGGAACCAACTGTATTTAGTCGTAGCTTAGCGTTACATAGCATTTTTAGCTGCTAAATAATCATGAAAACTAATACTTACAATATACAGTTTTGGATGTAATAACAATGCTTCATTTTTGAACTTACAAAACTAATACTCAATCTTTTCTTGCAACCATCTTTTAAAATATTTTTTTTCTAAAACCTTATATTGAAATAAACAGCAATTTATTCAAACCAACTCGGTCGAGGAATCTGAAAAGCAAATATCTTTCTATCTTGCTACTTCATTGCTAGAATTGGCTCAATGAAAAATCATATATTCATTTCACAAAAACATGGAAATTTATTAAACAATTTAAAACAATTGTTTATATTGTATAACTTTACCCAATATAAAATTAAACGTTTGTCATGACCGTTCCAACCTTATGTCTTCGCGCGCTTTTGGACCATCTTTATCCATCTCCGACGCCGCCGTCCTCAGGTCCAGACACCATTCATCAGATCAATAAACTATTTGCTGCTAACATTCCAGTCCAATCACTGACAACTTCGCCCAAGCCCTCAATGTCCCTCCAACTCGTTCACATGAAATATTTTAAGCTCCACTGTCACACTTAGTGTTCAAATTTTGATGTTTTCTCAATATCCATTCCCTAGTAGATGCTTACAAGTCCCCAAAGAGAAAAAACTCCTAACATTAATTGGAGCACGATCCGTCCACGAGCACGGCATCAGTCAGAATGAATGTCTCTCGTATTCTTTCAGCCCTGCAAAACTTGGTCCATAATTTCGATTGTTTATTTGCAGATAACATTTGATGTACTTTCGTACCTAGCCAATCTCTAAATTTCTTGCAAAACAAACTAGCCGTCTTCACGACTGTCACTGCTTTTTCGGCCAATCCCTGAATTCTATATAGAATTAACTAGCCGTCTCCGCGATTGTCACTGCATGAATATGTTGACCTTGACGACGGCTCACTTACCGTTGCTATGCTAGCATATTCACATAATTTATCCCCTTTAATTGACGCCATTTATAATAAATGTTGTACAATATTCAGTGACATATTGGTATGTCACAATATATTACAATATACATTTTCTCAAGAAACTTTATTCTTTTTAATGAGATACAAGAACATCTACGTATGCACTTTAACAATGCTATGTCGTCGGTGTAATGTACAAAATCATTCAGTCATATCAACAATATCAAAGCCTTCATGAAACGTTTGAGTTGATGTTGATATTGAGGTGATATTGATGCATGAAATTTTCATTTCATGCATCAATATTACCGTCTTGTTAACATACTGTCCCAGGCTTCACATAGTATATACACAGAAAAATTTGTAAAGTGTTAACTGAAACATATAATTTTAAGAGTATTATTCCAATCGGATTTTAAAAAAGGCACTGCGACGGCGGTAGCGGTTACAAACGACTTACGGGACGTGGCCACTTTAACAGTACTTGCTCCAATAAGTTGTCTCGGCTAGCTCTCGTGACAATTGATTCGTCTGCAGAAAATTTTGATGAAATTATAGAAAATTATAGTCATTATTAATATATTACTGTAATATTTTCCTCAAAACTGTTCTTTTAAATATGTCATTCTCTTTCTTAAAGACTATAATGCAATATTTCAAGGAATTTGAAAAGTTTAATTTGAAGTGACTTTCTGCCCTTAAATCTATTCTAACAAAAAGTTCAATGAAAAACTACCTGAATCCGCAAAAATGTTACGCATATTTAGGAGGGCTGTGACGTGAACATTGCACATGGGTTCAGAAAATGACATCCTTGACCTCTGAGATACGACAAAAATCTCACAGAAAAGTCAAAATACTGTTTAAAAAAGATTGCTTTACGTTTCATTAAATTAAAAAATCTTGAAAATTACTCGTATTTCAAAGAAGTACATGATATTATTTAAAGGTCTAATAGTGACAAATATATTACATGAAAAGTTATTGCTATAATACGTTAGATTATATATTTCAAACATTCAAAAAGACTGGAAAAATTATATTTCGTAAAAAGAGAAATATATGTAAAATAATTTAACGGCCTAATATTGGCAAAACGATTGCATTAAGAAAGGTATCGCTGTATCGGAATATTGAAGGTGTTTTGAGAAAAAAACTTATTTAAAAATTACCTTTATTTCACACAAAATCACACAAAAATTAATCTTATTTTGAAAAAATGTACGCGATGTTATTCCAATATCTATTTTTGAGGAACAAATTAACTAAGAAAAACAACTCTATGTTAATAATAATAATAATAATAATAATAATAATAATAATATAATAATATAATAATAATAATAATAATAATAATAATATAATAATAATAATAATAATAATAATAATAATAATAATAATAATAATAATAATAATAATAATAATGGGAGGTCATGCAATGACAACATTTTTTTCTTTAAGACAGATGGTTGGAAAGAGATTGGAAAAAATGTGAATAGCCACTTAGTGTTTATTGATCTAGAAAAAGCATACGACATCGTCCCACATAAGAAATCATTTGAAGTATTGTATCAAAGCACAATTAACAAAATATACGTGTGAAGTATATTTAATATATATATATATATATATATATATATATATATATATATATATACACATATACATATATATCATCGGAATGTTTGATTAACGTGGGGAAAGATCACAAAGGAACCTTTCAGAATTACGAAAGGTTTGAGACAAAATCGCTGCCTTTCACCAACATTATTTAAGATTTATATTCAGAAAGCACTGAAGTTGTGGTGCAGGAAATGTGCAGGTATGGGTATTGAGATAGGAAATAAATGTATATTTACACTTTTGTTTGCTGATGATCAGGTACTCATAGCTGGAGATGAGGAAGATATTTCCTTTATGACTAGAAAATTATTCAAAGAATATACAAAATAGGGTTTAAAAATAAATTTTGAAAAATCAAGAGTACTTGAGCTGTGGAGAAGATGCCGGAAATATTAATATTGAGGGCCATAAGATCAAGGTATGTAAAGAGTTTAAGTATCTGGGCAGCATCTTAACACAGTATGGAAAATGTGATCGAGAAATCCAACATCGAGCAACTAAAGGAAGAACGGAAATCTCAAAATTAAACGCGATACTTTAGTCCCCAAAAATAGGATGGAAAGTTAAATTGATGTACAAGTCCATTATAGAACCTATAACAACATATGGAAGTGAAAGTAGGGAATTAACGCAAAAGAACAAAGAAAAATTGAAAGCAATAGAAATGGACCATCTCAGAAGATCTTTGAGAATCTCCCGCCGAGAACATGTAAGCAATGAAGAAATAAGGGAAAGGGCGCAATCTCAGTATAACATTGTTGACAGAATCCAAGAAAGGCAGCTTCTCTGGCTCGGGCATGTATTAAGAATGGGAGAAGATAGATGGCCAAAGAAAGTTATGCTATATCAACCGGCGGGAAGGAAAAGAAGAGGAAGACCTAGAACATCGTGGTATGCAGGAGTACAAGAAGCCATGCGTGTAAGGAATATTGAAGGGGAGGAAGAAGCATGGCGAGACCGAGACCTGTGGCGTCGGAGGTGCGGGAAGCGGCGACAGCTGTAGGACCCCCGCAGAATAATAATAATAATAATAATAATAATAATAATAATAATAATAATAATAATAATAATGGTGGATTATGATAGGCTATTACCTAAGATATTTTCCTTTTTACTATGCCTGGATATTGCGTATGTGCAGAATTGTTGATAACATTGATAATGTTGATACGCATGACGCGTTAAATAATGTTAAATTTATGATTGGAAAACGGAAACTGCTATTAACGATTAATTTGGTCATTACTCATCAGTTATAAATCTTGTGAATACGGAAATTGTCAACAACAATATAGTATTATACTGTAACGGACATGCATTATTTTTTAAGCTAAGTACGCCAGAGCTACACATTCTTTACTTCTTGGTGATCTGAGTGTACCAGAGTTCCTATCACCAGAGGTTGTGATGCTATTCTTGTTGGAAACTGGTAGACGGGAGGAGTGATAATGTACGATATATTGTGGATTACTATAGAAACATTAAACCAATTTTGTTTTGTCTTAAATAACGGTAAAGTTTCTCCCCTGAACCACTGTTTGGTTAAAAAGAGCCATTTTGTTCTCGTAAAAATACAGAAGTGTTTACACTCAAGATTATTGCTAAGTCTGAGGTTGTACGTGCTATTTAAAAATTCACTAGAACTGCAGGAATATAATTTATGCACTGCTTTACATCTCACGAGATCCTGTTTCGCTCATGCGTATGTAGTTTCCTGCATCAAATTGCGTGCGCCACGTCTTTTACTGCAACTGCATACTGAACTAGACGTTCCTACTTTACGTTTCGTCTCTCCAATATTTTAGATTTTATGCAATAAGTATTTTAGATTTTATGCAATCCGATAATTAGATCAAATACACGTAATATACAGTAATTTAAAAAGAACAAAATTGTATTGTTGTCAAGTGAAAAAATCTGACATACAAAAAAATCATAAATAGCATATCTCAGGTTTTTAAATGAATGGAATCCAAACAATAATGCCGGTAGTGTGCATAGACATAAGGGTATGAAATTGGAGATCTAATATGCCTACGACGCACAATATGTTCAGAAGTATGTGTATTTTGTTTCTTAATATACCAAAACAATAAGCCAACATGAATATGTATAAATGGTGTATAAAAAATATTCCCGAGTTCAACGACAATGCTAAAATTTTCGTGCATTTTTTATATCTTCGTGATTATACTTTATATACTCGTAATATACGTAAATTGAATTAAATATTATTGAAAACGGGAAATGTTAATACTCACTCTTGCCACAACAGCTACTTTTCTATACAAGACAGCGGGTATAGAAAAGTATCATAGGCAGAAAGGAAATCTGTGACAAATCATATCAATTATTGCAAATGGTATTAAGCAAATAAAATGAATTTACTTGCATGTTCAATAGAATATTAATATACATTTACAGATGCCTTTTTATTTTTTGCCTTTAAAACGTAATTTACTGTTTGCTAATATAGATTTATTACTTCCCTTTTAAATACATACGTAGATTTGAGAGGACAACAAATTTGTTTGCAAGGAAATTCTAACACTATCCACATTTAGTGAATTTTCACCACACTTATAGCAACATTTAGTTTTTTACGGTGTCCTGAGTGACGGATTTGCGTAGAAGTTATAAATTATATCTTATTCGGGTTTACAATAGTTCGAAGAATTTTAAATGTTTGAGTATGGCAGCATGTATGTCGGAGTTCACAGTCAAACGGTTTATTTGAAGTATTTATTTGAAAATGTTTTTAACAGGAATGCCGTGCGGTGGCGCCGAAGTCGTTGCGCCGAATGGTTAAAACCCATTCTCAACGATAGTTTCAAAGAACATTAGGAAATATTTCATGGCAGTAACTGTGATTTCTGAATATACTATTATTAAAGAAAACAAAACGTAATACATATTAGTACATTATGAAACGATGATGAAATGATGTATATTAATACACGAGTGTGATATTACGATACGAGCGAGGTACGAGCATGTATCGTAAACTTTACACGATTGTAGTCATACTCGTTACATTGAGTTTCATAGGGTACTTTTTCTAGGACTTTTATAAGTTAAACTTTTACATTGAATCGTTTCGTGGTAATTGACACGGAGGATTCAGCCAAGGCCACCTATCGGACAGTTCCCTAACCCAAACCCTCGCATGCTGGCGCAAGGGGCTGTGGTTACCTGTCCGCCTGCGAGGGAGTACTGTGCAAGTCAAATAGGATCAAAGTGAAATTACGATCAAATTTATTTTAAATAATGTTCGTCGAAAAAATTACTAATAATAAAAGAGATACCGACAAGCATAATATAATATCAAATGCAATTTTAATGTACATAATCGAAAGAAACATTTACTATGTAAATGACATTAACATGTAACTTCATTATCTGTGCACTTCTTCTAGAATTCAGTGGGAAATATAGTTATCCAAAATATCATTCTCCATGATATCGTTACAGAAAGTATTATTCCTTGACGAAGGACATGAGGAATAAAAGCCCAAATTTATTGTAAATTTACCCTTGAAAATAGATTTTATTACATTGGAGCGAATATTTTTGTTAACAATGCTTACAAAATACGCTCATTTTCTTTTTGTATTCAAAATCCAAGTACTATATGGCTTAGGGTCGGGATCACAGAATTTTGCACACTTGCACAGAATTCACTTCTCATAGCACGACACACAGTTTTTAACTGTTTTTGACGTAAATTCAGTCAATCAATATGAATACTAGAACGGTTCTCAATGATTAAGTGTCAACACTAGGTTTGTAAACTCTGTGATTGGTGAAGAACCTGTATCATAATGAAATCTGTATCGTAATAAGTATCATTCTGCAACTGCAGCCATCAAATGACAGAATTATACAATGGGAGGAGAAAAACTTCATTTATTAACAATTGCATTTTTTTCGCCAGTTTCTATTGAATTATCGGTTGTAATTTTCTGTTAATTTGCTTTCATTTTCATGGCATTGTGTACAATATAATATTATTCACAGCAAAAAGTAAATGAAATAGGTCCTACGTATACAAATTTCAAATCGTGACAAATTTGTACACATCAACAATAGATAAATAAATGGATAAAGACAGTTTCGCTTTTGTGTAACGGATGGTAATCCTTCAAAAATGTGTTTCATGAGAGCAATTTGTTAAGATATTTCGATATCGCGGGATTTTTCATGGAATACGAGAAAATGTCAGTGTTGCGAAGTTCACGTTTGCGCCTCTGAACGTCAGTGATCATAGCAAGAAAAAAAATAGAAATGTGATATTGATGGAAGTGAACATTTTAAATTAAAATAATAAAAAAAACGTTTTCAAGCGTATTTTCTATCATTAAAGCTATTTGCCAAGGAATTAACTTTCCAACATACAACCTAAAAATGATATTTCGGTATCTAAATATCAGACCTGTACTGACGATTCTTGTGTTCATAAAATTGTTTCTAAACGATACTATTTACGAAAGATATTGTTAGTGCAACATGACTTGTGCTAAGGAGCTTGTAGCATCCACCCCTCCTCTAGTCGGCCGCGAGTCCCCATCCGCACCGACGGCCACTCGCCCACTCAGCGGCGCCCTAGGCCAGCCTGCCTCTCGCCCCACCCCGTCCCTCGCCAAACGCCTTCGTCGAAGGTCCCCCTCCTTCTTCCCCGCGCTCCGCCCCTGGCGACGTCACTCCTTGCTGCGGCCAATTTAATTATTTCGGTCCTGGGGCGCACGGCGCAGCGCGACGGCGGCGGCGGGGCCGGGGGCGGGGGCAGAGGAGTGCGGCCGGCGGAGGGAGAGTGGCGGCGGCAGTGGAGGTGGGTACGGGGTCAGGTGGGCCCGGTGTGTCTGAGTCCACCTGGCAGTCTGCGCCTCGCACCAGGACGCCCTTCGCTCCCCTCGCCAAAGGGACCGCGCGCCGTTGGCGACGGCCTCTCTAGTTTCACGACCGAAGCCCCCGGCGCGCTCTCATTTTCTGAGTCGTTGCGTCTTATTAACGAGGAAGAACGGATGCACTAATTCTCATCTCTTCTACTGCCTACCGGTAGAGGGGATTTCGAAGCCGGAACGGATGTGGTCGTCGGAGCAATTGTAAGACGTCTAGCCAATTCTGTGATCTTGAGTCCTAGCATTTTCATTCAATGAATATATTTTGTTAGTTTTATCGTATTAGATATTCATATTTTTTCTGATGATGCTGTAATGGTTTAAATGATTAAACTATGGAAAATTGTGCTTCGTAATAATTTGTAAAAACTAAATCAATAAATTCAAAGAAACGCTTTACATAATCCTATTACCTCGACTACATTGATATTACTTCATTTCTCTGGAGCAAGTCCGATCTGCTGACTCGATAGTAGAAATTTTCCTTGACATTACGTCATCATTACAATATAAAAAATATATATGCAAATAGTTGACAAATTTCGGGTAAAACTGACAATTTATCATATTGAATATGACCCTAAAATCCGAATTAACATCATTGCTAAAGTAAATTTTCAGCAACATTGATATTTACCGCACCTTCTAACATGTACATATAAATTGTTAATTTTCTTCAATTTATTAAACAGTTCATTAAAAGAAATGCTTTTCTAATTCAGACCAAGTATTTCAAAAGTAATGTGGATTATGTTCTTGTAATGGGTATTAGGTTAACCAGCGTCTTTTATGCGTTTTTTGATCTGTTCCGGAAATTTGCAAATGTTTAGAAAAATATTACATTATTTTTACCCATTTGGTTGACAGATATGGCAGACTAAATTTGTGATACCGTCATATGTTGATGACAATTCAGAAAATACTAGATTTGAAATTCTCTAATATGCTATTATTTTTTATTATTAAGATCGAACGAATTTTTACCGACTTATACATTGTTAGAAAATCACTACACACAATAAAAAAATCTTTTTTTTCATTTAACACACAGATGTGACGAATTTTGAATTTTAGAGCCTATATACCACTCCCTGATTAATTTAACCTTCACGCAAGATTGTATTAGTCTTCATATAAAATGTTCTAAAATTCAATGCATTTGAAATGCCATCACTTAAATTCTGTCCGTTATCTGGTTAATTGTATTTTAAAAAACTCACGTCAGGCACTCTTGATTACGAAGTATTAACTATTCAAGATGGCATGATATCCTGGAGAAGATCGTCCTTTAGAACTCAGACCTTTAGATTGCAAAAGAAAATTATTCGAATAATGAAAAAAAGCCATCCACGTGATACCTGCAAGCCTCTTTCCATTGAGCTGGGGATCTTACCATTGCCTTGCCTATTTATCTAAGAATCTGTAATATTTGTCAAATCTGACTTACTTAACGGTGGGAACATATTTTCATGCAATATTGATATTTATAATAACAATACACGTCGTAGAAATCACGTTCATCAAGTAGCAGACTCAACAAGTCACTACAAGAAATCCACATACAATACATGTACGTTACTTTACAACGCATTGTCAGATGTCATTAAACATTTAAAGTCGGTACACAAATTTAAGTTAAAAGTAAAATCTTTTCTGATGCATAACTGTTTCTATACAATTAGAGACTATACTGATCATCAAAAAGAAAAATAATGTTTATTTTAATAAAACAATGATATATAATGGATTAGATTAATTTGTATTGTATAATTTCTTTACATATTACAGGCATAATAAGCATTTTTTAATGTACTTCAGATTTCGGGTCAATGACCCCTATCTCGTTCAGGTTTTTGTCCAGTTTCCCTGATCCATTGAGCAAATGCTGAGATGGCCCTTTGTTTTACTTCTGGACTTAAATGTAGCTTCACTATGCGCACTTTTTGTTGAGGTCTCTTTTTGCTTGTAGTGGTAGCAGTAGAGCCGAGGGTGAGCTAATATATTGTTAGCAATGCAGAAAAATCAAATCTACAGTTCATTTATCATTGCAAATTGTTTTTATATAACTCGAGAACGACAATGTCTAGTTTTTCAAATGTTAATAATCTCCCGCTTTCCTCAATTTTATTATAATTATTATAATAAATTAATATAATTATTATTATTATTATTATTATTATTTTTGTTGTTTTTAACTTTCAGCTATTTATCGTTAAACTGTTGGGATGGGATTCGGGTACTCAAACGTGCGCAAATATTCTTCTCCCCCATACGTCATATACAGTTTTTACTGTTTTTTACCAAATAAATCAAATCAAGTCAAAATATAATAAGTCGCTATGAAATGTAATAATTACTACCCTCAGTTGGCCCAACTCCCTCCCGGCTGCCACCTATAGGCTCCCAAGTACCTCACATAGGTAGCTCCTGGGCTCATCTTGGTCCAGTGTAGATCTTTTGCATGAGGTAGCCCCTTGGCCAATCTCTGTGCTTATATCTTTTTAGAGATTGCTGTTCCAACTCCTCAGTTCGCTTTATAATCTTCCATAGCACATTAGTTGCCGGTAAAAGAATGAAATTAGGAAAATGTTACGGTTTAGAGGCGATACATGAGGGGTTGAGAATGACTACCACGTCACAATTACAACTGAAAACGTGTATCCTTTATGAGAGATTCGAAGCAGCAGCACTGGTGTCGGCGTACTTTGCCGCATCTGCCATAGTTTCTGTACAATCTGAAGGCGCGTAGATTACACAGAAGTAGTATGTTATGCAACTAGTTCATATTGTTAAGATCATTGAATCAGTACATTTTATGAAAACGAGATACGTTAGAAGCGAGTTCTCAAATTCGTACGACAGCAATAAACCAACATAAACGAGTTTCATACGTTCTTTTTTGTATAACATTATAAATTTATAACAGAATCAAAGATAATTTTTGGAAACGTTATTGTACCGTCACGGGTATTTGACATCTGTGCAAAAGATGGTCAGTTGGCTCAATGTGTTATGACGCAATTATTCGTTCCAAAAACAGCAAATATTCGTTATCTGTGCCATAATATGTCATTTTATGAACGATTTCTTGTAATGAAAAAGGTCGCTTTTAATTCTGAAATACAAAAAAAGCAAAAAAACAAACAAAAAAATCCGCCTTTTCTTCTTCGGAATATCGCTATTTGAATATCTTAGTACTATCGCAAATTCGCTATTAAAATATTCCAGTCCGAGGACGCTATAACTAGGCTGTTCAGAGAAACAGTACGATCTCAAGTTCAGCTCCTCGTGCTTTTTTCAGTAAAGAAATTGTTTCTTTTTGCCCCAGGAGGAAGGTTACATAGTCCGAAATTTCATAACGTTATACACATAGGCTTTTTTCTGACTAGTTAATAACCGGCCATGAATATTTATTGTCACGACGTCGAAAGACCATCAAGAAAAAAATATCGTCAAGAACGGCAAAAAAGGAAGTGGTAGAAGGAAAGTAATTTGGATTATAACTATTTCATGATATTCTGTACTCACGTATTAATTAAAGTACTTTTAAATACATTATGTATCTCTAACATCAAAAGACGTCTTGGTATACAATACGTTAAATGAATAAAAAATCATTGGCACTGCAATCCACTTAATTTGTGTAAAGTTATTCTTAAGTAAACCACTAACTACTCAGCGAAGTGACTCAGTGCGTAGAGCGCTGACTTCGCATTCGGGAGGATGTGACATCTTTTTTGCATAATTTGCGGTGAAAAAGCTGCATCACCAAAGAAAATAACTATAAATATGTTGAAAATTACTGTTATGTGGAGATGAAGACTGATAGCTTCACTTATTTACTGTTTACATGCAGCGTAGTTACGAAATTTCCTATGAAACTATTATAAACTAAATATAAATTGAATATTGTGTACAAAGAATTTAGGACCTACAAACTTGCAAAACTACTCGACATGAAATTGGTGCTCCCAAACCAAATCAATAATCGCGATGCCCTTAGGAAAGAGAATACAAAATGACGTAAATTCACAAAAAAGCAGGCTCGTAGGGCTATATTGCAGAGATACGAAAAACGTGTCTTGCATGTTTTATTTTTTCTCAGCATGTATTGCGCGTATCAGGCTGAAAAAAAAATTGCAGAGACGGAGAAACATAGTTCAATTTGAAGGTATTTTTGTCAACGAATTTTGACGCCAAATTCATATAGGATACATTTTTTTTCAAAATTAATTTTCGACGTGAAGTTGGAGTACGTCTCAATTTTTTCCTCTAAAATGAGTCTTATAACATTCTATAAGATACATTTTTTCCAGATTTTTAAACAATATGAACGTTAGTGAAAAACAGTTAAAACCAATTTTTTCAGATTAAAAATTTGAAATTCGCGCCTAAATGTGATTTGGAAAAAACGGTTTAACTGATATTTAAACACAGCATCGTGATTATCGATTTGGTTTGAGGGCGCTTTTCACCGCCCTTTTCGGCTATACTCTTTGTGGCGAGAATCCAAAACGACCCACTGAAACCTCCAATTGAAAGAAAATTCTTTCAAACGTTAGTCGCGAATCTAGTGTCTTGAGGGTCAATAAGGCGATGCTCACACGAATCACATAATGACGTTGTGAGAGCATGATTGTCGAAGAGAGCGCTTCCTGTCGTACGATGTTCTTCCACACACATTTAAGACAATTCCCTATAAGAGTGTTTCATATTTCACGAGAAAGTGTGTTGTGTTTCTATCCCAATAATTGTAAATACTTTGTTATTTATTCAAACTGACATCGTTTTAATTTAATTTCTAGTGTGTTTTGGTAAACTATTTTTAGGTATACTTCTGTATAACTACACTGCGATTAAAAAAAAATTCTCAGTCTCCCTTCTTAAGGGGTACGTAGAATAATCGTGAAACAACATTCGTATTGGTAACCTTAAATAGTTTTCATCTTATACGAACTTTCTTGTACATAGTTCGTTTTTAAATAACTAACAGCATAAAACAATGTTTTTCGACAAGTATGAAATTAAAATGTCAACTTTCAACTCGCACTGAATATTTCTCCAGGCAGCCTAAATGAGAAAGCTCTTTAAACGCTTCAGTGACTGTTCGCAGGAACAAAATGGCACAAGAGAGCACTGATACCACAACTGGTGGCATAATGTTATATTGCAAGCATAGGCGCTCCTTTCAAATTATTTAGAAGTTCGTACATTTCAACCAAAGTAATCACATTGTACAAACGTGCTGTATTCATTTTATATAAATTTTTAAATCTAAAAAACTTTAGATAATTAATATCTGAAATTGATAAAATATAATGTTTTAATTTATAGAGGTTGTACAAATCTTAATAATAAAATAAAATAATGAGTACATTGAAGTGAAAAAAGGAAATCGTGCTATACAACTAAAGAGAATTATGAAGAATTGTGCAGCGGAATGTACAATCCTTTAAAATTATTTACTTCTCAAATAAAATTCATCAAACTTTCTTCTGAAAAACAATTTGTTTTTTTCTGACATTGTCAGTAAAATGGTATCAATTTTGATATTATCTCTCCCATCTACATTACTCTTGATTTAATTTTTAAATTAACGTTTACATTTTGAAAGTTTTGAATTAAAAAGTGTTAGAAGGCTTCTAGCTGTCTGAGGAACTGGACTAAATATTAAAGATTGTATATTCCATACCATTGTTTCAGAACAATAGTCATATCTCAAAACTGTCATTTTTCGGGAGACCTTTTCAAAGACTAGAAAAAATGTTGGGGACAACGAAAACAATGAAAGTATCAATCCCAAATTTTCATGCATTATTCCCTAGAACACGTTTACTATTTGATGAAATATTTTTGGTTGTAAAATCCCATTTTTGTACCTTTTTAAATCTAGCAAAAAGTAAAGAATCAGTTAATTCGAAATAGGATGATCGCGAGTCTACTGTATTTTATGCTAAGGCTCCGGGTTGTTGAGGCAGTCGCCAGGAAACAACAACAAAATAATTCACGAAAAGGAGCATGATCTATGAAGGTATTGCTGTAATGTAAGTACAGTCACAGTTCTTGTCACAACTGCAAAAACATTTTGGTGGTAGTTTAGTGCGCAGCGTAACCCACCCTTGATAACCAGTACGAAACTACTTTGTAATTCTTGAGTTAAACCTTTTACGTAGGATCCCAGTCGTGACTATTGTAACCTATTCCCTGTAGTAGTCAACAGTAGTCGAGAACATTATCGTGTTACACGAGTTCGTATATGCAGAAGTCTCATAAATGACATTTTTCGAGAGAAGACTATTGCTCCTGAATAGCGATGTGCGTTTTCAATAATTAAAAATTATTTTCATTCTATTATGGATAACTTTTTGCCTAAGGTCTCTTGACCCACTGAATAAATGCTGGAATGGTGTATAGCTCTGCTTCTGAACACTAAATATACCACTCCCCTCTAGGCGATACTTATTTTGTTTTTTTAGTTGAATAAATGGATACCATATTGAATTGTGTATTGCTCCTTATTCATCAGTACGTTTGGAAGATTTTGTTCGTAAAACAAAACACAACAACAGATGGCCTAAAACACTCGGTGATCATAAGATATAACTTCCAATAATTTGTCGTTAACCACAGTTTTTTAAGAATGTGCAATGGTGAAGAATATCAGTGGTTTGAAATTACTCACAACAGTTGCATTACAGTTAGGATTTTATGCAATAAATCGCATAAATTTGCGATATAATATATGATATTCTTACACAGTGAGTAGAGCAAAATACGATGAAAGCTAGTTACGAGGAAAATATTTCACTGATATGCTAAGTATATTAATGTATAACGTACACAACGCACATTTCTGATTGGTAAATATTTCACAAGTCTGTCATGCCATTTACATCACGTATCAGAATTTGTTTGTAGTACCAAGATGCGACGCTACGTCATTTCTGCATGGTCTGTGAATTCCACGACATGGAGGGATGCCCTTGAATTCACCGCGACTCAATGACTTCGATGCACATTATTTCCGGCTCTGGCTCGTCGACTTCTTAGCCATTATTTTACAAGCGCTATGTTTCGTCTTGGGTCGTTAATTCCGCCCCAGAAAAGCTGTAGTAAAACGTTTTCAGTCCGTGTTTACTGAATCGAATTAACTTGTCCAGCTTCTCTCTGTAAATTACTGGCTCAGCGTGGCTTATCCGTCGCTTGTGAATTTGCACGCTGCTTATGGCATGGCATCATAGCGTCAGCGACGACGAGGATGGTGACAACGAGGATGGCGACAGCGATGTCGGCGACAACGATGGCGACTTCAGCAACGAAGGTGACGATGGCGGCCATAGTAAAGGAGAGCAAATAAGGGGGGATGAAGCGTTCCCGGAGAAGCCCCTAATTGTTGTGAGTCAATTTCGCCCAAGGGAAAGCATCCCCAACGGACAGCGGTATTTAATTGATGGGTTCATTCTGATTCATTGCTGCGCGTATCATTGACAAAATCAGAGTGGCTCATAAACATGGAATAAACAGTGCTTCAAAACATCAATAATGATAGTTTTATCCGCCAATTCGAGGCAAAGGCATCTCTTCGCCTTCCATTCTGAAGCTACGTACGTAATTCATCACCCTCAGTATTTCCACCATGATTGCGGGGGAGGGGGGGTGAGGGCGTCGGCGAGGGTGGAGGAGGGAGCAGGGCTGTAGCGGCGGTGGTCGCAACTGCGGTGGTGGGGGCGACCGAGGCGGCTGCGGCGCCAGTTGCGCAAGCCAACCGTTGCTAGTGCGCCTGCTTCACATAGCCCTTTGAATTGTAGCCAATCGACCCATTTCCAGTACTTTATTTTTCTTCGCCTGTGTTATGTCTTCGGGACATCGTCTTCAGAGCATCGTCTGCGCTCGGCCAGAGTTTTAGTTTATTTTCAACATGAAAATACAAATGTTTATTCTCGGCTTTACTGTCAGGCTGCGGCCCATGAGAGCTTATTTTGACGTCAAGTTCCCGCGGCTCCTTTGAGGTTTATTTCAAAGCCTGTTCGCAGGCGCCGGGCAACAGAGGGAAAGAGAGATATGGTGGGGTAAGAAACGAAGAAGTTCCTCAACAAAACTTCTGTGAGCTGAAATAACTACCCTTGTGGTCAACAAGAGCAATTCGTCCCGTCAATTACTGTTTTGCGTGAATCTCAAAGAACAATTTTTACTTTCTCGTGTCCTCTACCTAAAAAGAGAAAGTAGGGTAATACTGCAAGAAAACCTGTTTATTTTTCGACAACAAATGTGTCCTGTGCGAGTCCCTGATGCCTAAAAACTAGATTTTTCGGGTTCTAATATGTAGTAAATTATATTCTCATATATATACTGTAATCTGAATCAGATTTTGGGGGGTACTTGATACCGGAAAATGCTTTTTTCTTGAGACGGGTCACTGCCTGTATCCGCCTATCCGTCCGTGGACACTATCGCTTGCGCAGGACTTCTACCAAAATGGCGTCCCTTCGCTCCCAGGATTACAGCGCTACCAGGATATCGATCCCGGCGATGGTGGTGGTGAGTGATGTGCTGGCTCCCAACTTATTATTATTATTATTATTATTATTATTATTATTATTATTATTATTATTATTATTATTATTGCTACCGCATTTTACAACCCATACGCTGATTGATACTGCTCTCCTATTAAGATTTTTCCGCATTGGACCAGAAAGAAGAATCCAAGAGATAGATACCTATAAAAAATTGCGGACATTTTAGTAAATCAACATAAAGGAAGGTAGTCAGGCGTTTCGTCAGGTCGTTGGATTTGGCACCTTTAGGCCCAGTACTATTAGGCCAGCCGTGACCGTCTGTTTCCAGTTTCCAATTCTCCATAAAGATCACAATCTTTTGCACTGTTGTTTCGGATTTTTCTGATCTCAGGATTCTGCTAAAAAGAACACATCCGCTATTAATACCAACTTTTCTTACACGACGGTAAGATCAGGCACACTTTCATCCAAGTTATGGTGTGTTGCCAACTTAAAATCCAAAGTATTTTAATTTTTGGAGTTTGAGCCCTTTTTATATTGCTTACGTTTCAACCATTGATAAGTTACCTGGAAGCCATACTTCTGCAGAGAGTCCAGTGCGACATGGCTCTTTTAAATCTGCACAAACTTGCTTCATGAACTGCATAAGCTACTTTCTGTTTGAACTTAGTCCGTGGTGGTCTTGTCTATTGTGATTTCGCCCTTATGGCCATACTGCTTAGGTCCTAACCTTGGATTAATAGCTCAGACCCTCGTTCTCCAACGTCGCCATCCCCCAGTAGCTCAAGTGAGAGTATGTCCACCTACCCTTGGATACCTCATATAACATTAAAGCATGAGTTAACATTTATACCGTATAATTCTAGAAGAAAGAATTTGCCTGTAACCAGTAATGTACTACTTCAGTTTCTCGGTCATCTCGATGAGGTATTTTGTCCAGTTTCTCTGACCTTACTGCGCAAATGCTGAGGTAGCCTCTTGTTTTGCTTCTGGAAATAAATGTAGCTTCAGTAATCGTAAGTTTCGTTGATCCGTCCTTTTACTTGTGGTGGGAGTAGAGCCAGGAGTGTGGGTTGCTATTTTGTTAGCAATACTATAAAATGAAATCTGTGGTACGTTTACCTATGTAAATAAGTTTTCTATTACTCGGGAGCGAATATTTCTACATTTAGAATGTTGATAACCACACTTTGTTCGTACTTTTATTCATCATCCAACTGCGTACAATTAAAGGGTTACGTAGGAATTCCGGATCTGAAGGAATCTTGCGCAAATTATATATCTCACCCGTTTTTTGACGATAAAAATCAAATCATATATTTCGGGCTTAATGCCCGGGGGGTGGGATACCATGCCTCTTTTTGGGCGTTACTACAGTTTTAATTATTTTCGAAAATATTGCTATTTTGCTCTCTGAGTAGAATGGCTTAGTCTGAATTTGTCAAGTCGTTTTTATTTAACAAATCTTTTATCATTTAATACCACGATAACTTTTGTGAAATGTCGTGCAACCATGTTTTTCTTTCATTTTTAAAAGTGATTTAAGTCCACAAACTTGCCGACTTGGATGGCCAAGGTGGCTAGAACGTGTACCGACACAGCGCTTTGATCTTCAGGGTCGCGGGTTCGAGTCCTGCCGTGAGCGTGGCAAAATTTAATCAAAAACGTTGAAGGCATTTTTTTTTAATTTTGAAAATTTCCCAGGGGATCCATGTAAAGTCCCCCTCTTGAAATATCGGTTTCAAATGCAAGGGGCTGCGACATCAGGCGGATCGATTAGGGGATATCAATTTACGACAAAATCGGCTGACTGGTTCAGCCGCTAGCGTTGTTCAAAGACGGACGGACGTTTTGCCGCCATTCTATTTTTTTAAGTCAAGGACCCGGAAAACATGGTTTAGGGCGACACCATGTGTTAGAGGATTATATTTCTAAATTTAGAAAGAGGATTTATTCACTTTTTGTCACAAGAGCCTGTAAAAAGATTTTCTCTGGTGAAAATTCGCCGTTTTTTCGCAAAGCACCACATAACTTCTCCCTGCTGCGTAAGCAGTAGCGATAAAGTTAATTAAGTTCCCAAACTATATTTATATCTCACGACTGCGAATTAAGATTAAACACTTTTATATTGTAATGTTTTTCAATTAATTCGTGACTGCACTAAAAACATTGCAGAGACTCATCACTTAATTAAGAAATGCGTAATAAGTTTTAAATAATTAAGGACATAAAACAAGGTTTTTGTTAAGTGTTACAATTATACATGTACTTTTTTATTTCCAAAAGCTTATTTTCAAAGCATTGTTTTTATCCCAAATGGTTTATTCATTTAACAACACGCAACTACCACCGTTGACTGACATACATTTAAAAGTTCTTTTATAAAAGCTGTTGATAACAAGTTGACAGTTTCTACATTGGCAAGCAATAATTAGAAGTAACCCTCATGACTATTGGAAGGTCATTTGGGAACAAAAATGTAAAAGCTGTTTCTTTGAATATATTTTATTGAGAAGTAGTAAAAATAGGAGGGCAGAGTAAAAAAAGATAACGAGCGAAATTAGATATCAGTTGAAGAAAACCACAATGGATAAACACATCGAATATCAAATCATTTACTAAAAGCGCATTACTCTTCTGATCTTTATTTTCTTCAGGTCAAGAGTCATTACTTGTCACAACCAAATATCTAGAAACTAGTTCAGTTACCAAAAGTCATGAGTTGATCAATTTTGTCAATAGAAAGATCTTTACTTAAAGCAAACCTTAAGTCCATTCTTTACTATGGCTTTTCTGGAGCGCTTTTTATTTATTCATAAAATTTTTCGCATTCTCCATAATCATGGAAGCAATATTCAGCATGTTGTAGAAATGCATATAGCCCATCGTTTCGGCTTCGGGCACAATTGGTTGAAGGTATCCACAGACACTTATCACGGTTTGAAAACATGAATTTATGACTCCTTAGATTCCTCGTTTATATGTGGTTTTGTGAGCGTGGAGAATAATAAGGTGACATTTGTTCTTTACGATAAGAGATAGTGCACTTCAGTACCGTATAAGAATAGTGAAAAATTTACCCTACGATTGAGACGCTTTGCATTACAAAATGTAGCTGGTAACTCCCGTTTTTTATTTCTTATCGTATACATTTGTTGCAGTAATTTATTTACCAAACGAACACTGGTGAACCCGTTGTCCACAGTCATATTCCTGTTTGATCCTTTTATTGCTTCGGTAACGTTAAATACAAAATAGTTTGGGGCAAAGGGTGTATATCCTACATTCATATTCTAACCCAAATAACGTTGAGTATCAAAAATCAACTCGGTGGAAGTGTCTCGTATCACAACAGTATTTATGACATATTTGTTAGGTATGTTGAACATATACATCCTTAATGGGATATCTTCCACTGAAACTTAGACGTTGCTCGTCTATTGAACAATATGTAACAAGGTTGTAGACAGATTTACATCGAGAAATACCTCAAATTTAAAGATCGTAGAAAATTTTGTTTGGGCTTAACAAACAGTTCTGCAATCACCAAATCATCAAATCTTAAGCAATTAATGATAAATTAAAACCTCTGCTTAGAGATAATGGAACATTTTGAGTGACAGAGGAGGAATTATGTTAGTCTTACTCTCTTGTAAGGGACCTCAGCAGCAGTGACTCTGAAATTAATGCTACAGAATGGCACAGACTTTCTCGTACTAGTTAGTTTTCTAATTTCTTTAGTCTAGGCTAGCATTTCGGACTTGCCTCATACTCTTGCCAACCCGTGTTGCCAGGTGGTTTTGAGCATTTCCTACCACATATCGTTACGAAAACCACTAAACGACAAAAAACACCAAATTCAAAAAATGATTATTTCATGTTTAAAATATGGGGAGGTAAGGAAATTAAACAAATACGAAAAATATTGATTGCATACTAATACATTTAAATTTCACAGTAAACTCCTATATTTTTAATATACAAATTTATATAACTACTTGCATAAAAATATGCACATGTATATACACATTGCGTAAGTTTTGTTTTAAGGAGTTTCATATTACGTAAGAGTTACAAAACGTAAGATGAATCTTTGACTCACCCATTCTAAGTAAAATACTGTAAAAAACATAATGATACCTCTTTGTAAAAACGTTCCTTCAAACGAAATAGTTGTTTACTGTGCATTTTTATTTATGTGATTCTTTACTTTTCATAAAATGCCCCGTAAACTTTACCGATCTTTGGTAGTGACCAATACCCGCACAATTTTAAACGAGGGAGTTCATTTAAATCTTACAACCTATAAGAGTTTTACTACGCTTGGTTACATTTAAATAAATATACCTGCAGTAATCCTAGGGAACCATTTTGGGATTTTGTAATACACAGTAGATATTTAAAAAAAAATTAACATTTAAAAACTCTGAAAATCCCCAACAGAAAACCCCAAATAAATTGACTCCTAAAACATCCATCAAAGACAAAAACTCTCCTAAATTTAGGGGAGAAACCGCTAACCTAAAACATTGTTGCCAGCAGTCATCTATCGCCCTCTCCAGAGTACACATTTTTGAATTTTTCTCAAGTTTTCGATTTTCTAATGGCCGAACCGAAATATTACTTTAAGAATATTATAGAAGAGTAAACTTCGCCCTATATAATTTTCATTGAAAACTATGAAGCCGTTTTTAAGCAAATAGCGTGTATTGCATTACTGTAATTTAGAAATTTGAATCTCTCTTTAACAAAAATCGTTTGTGTTCGAAACACTTTATTTTCTTAGAAGTCTTTTGAAGCAGTTCTACCCACAATTGCTATAATGTATACAAATCGCTGGAAATGTGAATATTAAATACGTGAGAGATTTCAAAAATTACATTTGTGTAATTGTTGGAAAACAAAACAAAGGAATACAGCAAAATGAAGTTTCTGTAATCTTAAACAATAAAATTAGCGCTATTCATACGAAAAGTTTCAAGAAAAAAATTAGAGCCGTTTTTTAGAAAATAGCCTTTGAGCGTTTCTGAAAATGCGGAATTTTGATCTCATTTTCATAGAAAGTTTTCGAGAACATAACTGAAAGCACATGTACTCATAAATCCAATAATGTGAACAAATGGCCGCTAGTGTAAATATTAACGATGTGAGAGAAATTAAAAATATTTTTTGTACTTTTTCGAGAAAAAAATAGAGGTGAACGACGTTTATGTTACCTTATAAGGTCTATTTGGCACTATATCTACTAAAAGTTTAAAGAAAAAATTTGGAGCCGGTTTTGAGAAAATGTTGTTTTCGTTATTTTTTAATATTGCACGTAATTTTGCGAAAAACTACTAAAATTTTAAAAAAAATTACACGACGTTGAGACTTTAATGAAAGAACTAATTTTGGAGAGAAAAAATTACTTCCTGGAAAAATCTTTATCTTCAATTTTGTAGAGATAGGAAGACCCCGAAAAAATTCATTTTTTTTGTTGCAATTTTCAAAAATTTAGAGTTAACAGGGGAAATCAGATCTAAGCCACCTTTAGAAGTGCATTTCACTCTATTCTTACAAGAAATTTCAAGAAAAAAATGGAGCCATTTTAGAGAAAATTTTGAAAATGTGTTGAGGTCTTTATGTAAAGAACCCCCCAAAATTAATGAATGCTTTTCAAAATCGCAGACCTTTGAGTGAGGTCAGATATACACGGGTTTATTCAGTTTGGGAAATATCCTACGTTTAGTTTAAGCGCTAGTGTTGTTTACATACGACGGACGGACGTTTTGGAACAAACCACTTTTTCGGAATAAAAGACTCACGATATCTGAAATCTGACTACATAACCTGTTAGAGGGAGTAATTTACTATATTTTAGAACAAAATTTATTCACTTTTTCTGCGTCAGGGCCCCACACGACAAGTTGTTTTTTTTTTGCTGAAAAATCGAGGATTTTTGCCGCAGCATTGCATAACTTTTTCTATACTACGTATTTTACTCCGTATACGAGAGTAAAAAATTGAAAAAAAAATTAAGATTTTGTAGATCATGTTCAATACTGCTCAAATGGTTCTCGGATGCTTCACCACTAGAATTCAAGTCAATTTCAAGATTCTTTGCTTTTTTTGTCGCCGCTTTCTAGTAAGAGTTTCTCTATTTGACTGTCACTTAGAAAAGATATTGTAGGAACAAAATACATGGTAATAAATAACAATAATTGTAAGAATGGTAAAAGTACGCGTTAATGGTAACTAGGAGTAAACTTTATTCACTCAGCACTTAGGAAATCGCCCTATAGAAGCCGAACTGCTTCCGCCAGTCTCGAGACTGACACGAAAATAATTTGTGAACGGACGACAATGTAACGATTAATTTAAAAAAGCTTTTTTGTATTGGGCTTGAGTTAAGGTCACACCTGACCAGTGTGACCAATGAAATTCACCCCATTACTCGATCCCGACCAACTTGTAATCAGAATAATTGTAATTAGAAATTTGTTAGCATCTGTATTTATTAGCGGCAAAAGACGAAGCAAAGTTTCTACTCTGAAGATGTAACGTAGTTGAGTAGAAGTTTAAAGAATCATCACAGTTATTTCATTGCGATAACAATAATGAAATTAAATAAAAATACTCATGTGAGGGAAGCTCAAGATCCTCTCCCTAAAAAACTTTGTCATAAATTGATTTGCATGAAAAAGATGGTGCAGATCTTTATAGGGAATGTCTCCCACACCTTTCTCTCCCAGTTTAATGAATACGAAACGCTGAGGCACTAGTTACACTTCTGATGTAGTTCTCTCAAATAGTGGAGACAACACTATCAATATTTTTCATAGTGGGTCTAATTAACATGAAATTATGTTTCTTTAAACTCAGTATTTAAACTATGTTGGATTGTACATTCAATAGGTAATTTTCTTTGAAAAATATCGTGAAAAATTCATTCAAATATTTAATGATATTCACACCTCGTTGTAATGATGAAGATAGTATCTAGAAGTAATCATTCCAATATTTTAAAATGAACTACAGCCAGGTTTAAAATATTTCATAAAAAGCAGCCATTAAAATATTTTCCAAGTTTAAAGTCTTCCAAATTAGTGAAAAAACTAAAAACTATATAAAGGAAGCAATAAGCGTGTTCTGTACGTTTTATTCAAGAAGAAACTAGGAATATGCTAGCCGAATGCGTTTACTACGCTCCGTGAAGTCACGAAGGTTAAGCGCATTCGAGACTCGCGGGCTCGTGGTTGGGTGACCGGCCAGGAACCCCGGGATCTAACAGCGTCGAGCCCCTGGCCGAAGAGCTAAAAGGCACTGACTGACTGCGACGTGACGAGACTTGACAAATATTAAAAGTAAAAGCACATTAATGGAGTATTACTCCCCAGTGCAAAGCGCTCAACGCCCCTTAAGGGGCTTGGAGACGCGTTGCGTCAAGGTGTAGACGCAACAAATTAAAAAAAAAAGACCATCATTGTGGCTTGTAAGATAAGTTCTGCAATATATCCAGGCAAATTAAAGGACTAATTTACAGTGACAGAATTTTTCCGGAAGGGAAAGTATTCACATTCGGACTGAAAGTTCAAGGCAGTCAACGGTTTTAAGACACGAAAAAACGCAAAGAAAAAGAAAAAAACGCAATATTGGGCAGTATGTTGGAAAATCAGTATGTATGATAAAGTAATGATACTTTTTGGAAAACATCTTTCTGTATTTTCGTTCATCCACATTTGTGGTGCTGCACGATTCTAGAACAAATTAAAGAGTGTGACACCGTAGATATATTGATACGTAGATCTAGACAACAAAAAATGGACATTTCAAAAATAAACTCTTCAATCTGTTAACGATGGGTCTCATTTTATTTCACAACGAGGCTGAACTTTTAAAGTATATCCCAGTCACAGTGTAATGTACACTTCCTTTCCCTTCCAACATATCATGCAGAATCACTTTGATTCAACATCGTGGCGATGTTCTTTGTCATGTGAACAGTTTATATTTTTATTCTCTTGAAATATGCTGCCGTGGCTTTTCGGTTGTCCTAGTTGCTATTTGAATGGTCCGCTCGATAAAACTGTCATTTATTGTTTTTTGCTTCTTCCAGTAGATGATATTTCAGACGCTTTAAGAAAGCTTGTCAGCCGTCTTGTTAAGACCATTCCATTATTTCTGCTATGTTCATTAATAGAATCATCTCAAGAGGCTTCTTCACTGCCTTTTTGCCCAATGTTGCTAGAACTTGGTTCACTTGATGTCTGCTCCAACTGGCATGGGATCAGATGGCGCACAATATCGCGTGTATTTACGTACTACATTCCATTCCATTCCATTACTTTCTGTTGACGTGAAAAAATATAAAATAATGTCTACCTGCCTTCTAAGGTGGACTGGTTCAATTAAGACAACATTCTGTGTTCCAATATTGGCAACTCGTCTAAATATAAGAAATATAAAACGCTGGACAAGTGCTTAACGGGCAATCTAGTTTACATATACATACGAATATTCGTAAGCTAATAAAATGTACTAGTAACGTATATCATAAAAGTTGCAATTATTTATTCCTATTATACACGACGCCTAACAATGCATGGTGCAAAAATTGTTTGCTACTCCCACAAAAACACTGATAACACTAAACCTGCTCGCTAAGACGACTGCTACTCATTGAAAATTGCCGATCAATCCCATGACAGGAATGCCAAGCATTAAAATCAACTTGCATTATCCAAATGCTGTTATTCATAGAAATAAGGGTGGGGCCCAATTGAGGCGTCGGTGCAAATTCGCCAACTTTCCTCTTCATATTATTTAATCTCTCAAATATATTTCCTGCTTTATTGTAAAAATATCTACGTAATACTTTTGTCATTATATGTAGGTAGCAGTAACCCTTCTCTTTATAATAGGTTTTTCCTTAATATTAGGGTCAATCAATAACATATTATTTCATCTTTTTACATCTTCATTATAATTATACATTCATTCCAATGACGTTTCGGGAATAGATGCATTCCCATCCTCTGATCAATTTACGATTATGAAAGAAAATTAAAAGGTTACATCGAGAAAACGATTAAACTAAATGTTATTAATTGTGATGGACAATCATCTATATTACTAATTTCCAAAGCGCGCAGAAATTGACAGAAAACTGCAATCATGACATTTCAACGGTGTCTATGATTTCGTTATATTTTACCCAGGAACTCAGGAAAATTCCAATAAAATGAAAAATTTCGATTTTGTCTAAAAAATGCAAACCTTTTATTGCTATCCGCCTATTTTCATACTGCGGGTACCGGCTGAATTCTAATATTCAGTGCGCCACTTCTTACAACAAAGCTGAGGTCATGCGACTGAAGGCTACAAGGAAGTGTTCGTTTACTATTAAATATTTACTGTTCACGTGTTACGTTTTGGAACGGCAACTTTTTTCATATTCGTGGTATGTAACGGACTGTTATACTTTTTAATATAGTATACTATGTCATTGCAATATTCGGTAAGACTGTTTTTGTTAAAATATTTAAATTCTTAGTGTTATAGGAGATTTTTTAGTAGTTTGCCTGATACTTTTTGGAAAACAATTTGTGTGGTTATGTTCAGCAGCATTTATGCTGATGCATGATTGTAGTATAAATTAAAGAGACTAGACTTGAGGTCCTCCATATAGAGGAGATGAGAGAATCTGGGACTCGTCTTCGACACGAGTCAGTTCTTGCGCAGGTCTGATATGAGGGGGTTTTAGAGCTTTGAAAGCAGGCAACAGTGCGAGTCTTCTTGGAATATCCTCAAGACGTTTCCAAGAGGATGTCCTTGAGATGAAGTAAGTCATTCTTTGAGGAACTTGTTGATCTTTTCATTAATGCTTGAAGCTTCAGACCTGAAGCTTATGTAGACCATTAGCGAACTGTGTGTCAGAGAGACGTATGCCGTTTACTTTCTCACAACCACTTACGCAGTAGAGAGAAAGTTACGTAATGCTGCGCGAAAAAAATCGTCGGCAGAAAACCCCTAATTGCTGGGCTCTGGCAACGAAAAGTGTATAAATCCAGTTGCTAAATTTAGCAAAAATCCTCTTAACACATGGTGTAGCCGGAGTCCTTGCTTTGTGGGTCCTTGCCACAGAAACATCGAATGACGGCAAACCGTCCGTCCGTGTGTGAACAACGGCAGCTAAATCGATGAGCCGATTTTCTCCAAAATTGATATTCCACAATCGATCTGGCTGGTGTGGCGGCCTCTTGAATTTGAAACTGATATTTTAATTTCGGAGGGTACTTAACATGAAGCCCTTGTGCATTTTCAACATTTTCAAAAAAGTCACTATCGTTTTTGAATAAATTTTGTTATTGGATAGCGTGAAGAACATTTAAGAGAATGTTGTTGAAAGTCTTATGTTCGTTGAAATTGCCGATTTTTCGAAAATTGAAAAAAATTAAAGTTTTTTCGGCGTCTACAATTGTGAAGATTCAATTCTTTTCTTGATCAAATGTGTTCATAAAAAACAAACCTTCATTAAGACCGTGTTAAATTTTTCGAAAATCTGAGATCTTTTTTTTAAAGGCGTCAAACATAGTTGCCCGCTTCGAATTTCCCGCGCTTCCTGAACGTAAAATGAATTGTGATTCCAGGCAGTTAAGTGCTACGCAAGTTAGAATTTGTATGTCATTTCATATTTCTTTGTTCGTTTCTTACATTCGAGCTATTGTTGTACGTTTATAAATTAATCTTTTAGAAATTATTTAAAATCTATTTGATAACCCATATTTTTTCTCCGTGTAACGGGGAGTGTATTTGCATTCTCTGTGAATTGATGCATTTTCTTTCAAGCAACAAAATTAAAATGATTTAATCTAAATTAAAATTAGCCCAATTAGATTTTCTCTCTTAAAAATACGATTTAAATGTAATATGACAGAAAAATTGCTAGCCTTCAGGGAATATCAGATTGGAACGCAACAATGGTATTCTTCGCCGCGGGACGGCAGCTGAAGTTCTGTGAATTGTACGTCTCATTGTTGGGACATTGTTCAGATGTATGAAAAACATTTACAGTGGTCAAATATATGTTGATATTTGCTTGAAAATATTATTTTCGCACAAAATGTTCTACGCTTTGTAATGAGTTTTACAAAAAATGACTGAAAGCTTTTTCCAATCTCTCTCTTGTATATATGTTTGTATATATGTGTGTATATATGTGTGTATATATGTGTATATATATATATATATATATATATATATATATATATATATATATATATATATAAAATCTCTTCATATAATTTTTCATTTCCAGTCAAGTATATTAATTTATAGTTCACACTTGCTGATGGGTATAAATATTAAGGGAAAAGTCGTGCTTCATTACCATATGAATTTTTTTTCAAAACGTGTACATTGATTGGCCAAAAAGAATAAAAGGATACCCGAGTGTTAAAATAATGATTGTCGTATAATTTCCGCAGTAACTTTCTTTTCCAAATATTAATACATATACAGAAGTCAGAATAATTACAACTTAGTTATATTTCTTGTACTTTAAAAAATCAGGGATATCCCTCGCCTTAGATACACATCAGTATAACACACACACACACACGCTCACACACAGGGAGAGACATTAAATATGAGCAGGAGGAATAACCGAACAAACGGACCACGGACCGCGCGCGATCTTTCCTACCTCTTCCATCTCCTATCCTCTCCCATTAGCCGCTCTTACACTAATATGTACTACTACCGCACTTACCACACCGCTATTACCACATTTGCTGGGAGACCGGTCGGGAGCTTAGCGTTTGTTCCCGCTGGGGCGGTGCTCCGTTGGTTGATTGATTGTTAGTGATTCCGGGTGCGTCAACTACTATGGTCATTAGTCCCGATAGAGTAGTGCGTGATTCTTTTCTCGGGAGGTGTCGATGGTCTTCCCCCGCTGGCTGGCCAGATCCGGCGCCGACCTACCGTCGGCTAAAGGATTTTTTCCCAACCAGCTCTCACCTGCGGGGCGCCGCCCCAGCCGGGATAAGTGGAAAGTTCCCGACCGGTCTTTCGGCATGTGAGGTAGTGTAGCGCATGTTAGTGTAGAAGGAAGAGGAATGAAAGATCGCGCGTGGTCCGTGGCCCGTTTGTTTGGGTACTGCTCCGGCATTCGCCTGGTGTTGATCGGATAAACCACGAAAAACTATCGATAAGAGCAGCCGGCCGCTAGAATTCTCCTCCAGACAACGACTGAATTCAATCTAGCTGAAAAGCTAGTAACGAAAATCCTGACCCGTTGGTGGGATATACCTGGATGTGGGAAAACCGGCCACCTCTTGAGAAAAAACATGCACTTCATTTACGGGACTACTGTCCGTAGTAGTTGACGCGCCCGGAAACATTAACAATCATCAATCATTACACATGACTAAAAAACATTCGAGTGGCACATATACCTCTCATAAAACGTTTTCAACTTTAGAGGTTAATTTTTCACGTTTGAGAAATTCAATCACTAACAGACTCGTCTTGTAGACACTTAAACCAATGAAAAAATATTTTTCTTGTGTGTGTACCTATTATATATGTCCTAGTGACAAATCGGACATATTTGAATCAGTGTGGCGGCTACTTAGAGACGCCGAAACGGTAAGGCGTGATCATAATCGACAAAGAAAAATAATTTTGTACTATTCGAGCAAAAAAATTGCTTTGAGCTCGTAATACAAGAAAGCATTTAAAAGAAATTACACTTTTAATTCAATATGGCGTACGGTTTGAAACGTCACGTCGCACAGTGGTGCATTTTGGCGATTTCCTGGCCAAAACCTCTGAGAGCTATAGTATGTTTTCTACGACGACCAAAATTATTTTGGACTATCTTTATAATGTAAAGGAGCTGGTTACATAATACCAGAATAATGCACTGCTTAAATCTGTGAAATATAATTATACATTTTTCTATATAAACTTGGTTAAATTTTATCAATTCACAAAATTGACTTTAGAAAACCGTCGGGATTACTTACATATTAATTGATAAGATTTGGCATAAAGAAGCATGGTATTAATACCATCTCCTGCCCTCTGCAAGAGAAAATTCATATACAGTGCCTGACCGGAAAGGAAGATCACATTTTTCACTAGGGTACATTTCAACCTACGGTGATATTGGGCTCAGGCAAATGAGACAAAGCGTATTTGTTCAAGAATTTTAATTTCTTTTGGGAAGATCCCTCAAGCTGGAAATGAAAGGAACAGAAGATCTCAACAGGTGATTAAACATCTCCTGGATTGGGTGCAGTCTTGAACATGTTCGCGAGAATCCTTCTCCATACTGTCTTATATCTTTGTGAATAGAGTCTAGGCATGTAATACAATGAATATTTGGAAACATTTCTTGGCAGTTTCCAGTGCCTACTACTATAAAAAGTAATGCTGATGGCGTATCCACGTATTTAATTGACAATAAAATGTTTCTAAATCTCTTAAATAAACCCTTATCTATCCCCGTTATTTCTGAGGAATCTTTAGACTTCTCAAAAAAGCGTCTTGCTGAATTACTATCTTTGCTATTAACATTATCCTGTTAGGAAAGCTCTACATTCAGACCCATTTTTATTTGATTTGCTTTTGAATGCGTTTCTTGTCCATATTTAAATTATAGTTACAGCATTATTTCATTAAAAACAATATAATACTAATTTTGTAACAATAACAAAGTAATAGAAATAATTGTTGGTATGTAACACACGAGTTAAGTAAACAAATATTACTTTCCGATCAATTGAATTTTTGATTTCATTTTTAAAAATTTAAAAAGTGTTACGATGAGTTTCTTTGATATTACGTACGTATTCAACCTTTCATCGAGCGCACATCCTTCCTGAGAACGAGTTTTGATGCCACATATTATGTAAATATTACAATTTTTAATGAAATAAAATGTGTGTAATCCAGTTCAGAAGATGTAATATGTACGTAAATATTATGTTCATGTAATATTAATGAATAGTCATAATCTATTTCCAAAATTAAAAATATTTATTTTTTGTTAATAATATTGAGTAAATTTGTTATTTTAGTAAAAAGAATCAAAATTTTCCTCTAGAAACTGCGTTGTGAAAGCAGTTCCCGTTCTCAGGACGGATTTCGACGAGTCATATTCGGCGGTCACGCGTGCTCGACGAAAAGTTAATTCTTTGTATTTACTAATGGGGCAAGTTTGGGCATGATTTTATAACTGAATTCGAAAAAGAATAGATTCAGCTAGTAAATGAAATTAGAAACTTTGTGGAATTCCGCGAAATAGGTAACTTTCAGCCTACGTGAACTTACGAGAAATTAAAATTATTGTATAAATTTCATGCATTTTAATATTTCATCTCACGTCGGTATTATGGATTAATGCATTATAAAACAAACATTAAAATACTCTACAAACCTTCAGGAAGAGAATCCATACTGCCAGTTTTCTCTGCACAATAATTTGCCACTACTAATTAATGCACAATATGGCCACTAATAAATAAAGACGGTCTCTCTATGTTACTCTCGCACTGCAGGTCTACCGAACGCCGTGAAGGGTAAGTTCGGGTGACGATAGGAACGCGATTTCATTTTTGAGGTTTTGGCCAGTATTTCGGGAAAATGCACCACAGTGCGTTGGTATAGAATACCACTCCTTTACACTGTGGCTATCTAACAAGCAATATACAACAAGAATTAGCTATGTACTCATTCTCCAATGGCATAGTTTTTTCGACACCTTCAATAAAATTGTGCCGCGCAACGCCGACACCTACAGGCCGCCATACTTGCGTTTCCTTGTTCCTCGTAACACTGGCTAAAGAAGTTTTAGTTTTGAGGTTATCAAACGAGGTTTTTCTTGCTGACTCTCGGTCTAAGTTCTTGTGTTCTTTTCGGCTTGGGAGATGCAGCGTTCGAGTATCTACATCATGACCATTAACCCTTGATTTAATGTCCTGGCGATTCGATCTCATCTTCGAGATCGTATTACTTGATAAGCGAAGATTTCTTTCTGTTTTTCTTCAGTGACTTCTTTTAGAATATTTGTATATACCACGTAAATATTTTCGGACGCCCTCTTTTTTTATGGTACCCAATTGATGGTCGCTGCTTAAAAAACGATAAGTATGCGGGTTCCTCAGATTTAAAAGTAAGGTGTACTGCTCATGAGGCAGTTTGGATGGTGGAGAGAGCTTAGTCAGTGAAAGATCTCAGAATTATCAAGTTTCACTATCTTAAGTATTGGTACGCGGCATACAACTTATTTTCGCCGTCTTTTTTGCCCATTCTCTCATATATATATTTCGTCTTCAAAGATTTCATCATATTTTACCCCTTGAATCTGTGGAACTTGGTGTCTCGTCCTCTCTCTTTTGGTCGTCATCCTTCTTTCCGTCAGACAGAGACTGGATTTCTGTTAAGCGCTGGAGTTCTGTCTTCACGGATGTGAGGAGATTCTTTCGTACTATTACTCTTCTCTGGTCAGTCTTTTTGTTTTGTAATTTGAGAGGTCAGATGTTTTTTGTTGCCAAAGTTGGTACATTATCATTTGGAGTTCTCTTTCGCGAGGGATGTAATGCCAAGAACAGCTCACAAGGTTTCTGAAATCTTCTTCAATTCACTTCCGACGCTATGTAGTTCTCAGTCCCTGTCCCAGTTACATTACCGCCACATGTTCAGTCTTCATCTGACAGTCCTTGTTGGCCCGGACGACGAGCGATCCTGTATGGTTCTTCTTTTATTATTACTTGTTATGTGGAAGGTGGGTCTTTGGCAGAAGACGTAAGGTCAGAATCCAGTTCTTACTCCATCCACGCAAGGACGGAGAGGTGCTGTGGATCGACGGGCTCTCTGGATCCCAAATGATTCTGACAGCATATCGAAACCCTTCTTTTAAATGTACTGTTTGATAGCCTTTTCAAGACCTCATCTCTCATCTGTTCATAAATATATTATGTCGATAGGGATTATTATAACCTCCGCATAATTCTGCTATAAAGAGATTCCCACATGAAGTGTGAAAATAGGGTTAGGTGTGAGAGGTATCGAGTCTCCTCCAGAAGTGAGTTGCTTGATTCACATCACAACCTAGAACTCCAAGTTTTTGTTAGGCGAGTTCTCATCAGCTGCTACACATAAAAACTCTTCTCCAGGTCGCAACCAGCTTCCTTACGAGATTTGTTTTCTTGTGATTGTTTCTACAATTCTTTCCCCAGAATATGAGGGGTGCCTAACATAGCTACCGGTCTTTGACATTTTATGCTAGTTTATTATTATTATTATTATTATTATTATTATTATTATTATTATTATTATTATTATTATTATTATTTGATCCAAGTGAATAATCTGATAAGTCATGAAAACTTAATTTTACAGGAGAGTAAAAATCAACTTTCAACTGAAGTAAATCAGGCATTAATAATATTTCAAACGAAACTATTTGTGTGTAGGTTTAATTTGAATATCATTAATTCCAGATTTACAGCATCAGTACAAAGTTTTGTTTTTTTTATTCTCCTGTAAAATGAAGTTTTCATGACTTTTAAGTTTATTCACCGGTTCAGAGATTATTATTAATATTATTGTTATTGTTGTTTTTATTGTTATTATTATTATTATTATTATTATTATTATTATTATTATTATTGGCGAATTCTTCCCATGGAAGATGCTAAGCAAGAGACTCATTTTTTCTTTGGGTTCTTCTTGTTGTTTCAAAATGCTTTCATTTTTTCTGAGAAAGTTTGTTTTCGTTCTGACCACTTTGTTCTGTATTTTTGTTTTGGTTGCTCTGGTGCAACTTCTCACTTGTCCACTCTGTGTCTGAGGGTATCTCTTTGAATAATGTCATCTGATCATATATTAGTTTTTCTGAGGTCTTTTCTATTTTCGTTCAGCCAAGTTGTTGTGTTCTTAAGCGAGATTAAATAATCTAGTATCTATTTGACAATAGGTTTTCTGGTAATCTGTTAAGATGGCCAAAGAATTTCGTTCGTTTTTTCCTGATGTCAATTTCAATGTTTGAAAAGGTTTTTGACTTATTGTAGTGTGTATACATCTTTTGTATGTCTTGGTCCTAGAATTTTCCTAATTATTTTTCTCTCTTCGTTTTTGAATTCTTCAAGTTCGTGTTTTCTGTTAAGATCCAATGTTTCGCTTGCATACAGGGCTGTTGGTTTTATGACTGTGTTGTAGTGTCGAATGTTGGTTTGCCTTGACATGGATTTTTGTTGTAGGTGTTTTGAACTAGTCGTAATGCTTTCTTCACTTTTTGGAGGCGATTTTGCCACAAAAATTTTCAAGACCTGTAGGTTCGATGGATTCGTATTTAAATTATGGAGTATTTTAATTTTACCGTACTTCGGTTGAGTTTTCTCGAATGAACTTGTAACCCTATTATTTCAGCATAGTCTTTAAGCATCTCGAGCTGTTTGATGGCTATCTCCTCGTCCTCTGCTACTATCGCCAGATCGCCTTCGAGGTATGGTATGTAGAGGTTGGTTTTGA
This sequence comes from Teleogryllus occipitalis, assembly GCA_011170035.1. Taxonomy (NCBI): domain Eukaryota; kingdom Metazoa; phylum Arthropoda; class Insecta; order Orthoptera; family Gryllidae; genus Teleogryllus; species Teleogryllus occipitalis. Next base: position 221,882 of record BLKR01001292.1, read on the forward strand.
AAAAGCCAAGTGAGATTGGTTTCCAAACTCCACTCTCCTAGAGTTGTCTCTCCCACTCTTCCGTAACCTTGTCTAGAACGATGTTGAATAGAAGAGGAGAGAGCCCATCATCTTGTAACCCCCGTTTGAATTTCGAAGGGTTCTGAGATTTATCCCATGCATTTTACTTTGGATGTCATTGCCAATTAGTGTTTGTTTTATAAGTTCTCGAATTTTGCGATTTAATCCCTTTTCTTCTAAAATTGGAATAATGAGGGTCTGTCTATTAAGTCGTATGCCTTTCTGAAATCAACAAATGAGGATACTGAAGGCTTTTGCCCGAGTGCTCGAATTTTGAATTTGATTTTGAGGTTGAAAATTTGTTCAGGGCATGACATGTTTGGTCTAAATCCTGCTTGATATTCTGCCAATTTTGTTTCTAATTGCTATTGTGTTCTCTTCGATAGACGCGCTGATAGAATTTTGTATATGACTGGTAGAAGGGAGATCCCACTGTATTTGTTTACATCTGATTTGTTGTCTTGTTTGTGTGTAATGGGTGGATTAGAGCAATCTTTCAATCATCCCGTATTTTCCCCGTTTGCCAAATGTATTGGATTAGTTGTGTAATTTCTTTGAGAGAATTTGGGCCCAAATGTTTTAAGACTTCAGCTAGAATTTCTTATTCCTCTGATGCTTTCTTATTTTTAAGTTTCTTGATGTGTGAATAGATTTTTTTTCTTGTGTTAGTGGTGATGAGTTTTCTGATGTGATTTCTGGTTCTATTTTCGGGAATCTCTCTTTGGGTTGTCGGCAATTTAGAAGCTGTGAAAAATAAGTGGCTCGTTCTTGGCAATTTTCTTCATTTGTCAACTGCAGCACCTCTGACCGGGAGGTCCTAGGTTCGAGTCCAGACGGCGACAGGATTTTCGACACTAGCTTTTCAACTAGGTCGAATTCAGTCGCTGTCTGGAGGAGAATTCTAGCGGCCGGCTGCTCTGATCGGTAGTTTTCCGTGGTTTCTCCGATCAACACCAGGCGAATGCCGGAGCAGTACCCTACCAAACGGGCCACGGACCGCGCGCGATTTGTCCTTCCCCTTCCTTGTCCTATCCTCTCCCCTTAAACACACACTCACACTAACATGCACTACACTACCACATATTCCCGGAGACCGGTCGGGGGCTTAGAGCTTGTCCCGGCTGGGGCGGTGCCCCGCTGGTGGGAGAGTCCTGGTTAGGGGGAAACCCCACTAGCCGACGGTGGGTCGGTGCCGGATCTCGCCATCCAGCGAGGGGAAAATCACCGCCATCTCCCGAGAAAAAACATGCACTACACTAACGGGACTAATGACCGAAGCAGTTGACGCGCCCGGAAACACGAAAAAATCAATCTTTATTTGTCAAGGCTAGTTTACAATTTTGTTTCCAAAAGCATTGGTTCTGTGGTGAATACTCTTCGATTTTATTTGCAGAAGTCTTGTAGAAATCGTGTGGGGTAAGTTTTAAAGAAGTCTTGGATTAACTCCAGTTGGTCATTAATATATCTTCTCTTTATTTGTCTAACGATTTTGAACGTTTGTTTGTGAACTTCGAAAAATTTCTCCTGTGTATTCTTCTGATTTGTTTGCAATTGTAATTTTGAAACTAAATAATAATAATTATTAAAATTATTATTATTTAGTTTAATAATTATTAAAATTATTATTATTATTATTGTTATTATTAAGAATGTCCCATTGAACAATTTTGGAATTAGTTTGAGTCCTTACTCTGCTGTATTTTCAAGATAATTCAAATCGGGGCCAGCGCAATTGCAATATTTTTTTACTGCATGGGATAGTCTTTGATCAACGTGTTTTTGGTCACACTTCGCGACCTTAAAATAAAAGTTTTCTAACAGCACTTTTATGGAAAAAGTGATTATAGACATTGTTGGATGTATCAACAGTATTTCTAACGGCTGTATGATTCTGAGATGTAAATTTCGTTTTATATTCGACTTACGGACAGTGTAATTAATTCTATCTGCACATGTGCATATTTTTTTTAAAATAAGAAGGTTCTATCTACAATGATCATGATGTCTTTCCAGGATATTATTATTGAGAAATGCTTCTCAAGTATGATTAAAGACTGCCAAATCTTTTTAAAATCAAGAAATGCCGAATGTAATGTAGTTCAAAGACTTCCATAATTAAAATACTGTTTTCTTTATGGGAAATATTGTTTTCCTTTGAGATGCAAGACATAATGAAATCATTATGCTGGCATGCCTAAAGTTACAAAGTTTACTAGTAGCACCGTGAAGTACTTTCATAGTAAGTGGCAAAGGAAAATAATGTTGTGTGATAGTGATGTAGAGAAATATCTTGATTCCGGGTCAGAGTGCTTTCCCAGTAGTTCTGAAAGGACTAGTCTTTGGTACTGATAAATTTTATTTCTAATCATCCTCATATCGAGAGCGTAGAAACTCCACGACGTTCTGGCATCCAAGAATGTGGCAATGTTCATTCACAAATAGAAAACTCAATGACCCTCTGTGAATTTTGGTCATATATTTCATTTCTTCATATTCTGCTTGCTGTGAAAAGAAAAATACAATTTTATGTCCTACAGTTTCAGCAAAAACAAGATTTCAAAGGTTTCTATAATTTTAGTAATCACGATTTAAAAAAATACCATTTTCGAAGTTAAATAACTCAATTTTACACAAGAAATAGGTAAAATTCAGTACAATTGAAGAATGTAGATCGATATTCAACAATTTATTTCTGCAAGTGTTCGATCAATCCACATCTCTAGACGTTCCGAAGAAAATGCACGGTCACTGTACCCACCTCTTCGCATCAGTAATAATTCAGTGACACTTCCAAAAGGCAAAGTATTGGGTAAAAGTAAACGATTAAACGGATATTTAAAGTAGATCAGATTACAAAGCCACACTGCATTGCTAATAAAATGTTATAAACAATAAATAATTCCAAATTTCAGATGTTTGTAACATTTAATGGAAATATTTGAAAAAATAAATTTTCATTTTGTGGTTATTATTTTGTAGCGCCTCTAGCAAACTGCAGGTTCTCTCTGCATGATAGTATCAATCAAAAATCGATTTTCGGACTAAAAATGTTCTATCTTCAAAACTATATTTAAAATTACTATTCTTCCATTTATACTTTTTCTGAAATTTACTGTCAAGATCTTCCTAGGAAAAGAAAATTGGTAGATACTCGCAAAGTTATGTTGATATTTTTTTACTTACATTAAAGCCTAAACTTCAAATATCTCTCCTCTAAAATTTACTTCAGTGCATTTAGAACTCTTTTATTTTATAGTCGCGTTTTATGCGTTTAAGCTACGAGTTTTTTTGTACTAAGTTGTGCGAATCTCAAACGTATTTGGCAACTTTAGGACTCCTACAAAATAAGTTTGCTACTAAATAAGTAAATATCACTAAACGTTTTTGCTTATGGAAATGAAAATCGACAATTTGGATATATATGATTGCATTTTAAAATTATTCACTTGATCGTGACTCCGCGTTTACGTTGATTCTTATAGATGTAAGTAATCGCTATTGCAAGGACCCTTACACAAAAAACGTATAAAAATTCTGGGAAAGTAGGTATATGAGATAGGAATAATATGCTGTTATTCGTAACTGGGATGTACCAGTAATATAAATAGATTGATAATTTTTTCCTGAAATCCCTTGATAAATATAATAAACAGTCAAACCGTTTTGCTTAACGAACCTTCTGTTAACGCTTGCTATTTCTCGATTCAAGGAATGTCTTCCTTGCCTATATTCCTAGCATTGTTGAATCCAAAATTTTAGCATGTTTTTTTTATATTTAATGGACTTAGTTTAGTACCTGAAGAGGTGAGAACACCCACGAAAATTTGAAACGAAATAAAAAACATCCTGGTGTCGTAATTGACTTGCCTCCTATAGTTCTGAATTCAATTTATAATAAATAGAATATACTACCTAAGTTTTATTTTCCTGAATACACTTCGAAGCGCTGACATAATTCGGCGGGATAGCGTTTTATAATTGCTACGCCCTAGATCTCCTGGGACAGTTCGCCGATTCCACATGGACCAACCTTACAGAATTGCGGGGAGCGAGCAGTAGAAACGGACGCGCTCACAGCGCATGTGTCGGGATCGATATTACGGAGAGGGCGCTACCATTCTGGGGCAAAGCCCGAAAATCTCGGCTCACTCGCGGAGAGCCAGAGCTAATACAACTTTGGATTAGTCCACTAGCAAAGCGAGTGGGGGGAACCGATTTCAGTCGCATGAGCGCAACAGGAGAAAGGAATTTGTTCCGTGAAAAATCATACTCTAGTGTTCTCTTTATAAACATGAGAGTTGTACTATCGAGTAGTTGGTTTCTTCAAACGTTGGCAACAAATTCACTCGTAATGTTAGTACACTTTTCGAAAGTTATGTTGTAAACACATTTTCTCAAATCTTAGTGAAACTTTTAATAATAAGGTTAACTAATATCGCATAGTATTTCATTCTGTGAGTTTTTGCACTATTCGAGGAACTATTAAAAGGTAGAATTATGCACTTGACTCAGCAATTAACAATTCTTAGTAAATTTAGCAATATTAATAATTTTCGTTTGTGAATTCTTATTTTTCCAGTGCTTATCGATAATAAAAGTATCAATTACAGTCGTCGCCTCTAATATGGGTACTAGAAGCGTACTAGCTTTTCGTGGTGTGGTCTCGGCTCGATTACCGGTCGACGCAAAAATAGCGTTGTAGCTTTCGTTTCAAATTGTCTCGGTTTCTGTAGCTGTGTTTCGAAGAAATGCTGTCAGGCGAAGTTTGCTAGTTACGGTGGAGGCAAAAGTTCATGTCTCCGTTACCCTCCAAGCGTGGGAATTAAACTAGGCCCAGGTATGAGGGACACCGTTAGCTAGAAGGCAAAGCCAGACAGTCGACCCAAAATGCCAAATACAAATTACGCTCGTGTCACATATGGTATCTTTATACCATAATTAGGGCGAAATTTAATTTCCGCATTTCTAATTAATAGATTGCGTGATTTTCCGCCGGGGAAATGGACTGTAATTAGCCTGCTATAATTGTACTACGATACAAGATTAGATGGCACTAGTTCGATGTTTTACTTCGCATTTTATGTATTAAGTATGTGTGTATTTCCCAGTTCAGTCTTAGAACTTATTTGCTTGGGAAAATAGCTTGTAGCTACCTCCCAGGGTATTGGCGTGGCGACAACACATCGATCTGAACTGTCGCGTGTTGGAATATCTCCACAGCACTGGAATGTTCTATCATGTACCTGGATCGGAACAATAGCCTTGTTATACTGTTACTTTTACTGCGGAATTCTGGGAGATGGAGTAAAGATTACTTTAATATCAAATGTGTTCTCGGTTCCAATGCTCTCAGGAATAGTTCCTAGAATCATTGGCGATCAAGTTTAATTTCTCCTCATTGTCGGAAGCTTAATTCAAAGATTTCATGTTCAGGGTCCTGTCTTTGAATAAACGTTCTGGAGGGAAAAGAAATGTGGGTTAGTTCTCGGATACTCTTTGCAATGTAATTTATCATAAGAATTATTTTCATATTCCCAACAGCCAGTCTTCAACACCTTTCACAGAATGTACACATTTAGAGCACCATAACAAATTGTATTAACTATACATTCCATTTCCATTTAGCTTCAAGCGTATTTCTTAATCTGTTTAAGGTACTGAACGTACACTAAACATAGGGCAAATGAAAAAAGATTCATTTAAATTATCAAGAAAATATAATTTTCACATCATAAAATGTTTAATTCCATTCCATGATCTCTTCAAAATGTATTATATTTTGTTTAGGAAACAATACGTTTTGATCTGTTGCTTATAAAATGTTTAATACGAGGCAATGCCTGAAAAAAATTGTAATGATCTGCAACACTGATAGGTACTTTTCCATGGTTTCTCCGATTCCAGGCGAATATCGGATCAGTACCCTATCAAAGAGACACAGACCATGCGTAATCTTTCCTTCCTTATCCTTTTCCTCTCCATCTCCTTGCACACCCACGTGTAAGCTATCAGGCAGTACTGTCATATATGGAGAGAACAATCTGGAATTTAGATGCTGTTCCATCAGGGGATTGTGCTCTGCTGGTAGAGATATCTTGGGAAGGAACATAGCTAACCATCGTGTAGGCCGGCAACGTATCTCGCGTTGCAGTGCTGGAGGAACACCGCCACGTTCGGGGATCTAACATGCGGGATGTAACATTTACAGAACTATTGACCATAGAGTTGAGCGCCCGGGAGCAAAAAGTAATCAATCTGAATGTATACTAATCAAATAATGTCGTGAAGTGGTTCAGTTTCAGAAGATGAGAAAGTAACTCAGAGATTCATTTATTGTGACTCAACCATTGACATTTTCTCTCGGCAGTCAGTTCTCGATAGAAGCTATGTTGACGACTTAGCTGCATTCTAAACTCTTCTTCCGAGTACCATGACTTAAGATGCACTACCTTCAACGTATGAACATGACCAGGTAATACAATCAGTACTTAAGACTCGATTACAAACTAGAACACGCATTATATGTCAGTCTTCAACACTAAGCATTATTTTCTGAATGCCTCGCAAGCCATTTGTTAACATAAAATGCAAAAAATTGGATTTAAGAATAGTAACTAGAGTGATAGTATTCCCATTTTTTGTTTCAATCTTTATTTTTGCATTTTTAGTCTTATCTTACATTTCCTGTCTACTTGAGATATTGGATCGATACAGATTGACAACTTTAGGATTGGAACAACAGATCATATTCGTTTAGGTAGTTGCTACCCACTACTCATGAAGGTTTGTTCAAAAGTCTTTAAACTTATACCTTTCTTGAAAAAGTAGAAGAGAAATATTGAAATTGAAGATACGACCATTGAGAAAAAATGGAAATTCTTTTAACAATTTAATGAAACCTGTGGATGGAACGAAAACATAATAAAATGAAACTCAGGAGTTGAACTGATAGTATTTTGAAGAGCGCAATTGCACATTGCGTTGACTGGACACCTCGAGGTCAGAGACTGATGGCCCGGAAATCCGTCCCCGCCCCGGCCCCGCCCTGACCCCGGCGCCGGTCGACGCGCCGCCTCCACCTCCGCCGTCGCCGCCGCCGCTCTTCCAGACTCGAGAGCCTCAAAACAAGGAGATCAATAGTAGCTGGGTGGGCGGCGGGCGTCCCACCTCCCCTAGCGCGCAGCTCGCCCCCCGTCGCCCCCGCTGCCCGTCGGCGCCCGTCGGCGCCCATCGCCGCCACCGCACCCGCCTCCCTGCTTTTCCTCCTCCACACGACCGGGTCTCCGAACCTCGGTGCGGCGACGGAGCCTCGCCCGCTGTCTGGCGCTGCGGCGGATGAGGGCGGCCCCCGTCCCCGTTCGTGCCCCTTCTCCTTCTGCTGCATCTCTTCCTTCTTCGTCCTCGTTCCCCTCTTCCTCTACGCTCGCGCTGCCCCGCCCCTTCCCGCCTCTCTTCGCTACAGCCTGCGCCGCGCCGTACCTCACCCTTCGTTGGCTCACCCGCGCCGCCGTGCGCCGCCCGAAATTGCACTTCGTTAGACTTTCCGCGTAGTTCGGTGGCCCCGCACACCCCCGGCCCTGCGCTGCCCGCATCGCCGCCTTCCCCCCTTCCCCGTCGTCCCTCGCCGCACGCCCTCGCAGTCCCTCCCCTCCCCTTCCGCCACCGACTCCCTCATTGCTTCGCCACCCCGAGTCTCACGCCACCCCGCGCCGCCATGCACCACCCCTCCGTCCCCCGCCCTCAGCCTTCGGATCTGCACCTGCACGGCGCGGCGCGGCGCGCTCTCGCCCGAACACGCGATCGTGCAATCTCACCCTCCGCCGGCGGAGGAAGATCGCCAGCCTCATGGCGTGTAAATTGAGAGGAAGAGAGTGCGGCGGCCGGGCGTAAATCCACTCGCGCCGCAACGGGCTTAGCCCCGTCCCTTCCCTCCGCGGACGCGCCACCCCGCCAGCAAGCTTTTTCGCGAGATTTCCTCTCCTATCTCGAGCGAATGAAAGAGAAGTGCTTTAATCAATACGTCCGCAGCGATTCCCCTCCTTAATCCGCAACTACTGCGATGCGGATTACGGGAACACGACTAGGAATTTCGTAGGACATAACCTTAACACTGCTCGTCTAACTAGCTCAATTTCGAAAAGACGTTTTGACGGAATGACTGCTTCGTGTTGATCTGGCTGGTAGATCTGGGTATGAGAAATTGACCCTTAATATGTAGTATGTGCTTTATTGTGGAGTCTCCTATTCTGCTGCCCCAAGGTCCGATTTCCTCATAAGTGTTTCCGTGTTTCACTAACAGATAAACATGAATATCATTTCAATGAATTTATTAACATTAATGTTAAAACTGTATAGTACTTTCATACTATATTATATTGTTAGTTCTTGAACAATACATTAATTTTACATCAGTAAACATGGCATCCATGTCTAAACAGGTGTGTAGTGATAACTAAATGAAAATTGTGATTGTAAACATAATGTAATTAGTATATTGTAACACCTCAATGTGTTTTGTAAATTCAACTCACTACACAACTTTGCTTATCTCTTAAAATTAATTTCAAATAATTTATATCATGGACAAACATAATCAATCGTGAGGATAGAATATTAACACAGTTTTACCAGCAGGAAATACTTATAAACATAAAATTTCCCCTTGAGCGCAACACACAAAGGGACCTAGATGGAAGGTGTAGTCGTAAAAGCTGGATGAGGGTAAATGCGCAGGTCAGCGAACTTGTTGGCTTGGGAACGCCCCTTCCTGTCACCTTGACGGCGATAAGCGATGTCACGCTCATATTTCGGAATGACGTAGTCTGCTCAAGCCCGTAATTTGTGAAGTGTGGTTAGGGAAGATACTTACACCATAGATGGAATTAGGCGCATGTTTTATACACACGGGAAAAATGCAATTCGAGCTATTGAATTTTGAGCCCACTCTCATTCGTGTTTCTGGAAACTTAGCTCAATTTTACTTGCATATTTGGATAGTCAGGATGAAATCTCAATTAACACCAGCGCTTATATATGTAATAATGGTGTAAATTTAGCTAAACAATACTTCCATTTCCCAATACTTTCTTATTCAAGGTTCTTCCGTAACGGGGTAGGGGTCTGAAAACAGATGATGAACTGGATGGAATTATCTCCCGTTCCAAGAGGGGATTTGGGAGGCTGGCTAGGAACGGTGTCATCGCAGTTAAGTCTGTCCTATTGGAAAAATACTGGGGCAGTGCCAAGAAAACAGTATTGGTCTACGTCTCACCACTCCTTTGCCATCAAGTCCGTTATTCAAATGTAATTCTCCGCAAACAATCCCTTCTCCCAAGAAGATAATAAAATCTCAGTACTACAAGCGAAATAGACTAAGTGAAAAAAATACATATGAACATCAAATTTTCATAGAAGTTCTGTTAGTAACCTCAAGAGGCCAAACGTGCTCTTAATTTTTGGATTAGTTGAGGCAAGAACATTTTGAACACACACACAAAACGTTTAATTTGTAAAATATTGAATTTTGATGAACCTGCTCGAAGAGTCCGCACTTTGTATATCATTGTTTTAAAAGAGAAAACATTTTACTACTGGAATCCATCTTGGAACGTATCTGAATATGACAGGGTACCGCCCGAAAATGAAAAAAGAATGCGAAAAAAGAATTTTGTCATTAGATCTAACACTCGGGTCTCTTCTGTAAAAAGAAAACAGAGTTTTAAGGGCCATGGACACATCGTTTCGAAGTAATGAACAATGGCAACACGTTTTGGAGTCTGATGCCGCAAGTGGCATGTGCGCTTACTGTTTCCGTTATGGTATCAATATCTGCGAACGTATTTTATTTTCACCTTAAATCTGCTTGATGCAGATCAGAAAGGTAAGAGTACCACAGATGGATAGACAATTACAAGTTTTTGTGTCGATAGATTCTTATAGTACGAAAAGAAAATATGAAAGTTTTGCGCCATTTTTATGTAGAGAGATTATAAGAAACTAGAAAGCTATAACAACTATCATCGTTATAACCATCCATTGAAATGTTATTATCCGTTTTATAATAAATATAATTAATAATGAGTAAATTAAATCACCAAGATATGGTTTCTATACATTTGAATCATTTTATTGTTTATAAATCCTCGGAAGCTATCAAATACTCAGTAAATATTGTGTGATTTTATATCAAATTGATTTTATATTAATAATGAACTCCTTAAGAATTTCTCGTGAAGCTCGTAATAACGTCTGAAGTCGGTCAGTGAACTCTGGCGGATGTTTCCAAAAGTTGGAAGGAATATCCACGCACGTCTGAAGAAAAGACCGCAGGGTCTGCGAAAGCCAGCAGAATCTAGGCCAAGCAAGGCGGCCAATGCCATGCGCGTGACCTCTCCTCTCAGCATTCCCCAGGATTTGCGCTCTTCAGCCACTTAGGTGGACGGGGCTCTACCTGCGTGAACTTGCCAATACGAAGAGATTGATTGATATTTTCGGGCGCGTCAATAAGTATGTTCATTAGTCCCGTAACTGTAGGGCATATTTTATCACGGGAGGTGAAAGTGATCTTCCCCTCCCCACTGTATTGCGAGATTTCCCCAGCCAGGTCTCTCACTAACGGGGCACCGTCCCAGCCGGGACAAGATCGAAGCTCCCGACTGGTCTTCCGACATTTGTGGTAGTGTAGTGAATGTATGTGATGTGTTAGTAATGCGTGAGGATGGGACCAAGGAAGAGGAGGGAAAGAACGTGCGCAGTCCGTGTCCAGTTTGTTTAGAGTACTACTTCGGCATTCACCTGGTGTAGACCAGAGAAACAACAAAAAACTAACGATGAGAGCAGCTGGTCGCTTGAATGCTCGTCCAGGCTGCGGCCGAATTCGACTTAGCTATCCAGTTAATGCCGAAAATCCTGCCACCGTCGTGACTCCAACCCTAGAATCTCCCTGAGATAGGCATGCAGTGATATCAAATAATGCCCTGAGCTATCGGTCCAATAGGAAGCCAGTTCAACACGAAGGTAAAAATTACCTTAGCGCACAAAGGCATAAAAGTGCAACCCTTCTCATCCCTCTTACTCATTCTCATTTTATTAAGTAACGTAATGAAGTCCTGAAAGAGGTGTGAAAGATGTCTTGCTACTAAATGAGAGATTTGGCAAATTAATATAATTTGTTAAGCAGATGATACAACTCTTGGAGCTGATTATAAAGATACACTGCAGACACTCATCAATTTCATATAATTATATAGTACATTAGCGATGCCCGTAATGTGAGAATGAGAAATGGGAGAGTTAGATATATGGTATGTATGCGTAAATTAAGGCGGTCATAGGTTTTATAAACTTTAGAAAATTGGAATGCGGACAATTCATAATGCAATACTAATGCAGGTTTTAGAAAAATTGAGTTCAAATTTATTAAGCAAGTTGGTTTGCCAAGAATTCTGTCGAATATTTTGTATTACAATTGCTTCATCAAAAACAAAAGTATTGACAAACAATAAAAAAACATTCCATTAATATTCTATTCAAACAATAGAAAAAATAAAACAGGTCAAAATATTCGTGTATTTAGGAATTAACATAACAAATAGAGATATGCTGCAAAAAAGAAGTTAGAGATTAACGACTCTCAAACAGGAAATTTTACAAACATATAATTATGGATATTCTATGAAAATTATTTTTTAAAAATATTTTATACCTTTTACTTCCTTCATACCTTGTGCGATATCATTTTTAATACCTTATCACTCATGGCAATCTTGAACTTCGCTGTTTTCGAGTACGGCTCGATTTACATTTGTTATTGTATATTAGGTTGGCTGTGTTATGAATTTGTTCAGTACCAATTAATATAACACATGCCGGAATGAAAATACTATTTATTATCTTTCATAGACATATTATATTCACGAGTTTTCTTACCGGTAGCGGTAGCTCAGTGCATCAACTGATGTCACTGCAGCGCCTCTAACCGGGAGGTCCTAGGTTCGAGTCCTGACGGCGACAGGATTTTCGACACTAGCTTTTCAGCTAGGTCGAATTCAGCTGCTGTCTGGAGGAGAATTCTAGAGGCCGGCTGCTCTGCTCGGTAGTTTTCCGTGGTTTCTCCGATCAACACCAGGCGAATGCCGGAGCAGTACCCTAACAAACGGGCCACGGACCGCGCGCGATCTGTCCTTCCTCTTCCTTGTCCTATCCTCTCACACACACACTTACACTAACATGCACTACACTACCACATATTCCGGTCGGGAGCTTAGAGCTTGTCCCGACTGGGGCGGTGCCCCGTTGGTGGGAGAGTCCTTATTAGGGGGAAACCCCACTAGCCGACGGTAGGTCGGCGCCGGATCTCGCCATCCAGCGGGGGAAGATCACTGCCATCTCCCGAGAGAAAAAACATGCACAACACTAACGGGACTAATGACCGAAGTAGTTGACGCGCCCGGAAACACGAAAAAATCAATCAATCAACGAGTTTTCTTTCTAACTAGATTAAGTTGTCAGATTATTTGGGATTGTTGGAAAGTGTATCTTCTTCCTAACGACTTCTTAAAACTAGGGCTTTTATTTCAGTAACAAAGATACTTGGCTCTTTCTGCTTTGCAGCCATCGGACATTTGCACCCTAACTTATCTCCATAGAGACTATTAGTTCAAAACTTTTGGTTCATTATCGCTGAAATATGAGGTGCATGTAGAAAGTAAGATTCCTTATTTCATGAACAAAAAGATAACACAATGCTGTGTTATCTTTTGATTGTAAACTTGATTGTTGCAGATACACACGTTGCACTATTTTTCCTCATGATAGCACCAGAATTGAGGCATTTGTAATACAGTGAAAAAAAATTGTGTACCTGTGTAGTAGCAGCAGCCTTCCGCCTGGAATCGGTGTTGTACAGCCACCTGCAACTCCGCGTCACTGTGATGTGTCTGCTTCACTGTGTCACGTATTGCTGAATGCCCTGCAATTTCATGAGGTGAAATAAAATATGGAAATCGCTAGGGGACAAGATTCAAACAATAGGGAGAATTGGTCTTACGTCGACCACTCCTGCAAGGCGCAGCAATTGTAGTTCGGTGTATTAGTGTATTAGTAAGCCCTGATGAAGGAATTACATATTCCGAAACGTTGGCAAACTAATGTTTCATCAATTGACCGATCCCGTGATCCATATCCCACAACTTATTAACGGTCGTGAATTCTACAATCGTACATTTATGTCCAGAAGCAAAACAAGGGCCATCTCAGCATTTGCTCAATGGATCACGGAAACTCGACGAAAGACCTCATCGAGATGGGGGTCATTGACCCGGAGGCTGCAGTACAATACTTGTTACAGGTTGTTTACATTTACACAGTCAAAATGGTAAATAATGCATTAAATATCACTGTTAAAATTAATGTTACTTTTCTTGTGATACTCAGTATAGTCTCGAATTGTATAGAAACAGTTTTGCAGAATGGATTTCACTCGGGATATAAACTTTTCTACCCAATTTAATCGTTTAATGTCATCTGGCAAAGTGTTGTAAAATAATGTACATGTTTTTTGTATGTGAATTTTTTGTAATGAGCTGTTGATACTGTCACCTGATGAATATGATTTCTACGACGAGTGTTATAGTAATAGGCATCGGGGTTTTCTGAAAATATATTCCCGCCCTTAAGCAAGTCATTTTTGACAAAAGGGAGAGGCTTACAAACACTTGGGTGGGATTCGGTTATTATTCGTACTATCCTTTTTTGTAATCTAAAAGTCTGGGAGCTGTGAGATGTATTTCCCCAGAATATTATGCCATATCTCAGGCGGGAATGAACATTCGCGAAATATACACAACGAGCAGTATGAAGGCTGACTGAATTTGAAAGAATTCTGAACGCGTAGAATAGTGAACTTAGTTTTGTGTTCAATTCATTTAACCGGACGTTCCATTTGAGGTTTTACTGAATTGAGAGACCTAAACATTTTGTATTCTTAACATCAGTCTATGGTACACGTTCATTTTCAATGGAGTACAGAATTGTTTATTTGAAATGGAAAACTGCATTAAAACCGTTTTTTTCATTTACAATTAATTTGTTATTTCTTTAATTAAACTTTTTACTAAATGGTGACTGAATAACAATTCAGTACATTTGAACTATAAATATGTGCAATTTTCTTCGTTCATACAATGTTTTAAAAATATCATCAAAATGAAATATCGGTGATTGAAATTTCAGTTAACTATAATTTAAACATATTTTAAAAATTAGTGATATTAAGGGAGAGATAGTGAGAGTGAGAGAGAAAGAAAAAGATAGGAAGAAAAATAAGAATGAGAGAGAGAGAGAGAGAGAGAGAGAGAGAGAGAGAGAGAGAGAGAGAGAGAAAGCGTGTGTCAAAGTTGACTGTACCGCGTTTAGTGGTAGAGGAAAGTAGTATCCATGGGCGAACAGACGCGAAGCAATGATTTTCTCCCCCATACGTCACATACAGTTTTTGACTGTTTTTGACTAAATAAATAAATAAGCAATGTGCAAGGATCTGCAATTGAAACTCTTCATCCTTGCCGACTTGAGCGCCAGATTTTTGAGCCTCGTCGCTCTGCCATTGCATTATCTGGCAACGCATGTCACCGCCATTTGTTCGTTGCTTAATTCCAATTGTGTCATAAGTAACAGACATGTTAGGTGAATTATTCGAGCCAAGAAACTTTTTATTAATAGGGGTTAAAAAATAATCAAAACCGCATGAATTGCCGTCAGATTGTCAAGTACTGGACTTTGTTTTAAAACATGCAATTAAAGAGCGCGTTAAGTTTCAAACTTGAAGTTTGTGATTGCATGATATTTAACGAGATATGTTCAACAATGTAAAAAGAAATAACTTGCATTCCAAGTAAAGGAGACAAGTTGCGGCCCAGTGGAACATGAGAATAGGAGTGACATTAAAAATTGTCGATTTCAAGGAAACCATAGCTCATTCTTACGTTGTCCAGTAGGAGCGACCGACGGCATGTCGCTTGACTCCCCTAAAGCGAGAGGAGAAAGACGAGCTTTATCAGTTACTGCGCGGCACAGTTTTGCCACTCTCTTGATCTTTATTCGTTTCCTCTGCAGAGTGGACGGTCGCATTGTGACGGACTGGATGGCGGCCAAGGGCGCCGACGCCGCGGGCTGCGGCGCCGACGCCCCCTCCCCTCTCTTCGCCCCCCTTCTCTCTTCCACCACTCGCAGCGCGTGGCGGGTTCCTCGGGCGGCGCCGGCCGAAACACACATCTCACAACCCCAGCGGCGCGCCCTTTGGAAACCGGCGATACATTCGACTATTTACTGCCGCCGCACCACGTCGATAGCGTGACGCGGGGACGGGGCGGGGCGGCAACGGGCCTGGGAGGGGCCCAGGGCGCGACGGAGGCCGTCGAGGCACCCACGGGATGGGGACGGGGGATGGGGGACGACGAAAACGGAAGCAGTGACGGCCGGCGGCGGCAGGAAAGACAGGGCCCAGACGGAGCGGAGCAATGGTGAGGACGGCAGCCACCAACGGAAGAAACCTGGAAATGTTCTATGAGGTGCCGCCGGCCGCTGACGGATAGGAATCACATAGAAGAGGACTGAGACCATGTAGGTTGAGTGGAGAGGCAACGTCATAGAAAGGGAGATTCTAAGTTGTTTAAATTGTATTTATTAATTTACTTTTCTCAAGCAGAGAATTAACCCCTTACAGAACAGCGATATACAAAAGTTATCAACACATTGTACAATTTGCTATGTCTTAATTTTAAGTAGTGGGAAGGTATACCTTCTGGAACCCGCTTCAACCTTCCAGCAGTACAGATATTTATTTTCTATTAATTATATTATAGAGTTATGAGTCAGGTGTTTTAAGGAGGGCGAAATTTTTCCTTATGAAGTATGGAGCGATTTCTTATGTGTTGAGTAAGATGTTTTACATAGTTGAAAAATGTTCTGGACAGACAGATTGGGTAATTTTGAGCAGAATCTTTCTGACATGCTGACAGTGTTGGGAGATTGTTGAGAAATGACTGTGGTGGTTCGAAATGTACAAGGGAAGATTTACTGCTAATCTGAGGACTTTGAATTTTTGAAAAGCGTGGAGATGTTTAATGGATGAACATGCTCCAACTCCCCTGACTGGGTAACTGTAAGTTAAAGAAGTGTGAAGTAGGGTTTTGTGAAGGTTTAGTTGGGTCTTCGTATACATGGAATGTATCCTATTTTTCATAGGGAAACATAACGGAAGGCGGCATATGTTGTATTCAAGCGAGAAAGAATATGGGGTTTTGGAGAACGAAAAATGTAGTGGTCAGTCGGGTGTCTAATATAATTTCAAGATATTCATTGATCTTGTGTTAGTGTAACCAGGAGATTGAATTATTGGATATATTTAAAGGGGGGCATGTCAAGGATGCGTTTGGGGGCAAACTTTTTGACTTCACACTTTGATGGATTCAAACTTAACCTTCAATTCCCCCAGTATTTCTAGCAATTTTCTAGAGCTCCTTCAATATTTCAAACGGCCTCCGAAAGACTGGGATTAAAAGTAAACTAGATATATCGTCGACATATAGAGCAGGGCAGTTACGGGTGGATTGAAGGATATCTGAAATAAAAATACTGAAGAGGGTGGGAGAGATTCTTGGAAGCAAAAGTATTAGTGATTGCAATGGGGAAATAACGCTGGGGAGCATTTAGTAGTAGGCACACGAGCTGAGTAGGTGTGGAAACGCAGGGGTTGAGAAACGGCAGGAACAGAGACGGAAGGAGGGCGTTAGACATGGGCGTGTATCGCCAACGGAAAGGAGGTGACGAGAAAGACGGCGCAGCTTGGGAAACGGCGTGGAGGAAAGCGGCAGCAACAGCAGAGGTGGAAGGGCGGCTGAATAGGAGGGAAGACGGGGGAGTGGGAACAGTCTAGCAGTCTCCCCTCGCCTGCGTCTCGGCGCGCGCGTGCGAGCCCCTGCGCGTGTCGGACACGCAACCCCAGTCTCGGCGCAACGCGGCGCGGCGCTCACCCTCCCCGGGGGCTGGCGCGCCGCCGTCCGCCCGCCCCGCCACGGCCCCGCCCCCGTCGCTGCCACCCCACATTCGCCTCCGCCCCCGCCCCTTCCGCGCCGCGTCTCAGTCTGATTCGAATCGACGTGGCCACAAAACGAGCCGTGACACGTTTGCAGGCGCTGATTGCGGCAACCGGGGAACGCGGAGGTCGCGCTCGGCCACTTAGCCGCTCCTCCGCTGCCGCCGCGGTTTCCTTAAAGGCCGATTGGAGCCCTCTGGGCGGAAGCGAGGGGAGCGCCACGTCCACCCCCGCACTATATCAAATCTACATCAGTGTTTCTGGGGATTGAGATAGGATCAAGTCTCATGGAAAAATATCAGGAGAGAATGGTTTACACGAGAGTTGTGAGGCCTAGCTCTTGCGTCGGTTCATTTCTATTCCATGGTGTTTCAGGTTCTAGAAAACGCATTTGGTTGCTTCTCATACTGACGTTATCAAATGCAAACCTTAATTGAAGCGACAGTTTGTAGGAACTCAGAAACCAACCTAAGACGTAAGAACTCAAAAACATTCGATGAACCAACAAAATATCAAGTGAAAATGGGCGTGAAGTTACGCTTGTATCCATATCCTTACTCTCACCTAAGCCTAAGGAATTAGATCGTATTTCGTCTGATATGCATCGAAGAACAAATTAGGAATGTGCTTCTGAATTAGAAAAAATACACCAAAATAGAAGTGTCTACTAAACGGAAATATGAGGGAAATACGGGATTAGAAAAGGTAGGAGGTGAAGAAACGAGAAATGATTTTGACTGCCAGAAAGCAGAATTAAGACACCGTCACTTCATTGGCCACACAATAATAATAATAATAATAATAATAATAATAATAATAATAATAATAATAATAATAATAATAATTGCATTGACATTGCATCGTCAGTCTCCTGGCTAACAAAATCTGGCCTCTTTGCTGAGACAGAAGGCTTCGTCATTTCTATTCAGGACGAAGTAACCTTCACTCGGAATTACCAAAGGTATGTGATTGGGGACATGAGTGTAGAGGACCGCTGCCGACTTTGCAATGAACCCGGCGAAACCCTCCAACACATAATGGGCGGGTGTTCTGCATTGGCACAGACATAATATCTGACTCGGCACAATGACGTTGCTGCGGTTGTCCATCAGGCCCTGGCTGCAAAGTCAGAGATGGTAGAGAAAGAGGTCCTATACTACAAGTTCAAGCCGGATTCAGTTCTGGAGACGAAACAGTGGAAGCTCTTGTGAAATGTTGCAATCATCACTGATCGCAGGGTCGAAGCCAAAAGACCTGACATAATATGGGTCGGCAAGTTTTCACGGAAAGAGATTATAGTTGACATAGCTATCCCTTTAGACCGAAATATAGCCGCTTCCATTGCCGAGAAGAAGCGAAAATATCAGGCCTTGGCTATTGAACTGAGCGACATGTGGCGGCTAGCATCTGTTGAAGTAGTTCTTGTGGTTATCTCTGCAAATGGACTGGTCTCTGAAGAACTAACTTCATCTACAAGGCTTGGCCTTAACAACTGGCACATTCATACAATGCAAAAGGCTGTTCTCCTGAGTACTCTACGCATCGTGAAGTTTTTATTGATATAATATCACCTGACTTCTCCGTCGCATCCTGACCGCCTGAGTTTGCAAGCGAAGCAGGCACCTTGGTTCTCTAAAGGTCCCGGTGTCGGCTGTATGGCACCTCGCTAGGTGAGAGACTTAAAAATATAATAATAATAATAATAATAATAATAATAATAATAATAATAAATAATAATAATAATAATAATAAAACGCTGACGGCACACAAATAGTTTAGTTTTATACCAATTTCACTCATTCATTATTGACAACTATTTACAGGTAGAAATACAAAAAATCTATTCTATAATTATTTAGAAAACCAGTTTTAGTAATGCAGATTTATGAGGATCTATTATTTCGTAAAATTTTAGTTAATTTATTTGTAATCTTTGGGAATAGAGGATAATTGACATTAATTTTCGTACTTCTATTTTTTGCAAAGTGTATTGGTATTTACCTCTCCCCTCACCACAGTGCGTTTTATCTCCCCGTATACGACTATTACGTATGATTCATGAAGGTCGAGAACTTGAATTGATAATGCTTAATCTGCAGCAGTTTCACTTAAATGACTCTGTGAATGTTTTAAACACTACTAATAATTCTGATTTCAAGGACAGACACAGTTAATTCTAATAAAACTATGGTTAAAGACAAAAGCTGTTTATTTTTTCGCCTAGTATGTACTTACGAAAAGAGAACGTTATGTAATGCTCCAGTGAAAAATTGTGATTTTTTTTACCCTGAAACAAATCCTCGGTCCCTGATACCGAAAAGTGGATAATTCTTTCTCCTATATATATAAATTACTTCGTCCAATATGTTGTGTAGACACAATCCGAATTACGTGGGATCTTCACACCAATAAATTGGTTTACAGCAAACTTCTATCCGTCTGTCAGTTTGACGTCCGTTCGTCAGTCTGTTCGGGCAACAAAAACAAAGCCCCAACGTCATTTTAATTTTTCCTTGCAAATGACTCGTTTTTTTCTCGAGTAGAGAAAAGCACGCTAGAAAAATGATGCAGGTCATGTTTTCGTTGAATTTTTTTAATATTCGAAAATTGCAAATATTAAATTTTGAATTTAAATAGTGAACTTTAATTGATGCGTTTGGAGAAATAATACCGTGGCAACTCAAAATAGAATTTATTATAAATGCACAGAATATTGTGAACGTAGCTTTATGTACTACCTGATAGCGGCTATGGAGTGGATGAGGCCAACTGGTAAGGGCCACGCCGGGGCAGTGATGGCAACCGGCAGTGTCTCCTGGACGAAGAGTTTGTGAGGCGTCGTGCCAGGCCGTGGTCAGGGGAAATTGATTGATTTTGTGTTCCCGGATCAGTACGTCGAGTGAATGTTTTATCAAAGGAGGTGCCGATGTTACTCCCCTGTGGAATGCGAGATCCAGCGCCGACCTACTCTTTGACTTGTACAGTTTCCCTTTCCAGGTATTTCTCTCAGCTCTGTTCCAACCCAGTTCAGACAAGCTTTACGCTTCCGACTGATTTCTCGACATGTGTGGTAATGAAGGCCATATAAGTGAAAGAAGAGAAGGGGAAAATGAAGAAAATATTGTGCGAATTCCGTAGCCCTTTAGTTTACTACTCCGGCATTCGCTTTGTTTGATTGGAGGAACACAGAGCAGTCAGCCGCTAGAATTCCCCTTCAAACAACAACCGAAATCGATCTAGCTGACTGGCTAGGGTCGGAAATACGCGAATGCCGGGACTCAAACCCTAGGATCTCACAGTCAGAGACGCTGCAGTTGCAACAGCTCCTAATGGAGCCATCTCAGCCGGAGGCCACGGTGTCGAGGGATGGTTGTGTGATTTCAGCGAGTTTGACCCTAGCCTATACCACCCGAGCGAGCGGCAAACACTCGACTGATGGGGGCGACACGTCGGACAGCCCTCAAATTGATTGATTACTTATTTCGTGTATCTGGACGCGTGAACTGCCATGGTCGTTAGTCCCGTGAGTATAGTGCTCGTTTTATCACAGTGGCGGTGTTATTCCCCCTCCCACTGGATTATGAGATCCGGCGCCGACCTACACGTCAGCTTGCTGGCTTTTCCCCACCCAGATATCTCTCAACAGCAGGGCACCGCCTCAGCCGGGAAAAGCTCTAAGCTTCCGACTGGTCTCGGACAGCCATCGAAGTGTAGAGCTGAATTGCTTCGAATTCAAGTCCAGTATCGTTGTTCGTCCAGAACAGGCGAAATGCGTGGCCTAGTTATTGTAGAAGCTAGAGATGTAAGTCATTGATCCAGCAGAGAAGTCCAATCCTTTGGTGAAGAGGGCAGCTTATGAATAATGGATACCAACTGATAGAAAATTGAGTCTAGGTCGCTGGTGGCAGCGCGCGCGCACTTTATGGTTGCAGTGTTGCTCGCCGCTTCTGGGGGCGAGTTGGCGCCAGTCTTCAGACTGCCTGGTCGCCAGACAGTAGTAATTGTTATGTTGGGTCTCTTCATTTTACCGTGTCCTTTATTAGCATAGTTTCTATGGTATTCTATTCTTCCAGGCTTTGCCTTTCCAGAACAGTCTGCTGCCATGCAGATACTTCACTGTTTAACTTTATGAATTCACTAGTGCAGCATCGGATACGCAGAATTAAAATCTTTTGGAAATAATTTTTCAAAGATCCACGTACTTATTTTAATTTAGACGGTAGGAAATATGACAGATATGACAGAATATTTACTATATTCTTAAATTTGTATGTAAAGAAAAGAATTATAGCTAATTCGATCATTTATTATTTATAAATCTCCAAACTTTGAACCGATGTAATTTACTTCGTTTATTACAATAATTTTTAGTATTATATAACTCACGTGATGGTTAAGATGTTTAGGAATGTTTTTCTGAACAGTACGCTCCATGGCCAAATAATGGCTCCCTGGCCTGCTGGGCAAGTTGGTAATTGGAGAACTCGGGTAGAAGCACGTGGTGCAGTTGTAAGCTCACGTGCTTCGAACACTCTGGAATTAGACATATCACGTTATCATTTGCAGAATGAAACATTAGTGTTCTTCTGCGAAAGAAACCTTTTCAAGTCTTCATTGGAAAACTATTATCTCAACTTTAATTTTTTGATTATAAGGAATGCATGTGGCAATTGATCGACGCCATGAAACTGCTATATTATTTCTCAGTTCCACCAACTCAGTTCGTGTCTTTTCTTTAACGCGATGTAGCAAACACGCTCAATACACACGGAATTTTATTGTTGATTTGACCAGTGAATCATTCAAATCTCTCGATGAGATGAGAATTCCTTCTTTTAGAAAGAGTCCTTACTGTGTCTATCACTTCTGAAAATGATCTTCTCATTCTTGCAACCCAAAACTTTAAATGTGATGTATGTAGAGGAATCATGAACATACGCTCGCTTTAAGAGGTAAAATTGAACATTATTTAGATTTGTTGAATTTCTCGCCTCGAGTTAAAATTATTTTCGCGGCTCTGCAACGGTTTCGTTCTTTTTTAATATGGAGGAGACCCTTGCACTTTGACCACTTTTTTATTCGCACGTTTTCCTACTTACTTGTAGGAAATTTGCATGATTTTGTGCTTTAACGCAAACTAGTTAAAGCTTTGTTTTTATTATAGTAATTGTTACATCATTTTCCATTTCATATTTCAATTTAATACTTCGATTTTTTTAAATGTGTAAAGTGGCCCAAGATAAAAGGTATTTTGAACCTTGGGCCTCCTACCATTGTTGTTCGGGACACCCTCATTATTGACAAGGAATTAGGAAAACATAGAGAGTACATATTAATGGTAAACATAGGAAAGCATGTATAAATTTACTATGAAACAAAAGATTACAAAAAAATTGAGCCAGTTTCGCATAACTTCCTCTTCACGCCTTATTTAACCACCTTATTTAACAATTAATTTTTGTTTCACCAGAGCTCGTGGTTTCTTCGACACAATTATGTTTTTCTATGGCGAATCTGACAATTGTCTTGACTTTCCTAGCTTTGGGCAACTTTTTAGACTTTTCGTCATGCAGCATTTAGTAGTGTCCTTGTTGCTATGTACTTGTAGTTGCAAAAGGATTAATGTTATCCGTTAACGAACGTGTCAGCAATACAGATAGGTTGTTATTAACTCTTGTTTTGGACTGTGACAAACGCGGATACTCATCGTCTGTAATGAGTCTCGAGTTTTCATTTTTTTGAATGACTTTATCCTTTGTATTACTGATCAACCATTCATCATCTGTAAAAGCTAGAAATCTAGAAACACAACGTCTTAAATTATAAATATTTTTCACTAATATTTTTTTAAAAAAATTTATTGGTAATCTGTGATACAAGTTTATAATGTAGACCAAGGCGCGTCTGCATTCTTCGTGTAAATCTATTGTATGTCAATTATTACTATAAATACTATTAATACCAATTCTCTTCTTTTAAATAAATAATAATACGTATTTCAGGATAAATGTGAATGCACCTACACAACTTAAAAATGAAAGTGGTAGTGCTGTCATCATCTCACTCTGAAAGTGGAATGTTTTTCCTCTACCACGTTTCTTTTTCAAAATTTTTCCTGGGCCTTTCATACAAGGTGGTCCAAAGTACAAAGCTCTCCCCTACTATTTCATTTCTGTAATTGTGCTACATGCATAATTGAAGGGGACAATACATTCATAACGTGGATCATAGTTTGTTTTAGCGGATGGTGGCATTTTGAAATGTCGATATGACGAATTAAAAGTGCAGGAGATACAATGTTACGTGGTCATCAATCGTGTGCGCAATGCATGATATCTGACGCTTGCATATCTGTACCTATTCATTGGTATTGACTGTATGTACTTTGCGGGAGATTTATTGTGTTTGCATGTATATATGTTTTGATGTGTATTCAGTGATGGCAAACTGCAACAAAATTAATGTGTTTTGCTTGCATTGTTACGAATATGTGTACTGTGTATTATATAGTTATTTTTGTGTGGTCAGAAAGAGAAAGATGAGAATGCAGAGAAAGAACTGATGCTGAGCAGGAATAGTCAATCTACCGATTATAATCAGTTGTCCGCGGGATCCAGCACAGACGTTGCCAGAGATTTTTGCCGATAGATCACAAATTGATTATTCTACGAAGACAAAATAATTGAGCATTAAACTTTCGTTAATGTTCCGTTGTATAACGCAGACCCGAGGAGGAAAAAGTAAATATTGCTAATTACATTAAACATTTTTCATGCTTTCATTGACGCAACAGCAGATTATATTGTAGATTGGAATGTCAAATATGACGGAGTAGTGAAACAATGTGTGAATATTCGTAGCAACAACCAACAGTTTCGTAGTTCATAAAATAATCAACCCCTGAAGTTGTCAAAAAGAATGAGCAAGCGAGAGTCAGAAAGAGATGTAGTGATAGGGAGAGGGAGGGGGAGAGAGAGACGGGTGAGAGAGGACAATAATTGGTGATGTAAGAAGATGAAGAGGATAATGGATTAGGAGGCGTACGAGAGAAAAGGAGAAAAGAACAAGCGAGAGGTTTGAGATGGGAGGGAGTCGGGGGAGTAATGCGCAGGGCGTGTGATAAGGGGAGGGGAACTCACGCCACCGCATGGCGAGGCAGCCCACGTGAGCTCCGTTCGCGCCCTCCGCAGCCCTGACGATGAGGCCGGCGCTGAGTCAGACAGCGGGGCCTTATAGCCTACCGCCACGCGGCATGCTTCCTGGGAACACGACTATTTTAGCGCTCGACGAATGCAGGCGTCGATATTTACCGTTCCGGATTCGAAAAGTCAATCGACGTATTGATCGCTTACAGTTAAAGAGGGGAAAACTAACCGGGCAACCCTCACGGCATATTCCAGTTCTCAGAGTTCCTATTTCAGATTCGTTGTGAAAAGGAGCGTGCCGTAGAAAAAAAATCCCTGTCGAATGGCCGCGTAACACAGTCACGAACTGCAAATGAGACATGCGACAATTGTAGGTTATATTACATAAAAATAATGAAACATCATGCACATCAGAGTCGTGGACTAGATAACTCTTCCAAGAATACAACTAGTCAGAAGTTGACAATCACTGTGACGATATTTATTGTAATCATTAATGGACATATTGAAAATAGACTTTTTAGGGGAAATTTTGACAAAGATGCGTACTAATATCTATTTTATGGAGCTACATTTAACATTCGTTATTCCGAAAACCAGAAACCAGAATTAAAATTTTCTTTTATGGTGTCGAAAATGTAATTAACAATATGATACAGAAAATATGCGATTTTGGGGGTAAACAACTTACAGATAACTTCCAAGTTACCCACGGTGTCTACTAATTATTTAAATAACTAAAACCGTGAATAATCACGATTTCGTGGCGATTGTTCAATTGAACAAATTTATTTTTCACAGGCATTCAGGAGTGACCTTCAAGTGGCAATAACTGCGAACATGTTTTTTCTGTAATAACAAGTTCATTATTATTAATAATTGGTACTTATTCAAACGCGAGGTAAATTAAATCATTCTCTTTTCTTAAATGTTTCAAAACATCTTAAAAACTTATTGTCAATAAAATTAACGATTGCTTCTGCTTACTACTTAAAAAGTATTGAAATAACTAAATACTTGTACACATTATATTATAATGTTTATTACGTTATATACGAAATATTAAAATATCTGCATCTCATTCCTGAATGATATCGGTGTTGTTCACCCAATAAAATACGTTTTGTAATAAGCAGGATTTTTAGGACATGTGGAACCAATGTTGTGAATTTTTTAGATAGAATATTCTAATAGATCTACAGTTCCTCAAACAATAACACAATTGCACTATTCATTTTACTCGAGAAAGGAATGAGTTTCATTCCGTTAGCTCTTACAATGATGTAAGCAGCATACCAATTGCATCACGCGATTCTGGCATGACATCCATCTTTAATAAGATGTGTCTTTTCTTAGAAACAATCGATACCGATTTCCAGGATCTGAAATTTCTTTTGAGTAATATCTATCGAACGATTTATAGTATGGTACTCCCGGTTTTACTAAGGTACGCAGGCAAAGGAGGTTAGAAAGCCGAGATAAAGAAAAGGGAATAAAATAGTTGGTATATTTGTGAAAACGTTCATATACTTCCATTAACCTGGATGATAAGAAACGAGAAAATGATTATCTAGAGGATTTACGTACAGAGTGACATAGTCCTGACATAAGTCTCTGTCCCATCTATTTTCTATGTTATCTTTCATAAAAGCAAGTTCGGAGGCGTACTTCTGTTCTCAATGTTTTATCAGACTGCATAATTCTAGAACTGCAACTTTTGTTGAAATACAATTTTTACATTTGTTGCGTCAACTCACGACACAAGGCGTCTCCTAACCCTTTCTTGGGTGTTGAGCGCTACTGGAGTAATCCTCCGTTACTTTCTACGTTAAATCTGGAGTAATCCTCCATTACTGTAGATATTTACTATAGATATTTCTGTCCGTCACGTCTCGGTCTGTTGTCAAGAGCACCGCCAGGTTGCATCTCCGCGTACGCGCCTCCCATTACGCTCACCTGCGTCACAACTACAGCGGCCAGAATTGGGAAGGAATTAGGATAGGGGTATGGTTTAGGACACTTCACAGGGGTTGGACTAGCCCTTGTGAAGCAGCCAAACTCGTTTTGTTGGAACAAATTTCACATGAGATTCGACGGGAATTGAACCCGGATCTCCTTGGTGAAAGACGAGCGACTTTGCTCTGCGCGAGGAGTTGGCCAATTAAATTGAATTAGCATCTGTCTTGTCACCAAACCGAAATTGAGACTGCCCATTGTCTTACAAAATTTTGGTCGTGGTGGTGGTAGACTAAGAAACCGAAAGATAATCAATATTTTGACTTCGTTCTCTTTTTTGTATTGAGTTCGAAGTAACCCAACAATATCACTTTTTATTTTTTTACTACTTTTTTATTTCTTTCTTTGTGATTTCAATTTCCCACGTTGGTTAAATTCGTTGTCACATAACTGGCACTCATGACCAACGTTCTGATTGTAAAATTGCAATGCTCAAACAACGTGCGTTTCATTTTTGAGCAAAATATTCATTAACATTTTATAGATTTGAGAATATCACACTAGGTATTTCTTAAAAGCTGTATTTTTGTATAATCATATGAACTAGCACTTCTATAAAAGGAAGAATAAATACTATCATAAACACCTCACTTTTCCTTTGATCTTTCTAACTTTATAACAAACCTGTCAAATGTGCTCACATGCTAAGCTAGTAAGAGGAACATTGTAAAATATGTAAAGAGAATATCTAAATTGTGCTTATGTACTTCATTTTTCAGTACTTCATTGGTTTTATTCCATTTATTTATTTCAAATATTTGAAAAAAAAAGAACTTAAGAATGAGAGGTACTGATAATGTCATTTCACATAAAAAAAACTTGACACATTTCATTTGTTAATACTACGTATTATGACGTGATAAATCGTTTGAGTTGACATTCAGAGACAAGGCACGCACTTAACAACCACTTACTGTCAATTACAGCTTCTTTAAAATACAATTTTAACTTGTCAAGCTCAGTCATCTCCAAGGGAATGCCGTGTCTATTTCGGGTCTCCGCGAGGGAGCCCGGGAAACAGAGAACGCGGAAGCACGCGTTGCGTGTGCCGGCCGTGGCGCGGCGGGGAGGCCACCCCGTTGGCCCGGCGCGGCGACGACAGCGCGGTGACAGCGCCGGCCGAAGTGCCCGACCTCACACAGGAGGAGCACGTGTTTTGCCATGCAACTTTTTGTTCGCCTCCTGACTCTAATACGCTTATCTGCACATTGTTTGAGCCTTTTTTGCGTTCTATTTCTTGTGTACCGTGTCGTTATAAATGTAAGAGAGACTCAGAGTTACAAAAATACACACAAAAAAGTTTAATAAAAATGGTATTATAAACATTGTATATTTCGTTGATCGAGCATGCGATAGTAGGGTCGTAAGTATTAATATTACAATGTGCATCATCCAAGAACTCTCATTTCCTCTCACTGACGCGTCAAAATTTTTATTTCTTGCTGTAAAGAATGAACTGAATTTTAGGTTACGATGCGGCACTAAGCCAACATGCCAAATTCAAAAATTATATTTGAATTAAACATTATATTCAACTTAAAGCAATGAGTTTAAATATGTATTGGCATGGTAGTCCTAAATGCATGCATATTTACAATATAATAAATCTAGAAATGTTAGCCCTGTCAATTGAAAAGTGGTCTCCAAAGGATACATAAATACGAGTACAGGGAGAGAACCCGCTTTCTGTTTGCAGAGACACGTTATGGACTGTCGAAAACCGCTTGACTTGGTTTCATGGGATGGTGTTCCTGGAGTGTCTAGTTAATGGATTAATGGATCTTGTCAGCCCAGTAAATTTACATGAGAAAGGTTACGTCGAAAGCGATATTTACCTAATACGCTTTGAATTCACTGGTACATTTCAATTCATTTATGAATGGCGACGTTCATCGTTGACGAATTGTGTTTGTTACTAGTTTGGCAGAGAGATGGATACTTCCGGTAAATTAACGCAAATCTCCTATGGCATTCACCGTAATATCTTCTCCCTAGACCTCACATGTTGAAATTTCAATCACCACACACAGCTGTGAGAATGTAAATAGAGAAGTATTTGCGCTATATGCATTGACCTTCCTGAAGTTTCCAGATACTGTGTGAATTACTGTCTGCACTATACATACTATTATCCAACATTTTCTTTAAATTGTTGCATTATTATTTTGACACAACAAAACTGTTTTTAAACCTACAGTTTAGTAACATTGTTACTACGTTGTGTGTACAAATCTCGCAGTTGAGTGGTTACGAACATATTACATTGATATGAAGTCTTTATCACGCAGTGTTTCAAATGTGTTTCTTAGATTATAATTACCCAGGAAATGTATTCCTAATTAATAATATCTGGTAGAATCTCATATCTAACAAGCGAATAAGTAGGGAAAAAACACATTAAGCAAAAAATTAAAATACCTTTTTCGGAAATATGTCCGGAGGGAGATTAACGAATATTCACTGGGCGAGAAAGCAACTCTATGCGGCGGTGCAGGCGATGCAGGAGGTGCAAGCAGGGCAGGTGTAGACGGTGCAGACACTGCAGGCGGTGCAAGCCGTGCAAGAGGTGCGGGCGGTGCGGACGGAGCTGCTGCTGCAGGTAGCGGCACACGATACACACAGTGCAGGCGGTGCAAATAATGCAGGTGGTGCAGTCGGACCAGGCCTTGAAAGCGGTGAAGAAGATGCAGGTGGTGCAGTTGGGCGAACGGTGTAAACTGTGCAGTCTGTAATGGCGGTACGGGGGTGCTGGCGGCATCGGGTTGCAAGTGGGGGCAAAAAGGTGCAGGGGGGTTCAGAGGGGGCATGGGGTACAGGCGGTGCAGGCGGTGGCCTGTTCGCCCCGGGCAATGGCGCCTGCCGCGATGGCGCCATCCGCTTTAACCGCAGCACAGCGATCGACCGCGGCCCGCCCGACCCCGCGCAGCGCGCCGCAGTCCGTGGGCCGCAGATTCGACTCCGAATGCGAGGGATTCCGCGGCTCGTCAATGCCCGGCCCAGAACCCTCTGGGCGCCGGCCACCGCAAGCAATCTCTTACACAGTCAATTCCAAGATGACCCTGCCTTCTTGGTCATCCTCATAGACCTAGGTCGAGATATCTGCAAGTATTTCAATTTCAAACAAGTTCCCTCTAAGCTAAATAGCACGAACATTGTTAAATTATTTCCAAAATTGGAAGTGTGAACTAAATAAATTCACGTTGAAATAATTATTCATGGGTCATGCCACAAAAATTATTACTCAAAACTGCGAAAATGAACAATTATTGTTCACTTTCGCAGTTTTGACTATTAATCGTTGTCATGACCCAATAATAAGACATTGTTTGCGTGGCTGTTGCCTCTAAAATCAGGACATTTCTGAACATTGTAATACCTGGAATGACCTTAGTATTCGAATGTTGAGAACATATAGAGTATTTACATATAGAGTACAGATGAAATTAACAATTTTTATATAGAGGAACCAATTACACAATTAACAAATGTGTATTCGCAGTTACGTTGTAGCGCTGATTTAGGTATCAAGGGCTTCTATCCCGTTCCACGAAGTAACACGAGAAAATATACGCGCAGGAGCATGCACTGCCTATTGAAATTAGGACACAACTGACTAATTCGTCATTATTCTCTCGGAGCATTGTGTCAAGGAGCTGCGAGTTTAACAATGACAGTGCTACCCTCTGGCATTTTCAAGCGGAGTTCAACAACGTCGATCCCGTCAGACCTTTGCAACTGGATTGATGATTTACTCCGTTTCAATCAATTGTGCTTTTACTTTTTTTTTGTTCCGGAGAGAAGTTATGAACTTAAATTGGACAAATGATTTTGTGAATGGTTTTCAGAGATATGCCACTTCTGATTGTATTTCCAATGGTTAACCATCTTTATTGGTTTGCCATTCTCGAATGCGGAATTCTGTTTATGAATGTGAGATTGCGTGTTTTACTAATCTCTTAGCACCATCAGTTGAAAGATATTGAACGGTTACGTGAGTCAAAACAAATGTATATGTGAAAAGATCAGACAAATGTTCCTTATTCATAACAAAATTTAAGAATGCCTCTGGTCATAAAATACGTTGATAATATAGTGTATAATTTATTTTTAAATTGTAAGCTTCGTTCGAAATATCGTCTCTACTTTGGCAAAGTGGCACATCTAGAACATTATAATTTTTCTTTAGACTCAGGAATGACAATTTGAAAATGTCCCTTTTTTACTAGAAAAAGGGTCGTACAAAAATATTCACATGAGGCAGGAAGATAAATAATAATCTAATGTGTTTGCGTACGTAATAAGTACTTCCACTCCGAGGGCTGCAAAATGCCATAATACTTGTATACTCAGCGTACCAGGAAAGCCTCTCCGCAGTGACACAAAAGTTATGTTGGTAGCAGCGTGAAACAAAAGAAAATGTAAATTCCGCACTCGCCACAATCATAACAGTTGCTGGAAGGATTGTCGCCTCTACTTATTTCCTAGCGATCTGTTTGGTATCAACATCATAGGAGGCCCTGTCTGGGCCCAGTGCGGAGAGACTTTCCTGGCGCACTATATAAATAACGTTAAACTGTTCTTAAGGTTCAGTGAATTGACTCCGCGTACGATATAGAGGTATACTTTCTTGCCAATGTCGATGTCATCTCTGAATACTGAAGTGGGCTTTCAACTGAAGTACTCTGCACATTTTATCGATTTAGTGTTTTGTTGGCCCTTAGTCAATACTAAGTTTGAATGTAGCTCTTATTCAAATAAAAAATGTAATTACTATCACAATTCAGAGTCGACAACTCAAATCAAGGTAATTGCATTTTACATTTTTCACACATTATGAGGAAGATGAAATAGATAAAATTGATTCCGAATATGGTGCATTTATAAGGTTCAGACGATCTTAGAACATTCTAATCTTATAACTTTCTCATATGCGTAATACAGAGAAAGGGATTTAATAATGCAACACACCAATGCGATTAGGACGTAAATAAACCTTTTGTGAATCCCAGATTCCGACAAAGTGGTTTTTAAATGCCAATCTGTCCGTGGCTAATGAACAAGAAGCGCATGGCCAGTTTCAAAATTTTCTCAGATAGGGCTCCATTTAGAGGCCGTTCTGGCTGGGGAGGGGCCCTGCTGGCGCGATATACATGGTTGGAGAAAACCTCCGCAAGCCGACGTGTAGATCGGCCCAGGATCTCAGCGTCCAGCGATGGAAGGTCACCGCCATATGCCTTTAAAACACATGCACTACGCTAACGGAACTAATGGTCATAGCAGTTGACGCGCTCGGAAACGCGAAATAATCGATAAATAAATATGAATCCAGTTTCTCTTCTTTTATATTTTTCTCCAATAGAGGATAGTGCACTTATAAATGCGACAGAAGTGTGATTTTCACTAAAACCTCTGTAATTTTGAATATTCCAAACTGTTAATTTTTCTATTTTCTCCTACAAATACATTAGAGAAACTAGATACTTTTTTCTCGAGGACATGTATTCAATAGTTTTTCAAGAGATCTTTCAATAGTTTTATAAACGTCTTTTTTAATATTATTAAATTACATTCTAAATATTAATTTTTAGTCAACTCGTGTAATTTCTCCAAAAATACATCAACAAGACGATCCCAAAATCAGCTACAATTGGTTTTCTTTGAATTGTTTCGTCGAATAGAGCTAAATGGACTTTTGACATGAGCCCGATTATAATTAAAACCTCTGGAATTTCGAAAATTGCCAAAATATTTTCCGAACACGTAGTTTATCTTCATTATTAACTTTGGAGATGATTCTAAAAGCAACATATTTCTCTCGCCAGGGGTCGCCAGATTTTGCGCGCCTGGTGCACCACCGCGCGCCGCGAAGCAGATTAGCGCGCCGCTCGCCACCGCATCCGAGTGATTGATCAGTTATTCTCGGCGCGGCAACTGCTTATGTAGTGCATGTTTTTCTAAGAAGGTGGCAGTTATCTTCCCCCGCTGGGTGGTGAGAACCGGCGTCGACTTACCGTCGGCTAGCGGGGTTTTCTTCAACCAGGAATCTCCCATCAGAGGGGCGGCGCCCCAGCCATGACAAGCTCTGACTTCCCGACCGCTCTCCAGACTTGTGTGATAGTATAGTGTATAGGAAAGATCACGTGGGATCCACGCCCGTTTGTTAGGGCACTGCTCCGGCATTCGCCGGGTGATTATAGACACTATGGAAAACTACCGATCAAATCAGCTGGCCGCTACAATTCTCCTCCAGACAGCCACTGAATTCGATCTAGCTATCTATCTAGGGTCGAAAATCTTGCCACTGTCGGGACTTGTACCAAGAATCTTTCAGTCGGAGGCACTACAAGGATATTAGTTGATGCCCTGAGCCATCTCTCCTGGTACCACGTTCAAGCCGTGCGGTTGCCCTGACCGTGTTTGGAACGTACGCCTGGAAGCCATCTTATACATCTAAGTTCTGCGGTTGTAATGGATTTGGTGCGATGTTTTTTAATTCACAACAAAAATGCTGCAAATGAAGAATTAAACATAGCCTTTCTATCATTCGGGATAGAAAAAGAAACTAGCACCCACTCTCTTTTAACACGTCAAATACTCGCGCGGGGTATTTGGATACATCATGGTCTAAGTTTTTTTTCCTGTTACTTTTCAGAGATGGTATTAACGCAAACCAGTTTGTGTATTCTTCAATTAATCTTTGAAAAATTCATTTTGCTTTGTTGAAATCACGAAGTGTAGTAGTTTTCAAGTGATGGCTTTACAATGTTGCTTGAGGGATCTGTATACCCCGCGTGAGAATTTATGTAACTTATCAACGTTATGGCAATGCAGACGGATGGCAACCCTACATTCGACCTACTCACAGTGTCGCATTCGTTTGACGAACTCTGTCATCGGAATTATACGAATATCGTTTATCGCGGTTTTCCGGAAAAGCCACCGGAGCAGAAGTCGTGTAGCTAACGTTGCCGACCTTGTCATTTAATTGATAGTAGGCGGATTGTGAAGAGAGTTTTTCAAAAGGCGGCAGAATTATTTGTAGAATACAATTCGTAATATTATGTTACGTAACAATTACAAGTACTGCGGAAAAGTATGTACTGGTGTGGCACCAGTAGTTTGGCACGATTATTTCATAGCAAGTAAAAGGATAATAGAAAATAATAATAATGATAATAATAATAATAATAATAATAATAATAATAATAATAATAATACAAAACATTGCGAAAAATACAATATCTAAATGATATTATTTATTTTGGGTTTCGAAGCAGTGTTCTCAATATTTTCACGAAAACATCTACGTGATACCTTTAAAAACAGTCCGCAATATTCGTGTGTCCTTTTCTATTCTCACTTCTTTTGGCTGGTCGTTGGGCACGTAGCCAAAGTTGTATGCGGCTTCTGATGTCCAGAAAAACAGAGAAACATCAGAGCGCAGAGAAAGCATTGTAGATTCATAATAATTTACTACAATGTTTTATTTGTTTATTTATCGTAAAAGCAGTAAAAACTGTAAGTGAAGTTTTCCTGAGAATCAGAATCTCAACTTCACTCTTCCTTATTATACAGGACTGGCCAATAAAAACGTCCCACCCGAACATTCTGTACATGGTTCATGATATCGAAATGGAATTTTCACTAGACTATTCAGAACATAGGGGCTCATCAGGTGAAGTTATTTGCTTTTTGATAGTATTTTTTAAGATATTGGACCAATTGCATTTTTTAATTGAATACTATACTACTTTTACACAATTATGTGGGCTGTGAGAAAACCATTTCCTCAATTCAATATATGTTGGTATTTGATTAATAATTAACAGCAAAAAAGAGTATTAAATCCCGCGTCAAACGAAATTCAGGTAGTACTCGGAAGTTTGTGTAGTGGTTCCAGGCAGTTCAACGTCCTCCAAACCGCAAGGTACATAACAGTACAACGATTTTTGTGACCGCATCGGTTGAATTTTCCTTTCATGAAACGTCCCAGCGAAGCACTCGTATGTTAAAATCTTTCAAGTTGCTGAGTTCATATTTTGTCCAAAAGTGACAAAGAAATCATCGGTATGTTCAAATTAACTGCCTCATTTGTCAGGCAGATGACATTTTTGATTTTAAAAGAGGCATACTTGTATTATTGCACTCATTAGTAAACGTGATAACAAAATCAAGAACCTTTCCGTTTATTCGCACAAATGTCAAATACCCGTGACGTCACAAGGAAGTTATTCCAAATCTTAACTTTGATTCTCATATAAATTTATAATCCTATTATTAAAAAAATAATGTATGCAATTCTTTTATAATGTTGCTAATTGCATTCGTACAAATTTAAAAACTCCATTCTAAAGTTGTATAATATACTATCAATTTTACTCTCACTTGATAAGTTAGAATATAAATGATGTAATTCATTTTAATTGATAATTTCAACTAGTAGTTGCTTTGGTAGAGAAAATGGGAATTAATATAGCTAAATTTTTGGATCAATTACTCTCAACTGACTTCTTGAAAATACTGGGGCCAGTATCGCGAGACATACCCCTCGCCCCGGAGAAATTTGTACAACCATAACTTTTAAATCTCGCGCCACTTTCTCTGGGAGCAATGCCCGTCAACTTAAGTAAGTTACCTTGTCTGACTTTGACATGCCTACTACCTTCAATCGTTAATAACACGAAATAGTTTTACTGAAATGACATTCTTGATAACAACGCAAACGAATTGCATACTTTTCATTATTTCTACCTCAACTGTCCACAGAAACGATGCGCTGCGGGGCCACAAATCTCCACTCTGCACTCTACATCAACTCTCTGAATGCGATAAACTTATCTTTGATGACTTCTAGGCTGCCTCATCTATAATTGTATATTGCGGTGTCGATTGTCGTTTAGAGGTCACAACATTCGCTAGCCATGTTAATTTGCAGCGTTTTGAACGAGCTAACGATAGTGGTCGTGATAACTTTAGAAATCCAGCTGCACCGCAAACTTGCATATCTGCTATAACGCCACATTTTAAAGCTCGTTAGTGTTTATAATTATTCATCAAATACTAACGTATGTAGTATTGCTAAATTTGTTTTATCATGCCCTAAAAAAACTCGCTCCCTCTTAAAAACGTTTGTCCAATTTTAACATTAAAAAATGTTAAAAATTCATCTTTGCTATCAAAAATTTAATAACTATAGCTGATGAGTCCCTATGTCCTAAATCGTTTGAAGAACATTTCATTTCAATATCTTGAACCGTTTAATCCTAACCCATCCATTTGAGGTGGATGGTTTTAACGACTAACCTGTACATAGTTGGATTATGAATGAAAGTACCAACAACACTGATTGGAAAAATTTTAAAACTAAATATTTTCGTTCTCGGTTAATGAAAACGTATTTCAATCGGCAAACGTGCTACAGATTTTATTTTATAGTATGATTAACAAAACACTTTCTGCCCTACTTCTAAATCCACATTCTAAAAAATGAAGTTAAATACAACTAATTAGAAAGCAGGTTAAATAAAAAATAAGTTACGTGAAAAAATTGATGCGTATTTCTAAATGGCATTTTGCACAGGTATGTGCTTTCATCACACCATCATATTTAAGATTTATTAGCCTTTAAAGTTTTGGCCTACTTGTGATTACCGTTATTTCAACTCCGTCGGTCTGCATGTTGGACAAGTGGTTTTATGGTATTCGTGTGGTAAGTACACAGACCGAAGAGTGGTAATGAAAGGTAACTGCCGGCGACCGTTAAAGATTTAAGAGCCCGTCCGTTAAGACAGATCCAAACCAATGATACATACGATAATTTTTTAACGTCTCAAGCTCATAAACTAAAAATATTTCTATATTTTAATCTTAGTTATAAAATTTAGGTTATTACTTTTTTTGTATGCTTTATGGGGAGTGACTAAGTGTTCTTATCTATTTGTAGCGGAATCCCATACATGTGGAAGTGGATTTAGGAACGTATGTTTATAAAAACCCAAACTAAAGATGGTCGGAAAGAAGTTCGTGAGAAACTCGGCAAACTTGCGGGTTACTTTAGGAAACATACATAAGAAAAGTCGTAAGAGGCCAACAGCCAAAAAAGTTGGGAATGGTTGCATTAAACGCTGATCGCCGTTTGAATATCCAACGCCGCGTTCACCTCTCCAGCGCGCGAGCCTCGGAGGGTGCAAGAGAAGCGTGGGGTGCGCGAGTTCGGTCGGTGCGGGGAGAGAGGGGCGGGGGCAAGGGGGCGTGGCCGGATCCCGCGCGCGCGAGCCCCTCTCGCCCTCTCCAAATGTCTGAGGCAGCGAGGCCGCTTCAAAGGCCGACTGCGGCGGCAATCGCCCCCCGAGCATGGGCCGTTTGAAGTTGCCCATTCCCCCGGGGCGAGCCCGCCCCACGCCCCCGCCCCTCCCCATGCTCCAGTCCCGCTCTTGTTTCCCTGAGTGATGCTGAGTGTGCTGAAGACTGTCCAGCGACGTGGGAATTGCATTGGGTGACCGGGTGTTCACCAGATGATTCCTACGTCTGTTTCCATGATTTATTGACCTTAATCGCATCTTCCAGGGGTCTTTCACCGGAATACTATTTTATTGCAAAAACGTCTTCCAACACGTACAAATTATCAAACGATTACTGAAAATTTTCCCGAGAATAAGATTGGCGTTTGCACAGAAAATGTGCTGTATAAAGCATAGGCAATTCAATAGTAATAACCAACCATTGTGTCATTAAAATGACTGTATGTTGAGTTCCAAGACAACTACATTTCATTTGTAGAGTTCTCAATGCGAATCTATCGGGACAACAAATTTTATTTTCATTTTAATTTAGCCCTCCTTTTGAGTGTTATAATGAGGCTGTATGTTTTAACTGCGACGGATAAAAAATTGACTATTAAAAAATGTAAATTCGAATTAAAAATTCCCTTGAAAATATGGCTAACGCTTTGTTGACAAATTGCTGTAGATTTATTAAATACATAATTTACATTATACATAAAATCATAAATTTAGTTTATAAAACAAAATGTAATGAAAATGGCTTCCTGTGTCTAATTAAGAGATCCAAAAGAGAATATCATAATTGTGAAGTTGAGTTAGCTTGATGCACAAAACTTTGCTCCTCAGCAACATGAGGTATTTTCATATTTAAATATTGACATTTATAATTAAACACTAATTGCAGTCTTAAAATCTAGAATTTTAATTGTTAAAAATTGCTCAAACCTACATCAATACGATGTTGTGCTTTTATTTTGTCTATCCCTCTTAGTTTATCTCTGGGTTCTAACCAGCTTTTAAAATCTTTTGGACTTTTATTGCCTCTTTTTGGGAGAATTTTATTCACAAGAAATTGTGAAATTAGGATAATCATTAGGTTGTTCCTCCATTTGCAAAAACCCATCGGTCTCCGTTGTGGCAAGTTTTCTCTCTTATTCTTCCTTTAGTATGTGAGAAAACGTTTTCTGAATGTTGCGGGCTTTTATTTCAGGTGATCAATATGAGATTGCAATTAAAGCATAATTTATTATGTTCCAGGATGAAAAAAACAGTGGTTGTTGATTTAGACCAACAATTAGATGTAATGAATTTTGTGTTCACGTTTTCTTCAATTTAAATGGACGTTGTTTAATCTTGGGAACCAGAAAAAGAAACCTTTTCATAAGTTCGAATAGGTGGTGGTCAGATAAACTTTATGTAAAAATAACCACCAGATTTTCTATCTAGGCCTTTTCCATGCGGGCGTCTTTTTAGCTTCAACAATGTCTTTTCGTAATTTGATTCTTTGAAGTGCAGTTTTGGATAAACATATTGCGTGTTTTCCTAGCAGATACTGCTCGGATTTTTCTTTGAAAAGTCCAATTTGCAATGTTGGAACTGTGGCTTGTAGTATCTTTGTCATCTGAGTTTACACTCTAGCAAAGATCCAACTTCATAGAGGAAAAGTTAGGAACTAGTACATGGAGAGGATGGCTATCTCATAAATATCGAGTAAAAACCATACGGATTGAAAGGGGGAGATTGCGATAAAACAATTGAACATAACGAGAAGTTTGAGAGTTTTGAAAGGTTTAGTGTTTACTATCGAAAACAAGTTCACCAAGCCTTAAGAATGAAACCCACGTGATGAAACATTTAAAAGCCTTTCTGTCAACAACTATACGGGACCTGGATACTAGGGGGATTTACTCAGGGAAGTACCTCGTCACATGTATTGCGGGTCAGATTAACGTGAGTATAATGAGCTTGAGAAGAGGGCAATTTTGTTACGGGGGGAAAATGTTTCAAAATAAAACTTAGTACAATGGCTCTATTTTAATCATCTTACCGGGAGCGGTAGCTCAGTGCATCAACTGATGTCACTGCAGCGCCTCTGACTGGGAGGTCCTGGGTTCGAGTCCTGACGGCGACAGGATTTTCGACGCTAGCTTTTCAGCTAGGTCGAATTCAGTCGCTGTCTGGAGGAGAATTCTAGCGGCCGGCTGCTCTGATCGGTAGTTTTCCGTGGTTTTATCCGATCAACGCCAGGCGAATGCCGGAGCAGTACCTACCAAACGGGCCACGGACCGCGCGCGATCTTTCCTGCCTCTTCCTTGTCCTATCCTCTCCCCTTACACACACTGACACTAGCATGCACTACACTACCACATATTACGGGAGACCTGTCGGGAGCTTAGAGCTTGTCCGACTGGGGCGGTGCCCCGCTGGTGGGAGAGTCCTGATTAGGGGGAAACCCCTCTAGCCGACGGTAGGTCGGCGCCGGATCTCGCTATCCAGCGGGGGAAGATCACCGCCATCTCCCGAGAAAAAACATGCACTACACTAACGGGACTAATGATCAAAGCAGTTGACGTGCCCGGAAACACGAAAAAATCAATAATAATAATAATAATAATAATAATAATAATAATAATAATAACAATAATAACTTAAGCATTGTTTAAAAGATGTGGTGGATAAATGTAGGAAGTGTGGAGTTGTAGGAGAAACTATAGAACACATCACAGCTGCATGCTCTTCCCTCTAAGACAGTGCTTACTTAGGAAGGCATAATCAAGTTGAGAAAATCGTGCACAGATCAATTGCAATAGAGCATAAATTATTGGATGAATCGACACCGCCATTCTATAAGTACACCCTTCCTTCAGTGCTGGAAACAAGTTCCACCCTTTTGTACTGGGACAGACCGGTTTTAACTGATCGTACTGTCGATTACAATAGGCCAGATATTCTCCTTATAGATAAAAAGAAGAAAGAAGGAGTAATAATAGACATCGCAGTACCATTATCCCACATCAAACAGAAAGAAATAGAAAAAATTTCGAAATATGAAAACTTACCTTATGAACTAAAACATGTTTGGAAATTAAATGCTACCAAAATATACCCACTCGTGATATCGGCGGAAGGCCTGGTCAGTAAAAACTCCCTTAAAAACTTAACAGAACTTAAACTACCCAAAAACGTTCTGAACATGGGACAGCGCGCAGTTTTGTTGCAAACAGCCCATATCGTAAGAAAATTTTTAAGTCCAGATATAAGATGAAGTTCTTCTGTGACCGAATCTGTCCCCAACTCTGGGGAAGGTGAGCGTTTTTACAAGCAAAAATAGCTCAGAAAACGTAGGATGATGATGATAATAAATGTCACCTGCAGGGAAAGCAACGGGGAAACTATCCTGATAGTCCTCCCAAGGAAACCCAATTGGTTCACGTAACTTCAGTCTATGGAAGAACAGGACCAAAGAAGAGACACACATGGAAACAAGTTGGAAGCTTACAGATGTCCCGCAGGGAGATACATCTAGAAGAGAAAAACAGAGAAGCCGACGTGTAGATCGGTGCTGGATCTCACGCTCCAGCGGTGGGTAGACGACGCCGCCTTCCGGGTATAAATGAACTAAACCAGGCATGTCAGACTGCGCCCACACGCGCTACTTGCCTGCCTAAGAAGCCCAGCACTCCGAGTACGGGCCACATCTGATACCGTTCTTAAGTCTCCAAATGCAGAAAGTGGTGTACACGCGCAAACTGAAGTAGGAATCACGGAGAAATAGTGTCTCTAAACGAAAATATATTTGCATGACGTTAATCTATCAAACAACCCACGTTATATTTATATACTTAATTTTTATTACTATATTTCATGTTAATTTTCTTTTTAAATTCTGCCTTGTATAAACATTTTTCCCAAATGTTAGAGATATGTTTGGATTATTTTCTTTGTTTTGAGTTATATTTTTTAAATCATTCAGCTATTTGTTGAATATAGGAATAATGCGGAATAAATTAACTACTCTGTATAAATTAACAATTCTCGCTTATGCAGAGAGCCCTCTTATCAGAAAAGAATCACAAATCTCCTAACTAGAACGTAGAAAGTTAATGTAATTATTGCACTCTTCAGTAAACACGATGACGAAATCGGAATTCTTCAGATTAAAAATATTTAATTTTACTTTCAATTGACAATTTGAAATCTGATGTATTATTTCATTTCAATGGATCTCATCTTTGCTTTAGTAGTTGTCTGTATATGTTTGGCGTTTTCGGGTCGGTTTAATCCGACTTTTGCTAGCTAGCGTTGTTCCCAGACCTTGGCCCAGTTTTTATTTATTATCCACACCTGG
Source organism: Teleogryllus occipitalis (assembly GCA_011170035.1). Classification (NCBI taxonomy): domain Eukaryota; kingdom Metazoa; phylum Arthropoda; class Insecta; order Orthoptera; family Gryllidae; genus Teleogryllus; species Teleogryllus occipitalis. The sequence continues at coordinate 262,826 of BLKR01001292.1, forward strand.
GGTAAAGGGAGATAGGTGGCGAGCATGCCGTGTTCCCTTCACCGTTTCTAGCCAACCTGAGCTTTTCTTTCGTCGCACTGCTATAGAATCTGAGACGATGGCAAAGTATAGCTACAGCTTCTATTTTTGCCCCAATCGGCAGTGCACCACTGAAAGCTAGCACGATGTCCATGAGCCAGCCGAGGGGCTTGCGTTAATATATGAAATGGTAATTAATATCGCTTTGGGGGCAGTAACTGTCAACTGACTTTTCAAAAATAGTGTCTGGTGCCAGGTATCCAGTGGCATACCGCGTCTTTGGAACTGTTTGTATATTCTTACTTTTATATCTCACGTTGCTCTGGACGTAGTGCCCGCGAACTAGTAAGCTAGTTACCTTGCCCGCGACCTTCACATGCCTTTACTACATTCACGGGAGGAACGACAAAAGAAATCGACGCGTCCGGAAACACGAAATGCTCACTGATCCTCTCGGTCTTGGATGGGCCTCTTGAGAGCCTGTGCGTGACCAACGCGTGTGATCAACACCAGGCGAATGCCGGAGCAGTACCCTGCCAAACGGGCCACGGACCGCGCGCGATCTGTCCTTCCTCTTCCTTGTCCTATCCTTTCCCCTTACACACTTACACTAACATGCACTACACTACCACATATTCCGGGAGACCGGTCGGGAGCTTAGAGCTTGTCCCGACTGGGGCGGTGCCCCGTTGGTGGGAGAGGTGGTTAGGGGGAAACCCCACTAGCCGACGGTAGGTCGGCGCCGGATCTCGCCATCCAGCGGGGGAAAATCACTGCCATCTCCCGAGAAAAAAACATGCACTACACTCACGGGACTAATGACCTAAGCAGTTGACGCGCCCGGAAACACGAAAAAATCAATCAATCAATCAATCAACCAACCAACGCGTGTGTTGGATGTTGGAGAGCGGCCCTTAAAGGTGTCCCCCACGCTCGTGAGATGCGCCAGAAACGGCGCGGCGGTCCGCGCGTGCTAATCGAGCACATCGGGCGCCGGAGCACGTGGTGGCTGGCCGCGGCTGCCTCGCTGCCATTCCTTCTGCCCATGCGGGGGCGCTTGCGATTGCAGCGCTCGGCAAAGGGCAGAGCTCAATCATTTGCGCAGCCCCTCAGCACGCAGACCGCAGCAAGGGGAGGATGTGCACCTGTCAGAAAGAAAGAAATTTTTGAAAGGTTTCCTGAGAGCGACATTTCAAATTAGCATATTGACAACTTCTGGAATATAAAATATATAGTAATTGATAAATAATGAAGGACTGCCAAATAAAAACCCGACATGATTCTCAAAAGTGTACTTGTCCGATAATACCAAAGTCGTCGATTCGTAATGTAATATGTAACATACTTAAACATGAAATTTCAATACGTTTGGTTAATACATGTAAAAAAGTCTGAATTCTACGCCGTATTTTCTTAAACATAGGCCCCCTGTTGTATTATCTCGCTTTGGTTTCTGGATAAAAATTTCGGTACGTACTTACTAAGTTATTTGTTGCAATAACGTTGTTTAAAATCTCTAATTTCCTTCTATTTTAATTGTCAGCTGGTCCTCAGAAAATTTCAGAAAGGATGTCAGATATTAAAATCAATTCGTTGCAACATAGTTTGAAAATAGACAATTTTTGAAAATTTATTTCATTTTCATATCGAGATATTTCGGCGTTAGGCCCATCTATTTTTTGATGCCAATTTTTGGGGAGTGGCTTATATTCCAGAAACATTTTCGACATTCCCACATCGGTGATTGGTTAGCTTCCTAGCCTGGTCTCATCGCCCAAACATCGGTTCGATCCCGACTGAAATTTTGTACGGCGGAAAACTCACAGTGGCCATTTCAGACTTACATGTAAAAGAAAACTGGCTAAAGACCCAGAAAATATAAATCCTCTGACAATTCCCGTCCTAAACATCCCATATTTGCCTCGGAGAAAGCCTCAAGTAGTGGACAAATATTACTGAGACCGTTGTTGTGGCGCTCCCTGGCGGCTAATATGGGAGTTAAAATTTACCGGCAACGATGGGATCCTGTAAGGTGTCAAATAGAACATTTCTAGCAATTTCGGGCCATAGCCCACATCGGAGATGGGCCATTGGATCTATCTCCAAGGATCCATTTCCAGACATTGCATACCAACATATTTTCCCCACGTTTTAGAAAGTTGTGATGTAGCTACATTTCGGCTATTTCAAAAGATTCCGGTAAATGAACATTAACAATCTGAGTGCGAGTGGGATCTGCTCTTTACCTGTTAGAAAAGTGATCTAATTTTTACGTGGTTCATCACACTCAATGAAAATCAGAAACATCTCAAGTTCTAGCCGATCACCTAACAAAGGTCGTTAACAAAGTAAGACCCTAGCTCGGGTGACTCAACTTCGTTCGAAGCAGAGCTTCAGCACATAAAGACGTACTACAAACTGAAGGGGCCATGATTAATGTGTGGACTCATTAGATAAGTGCAAAGTTGCCGGTGCCAAGTGACCGCAAAAAATGAAACGCAGAGAGATAGCTAAAACGTATATTATTATTATTATTATTATTATTATTATTATTATTATTATTATTATTATTATTATTATTGTTGTTGTTGTTGTTGTTGTTGTTGTTGTTGTTGTTGTTGTTGTTGTTTGAAAATGTTTCAGTTCTTGCAATACATTTTACAAAACAATTTGAAAATTACACCTCGCTAGTAAAAATGGTCATCAAAAAATGTGGGGGGCGCTCTCAAACTGCCTTTTGCATGAATTTTCGAAACCTTTCGGTGCCGAGAGATCTGATGGCTGTAGTGCTTATTTACACTACATCCATTTCGCGATTCCAGGGGTTATGAACTTTTGTAGCTTACTTAATTTCTTCTAACTTTCCATTCAGTTTACTGAAGCGTAAAAAAATAAAAACATTTTGTTAAAGTTTCAAATATACGCATGTAAAAAGCAATGTAGCTATAACACTATACTACACAGTTGATTAACATTTAGTAATTCAAACGGATGGATGTTCGAAAATTCGGATAGACGACGGTTAAATAGACAATTGAATTATTGGTTGTTTGTAAACATCTTTCAATATAGCGAGTGAAGCAGGTTTCTGGCGCATAAGTCGAGTTTGTCGCCCGAGCGTATGCGAACTTCACGCTCAGTAATGTTTTGCACACTATTAGTTAAATTGAAAAAATAGAGTCAAAGTAGTTGTTGATAGTCAGTATTTCTGAGTCAAAGTTGTTGATAGTCAAAATAACTTATACAGAAGAATGTAAAAACGACTGTGAAGAACTTTCCCTTGGGGTTTACAAAAGTTGAGTCGTAAAGTTAATATGAGCTCTTTTCTCAAAAACCATTAAAGAGATTAAACTGTGAAGCCTATTACTGCTAAGCGCCATTAAATGTAAGTCTCGTGGGACAAGTTGTACTTGTAGGCAACCAAAAGCAGTGCGCAAAAAAACAATTTGAGTTCGTGTTATTAAACAATGTTACAAGTACATATAACATTTTCATTGATGAGAGAGCCACGAAAGAATCGCTTATGAACCTTTCAAGAAAATTGAAAAGAAATATTAAACTCTACTTCTGGTTAGTGATTAAAAAGTTGTATTTCTCCCATTTCTATAGAAAACGATCGTGATGTACATGTAAGCATTACACTATTTTTCAAATAGTTTTTCGTCTCAATAATAATAATATTAATAGTAATAATAATAATATAATAATAATAAATAATAAATAATAATAATAATAATAATAATAATAATAATAATAAGCCACATGTCTTATTGTCCGGGAAGTAATTAAAACGTTGACTCATTTTTTACGAAGAAATCTATGAGTATCCTTTTAGGATATACCAACATTGTTTTCTTTGTGACCTCTGCGATAATATACATCCAATGTTCCTAAAATCACATAGGAGGCGATATTATACACAAATTACGAATATTATAATTATATTATAATACGAACTTCGTAGTGGAAGCTTCGTACCTTGCAGTATTGCGAATGATGTAAATGGAACCCGCAATACAATATCAAACAATTTCTTACTTTCTAAACTACTTACCATATCATCGCGATCCACCACACGACTTACTATGCTGCAAAGTGTTTGACTCACTTGATAATTTAGTTTGATAATCTAGTGATACTAGTTTGTTAGGTTAGAGAATCTAGAAAATTCATAAGCAACTCTCAGATGGTATAACCTAATGCAACATGCACAGTCAACTACCGTGGCAACCTCCGCAAAATACCGTTGCAACTACCGTGGCAACATGATGGGTCATTTGTACTTGGTGACAGACTTTTCCTTGTTGTGAGAGACTTTATTAGGAACATAGACAATATTTGGGCTCCCTACCGTAAAATAAAGCATTAACTGTGTATCTTGATGCCAAGCAAAAGCAAACAAACACGTATGGCCTAAAATGATTATTCTAATTGCATGTAATGACTAAGAACTTAGCATGTGCAAAGTGTTTTAGTTTCGAATATTTCCGGCAGGTTATATAGTTTCATGCAAGAAGGAGATAACCAGTCGCCACACTCTGCAATTGTACTGTTGGCGTATTTCAGGTGGATGGGATTTGTGAACTATTAAATCGTCATCTATATATTTAAAAAAATAAGGTATTCTGCCATGACTTCGTTTAGAGCTTCTACTGAACCGATTGTTGTATTTTTTCTTTTAAATGAAAGAATATGATCCCTAGATGTGTTATCAGATATTGTGTTGATTCACCAACATTTACGGTGTAAATTAATTAATTAAATCATTCTTTAATAGTACGCTTATCAATAGTCACTTGTTTTCTTCCAAAGGGTGGCTGTTTTAAAATTGATATATATGAGTCGATAGATGTGCGTCCCCGCCGCTTCATGGTGGCGCTACTTGATGTTTTGTTTTGATTGTTGAGATTTGTTCACAATTCGTCAAGGTTTTGTTTCAGTGTAATAATTGCATTGTGAAGATGATAGTTTGCATGTATTTGCTTTTGTAGTGTATTTTGTAGAGAACATTCGGACAGTGGGTTTTGTTCGGTTGTACTGTAGTAGTGAAGTTGTTCACAGGTTATGTCGAATTCCGAATAACCACGCGCCCCAAAAGACGCAAACGTAGTACATTGACTGGGAGCAGGGAAAGAGAAAGTTAGCGTATGTGTCGTGATAGTGAGGTCATTTCGTTTTCTGTTGGGTCATTGTCTATGAAATGTCAGTTTTGTTCTACTTTGTATTTCCCATGTCAGAGAAATTCTGTAAACGAGTTTACTGTGTGTTGCTTAAATGGGAAAATAAGTTTACCTTCCAGCAATATGCCAGAAGAAATCAAACAGTTGTTTATAGGAGATTATGACACATCAAAAAACTTTAGAAATAATATCCTCAGTATAATAGTGGTCTTTCTTTTGTGTAATTTGGTGCTGATATTGCATTGCCACCTGGTCATGGGCCATACGTGTTGAAAATTTTGTGAACTCCACATCCCAGAATATATTCGTTATACCCTGAAGATTCAAACAATGCAACATATTGTGAACATTAGTTTGGGCACAGTATTTTACATTTATCTTAGATCACACCGTCATATTTTGACGGGTTCTCACTAGTATCTTTTGAAAATTTGAGTTTCATGACAATGAGATTGCTCACACCTTGAAGGTAGTAGAATGTTTGGAGAGCTTTCCGCAAAAAAGGGATAGATTTATTTTTCTCTCCACATTGACAATATGCAAAATGAGTAACATTAAAAACAACTAGTCAATGGATTGTGTGAATTTTATGTGAATTTATGTGAATTTTAACAGGGAGTTTTTATTTCTTAAGCTACAATGATTGTTACAATGTTGTAATAATATTGTAAATGTTACTGCACATTTGAACTAAAGTTGCATGTATTTGACATTTTGTTTATGAAAATTGGCGTGTATTCAAACATTTATTTGAGAAAATTCAGTGTAAAAGAATATCGTGAACAACTATTTACTCAATTGGTAATGACAAAAAACTTGATTGACTCACAAATACAGAGTGGCATATCTTCATTGTTATGCTCAATGCTCCGTGCAATTGGGCATGTCGTCATTGAATACACCGAACTCGGAAATTTAACGGAAAAACGTTTTGCAATTTCTTTCTGGTGCTAATTTATTTTCCATCATTTTCATTTCTTTCTGCATTATTTTTTTACGTTGGTTACTTTCTTCGTTTAGCCATATTTATCATTCACCCATTGCACCTGGGCGTCGTCAATGTGAAGAAATGTTTTCTTCTAACAGTCTATTGTGGCCTCCAGGTACTTTCAAACGGATGCCAGAGCAGTACCCTTTTTAACAGTAGGTCACGGACTGCGACTCCCTTCCGACGCATGTTCCTAATATCGAGCGAAGGGTTGACAACCCACTCGGAAAGGCCATTCCACCTGAATTCAGTATAGATCCGAAATATACTGTCAACAGTAATGCAACAAGATCCCATACACTGACGCAATAGCGCAATCAGTATATAAGAGTGAGGGGCAAAACATACATTGTAATGTTCTAAGTATATTAATTATAAAATTGAAATTTATGTTCTAAGTTCCTAATCTGTTTTTGTGAAAAGATCAGATCATCTCCACGCAACATCTGATAAACCAATTGCGGTGTTGAACGAAGCAACGGATATAACTGATGAGTCGACGTTAAACATTTTCGAAATAAATAATAAAAAAATAGCATTTAATGCAAGGCGTAACATCAATTTTCGTATTTTGGGGGTCTTGAAAGTTTATAAAAACGATAAAAATAAAATATCTTCTTTAACATAACTTATTACGCTTTAGATGTTCAGTATGTCTGTAAAGAAATTTAGTATATAGTGCAAATAATACACGTTAAATAAATTCAATTTCATTACTTTATCGAGTACTCATTTAATCCTTTAGATATGAGGTTTTTTCTTTCTGTATGTTACTAACTCTTTTAAATCAGTGGCGGCTGGTGCACCAGGTTTCAGTTTCATCGAATGACTGAAATGTAATTTCCAAAATTCAGTGCCTAGTATATAATGAAACGTAAGCAATTTATGTAAATTATTTTTTTTAATTCGTAGATGTCTATATTTAATGCGTATTATTATGCAATTTTATGCGTAATGTTATTTTTTTAATTTGTTGCGTCTACCATTTTGACACAACGCGTTTCCAAGGCACTTAAGGGGCGTTGAGCGCTTTGGGCTAGGGAGTAATCCTCCATTACATTGCGCGCTTGTGGAGTAATTCTCCATTATAACTTTCTGTCATGTTCCGTCACGTTGCAGTCAGCTGTCAAGAGGACCGCCAGGTAGCATCTTCGCGTACGCGCCTACTGCTATGCGCTCCTGTGTCACTACCCAATGGCCAGAATTGGGAAGGAATAAGGATAGGGGCAGGGTTTAGGACACTTCACGAGCGTTGGACTAGCTCCTGTAAAGCAGCCAAACTCGTTTTGTTGGAACAAATTTCACATGAGATTCGACGGGAATCGAACCCGGGCCTTAGTGGTGAAAGTGAGCGACTTCGCTATGAGCCACGAGCGTAGCTCTATGTCCATGTCAGGTACGTTTCCATCCAGCACATGTGGCATTCTGGCTTTGATTTCCAGTGGGTACTTGAGTTACTTACTAGTTATGTAACGAGACAATTGACAATAATATAACTCATACAAAACAAAAAGCTTGATTTTGAAAATACGCTTATCGCATGCCAACACTTTGTAACATGCACTTTCTTTTGGACACTTTCCACACACATAAAATTTTATTATGAAAATTTCACTACCCTGGTATTAATTGCAATAATGAAAGAAGTTTCACACACACACACACACACACACGTATTCACAACAACGCTAGCAGATTGTCACTGCTGCCGAGAATATGCACACACCATGAGAAACAGAAAGGGACTTCCCTCCAGAATGGCCAACTTTACAAAAAGAGCTCATTAAATGTATATTTTGAATCCACAAATTTAACATCAAATGAAAATAAATTATCCAAAGATCACAAATAATGCAGGCTAGTCTTACATTGGAATACAATGGCGCCTTATGGGCAGCGGGCAAGCAATCTACATGAATACTGGCTAAATTAAGAATGAGAGATATGTGCATGGGAAAATGCTGATAATTTATGATAATGCATTAAAATATTACAACACTTCAAATAATACTATAATGAACTATATCACTATATTTGAATGCAAAGGGAATGCAATTGGGATGGTATTGTCAGTGAATTATTTAGTAAAGTGCTCGACTAATGCTCTAGCGTCCTCATTAAGCTTGAATTTCTTTCCTGTTAGAGTTGTTAGTAGGGGTATTTTTTATTTATTTTCTAAGATTGCTATTTGCGTTTATATCCGAATTGCATTTTTGTAAGTTGTTTTGCTATGTTCCCTTAATGCTATTTTACAATGTTCGTTAGTAAATTTATTTCTTTTTTAAGTTCTGGAGTTCTCGTGATGCGCATAATTCTTGTCTTTATCAGTGGTAATTATAAAATGTTTGTAATAGTATTACTGCAATTTTAAGATGGGAGTTAATATTATAATGAAGATTATTGGTTGTATTTCTTATTATATTGTTGAAGAGCGCTAGAGCGTCTTCTATTCCTATGGAGGTTTGGTGGATTGGTATTGAATTATACTTTTAAATTTGTTCCATTTTATATTTTGTGTTTATTGTGAGTGTTGTGTGACGAGTGATTTGTTAACTTGCGTTGATGGTTGGAAGATGGTCTGAGTCTAGTTCGGGAAAGGAAGCAGAATGAAAATCGTTTTTGTGCTAAAAATTGAATTATCTAAAATGTCTGGTGTTTGTTATGGTCTGAGTGATAGTGTGTTGCTTCTGATGGTATAATAAACTGAACCTCCATGGTAAGTGTACAGTTGAGAGCTATGCTCTTGCGAGTTTGTGTCGAGAGCGTTTCTCGCCAATGGACACAGTTCTGAGAGTAGGCAACTGTGTGTGGTGTGATGCTCGCGGAGAGCGGTCGCTATCTGTACTACTCGCTAGTGGACACGCCTGGGCGAGGCCTCTTGCCGACTTGCTCTCAGCATTCGAAAGTGGAGGAACTGCCTGCGAGCGTCTTCGATTTGTTTGGTGTTGTTGCGTCAACACGGCATCTGCCAAGCAGTGGACACAGGAGAAACGATAGTAGGAGACAATCTCGCGTTTTTCAATAATAAATACTAATGAGAAGACCAGGCGTCTAATTTATATGAGGACTCTGTTGCTCTGGGGGACACCAGCAGTCTAAACTTGGAAGAACACAATGCACCAACAAAAATTGTACAAGAAATGGAATGTACCATTCAAGAAGTAAACCAGTGGCGCAACAGAATGTCTGTCTGTCTGTCTGTCTGTCTGTCTGTCTGTCTGTCTGTCTGTCTGTCTGTCTGTCTGTCTGTCTGTCTGTCTGTCTGTCTGTCTGTCTGTCTGTCTGTCTGTCTGTCTGTCTGTCTGTCTCTCTCGCTCGCTCGCTCGCTCGCGAGAAGAAAATTTTGAAAATGTCCCATGAGCCTCATGTAATGCACCCCCAAAATTTAAATAAGGGTTTTCAAATTCGCCGAGCTTCGAGCTGGGGTCAGATCGGCCGGGGAATATTCATTTTGGAGAATATTTTACGAATAGTTTAGCTGCTAATGCTGTTCAAAGACGAACCGACATGGATGGACGGACAGACTGAGGGTGTTTTGAAAAAAAAACTACTACTTTTTCGTTACCAAGGGACCCCAAAACGTGAATTTCCGTTGAAATCTCGAAATTGTTTTTCCACAGAACTACATAAATTTCTCTATTCTACGCATATTACTCCGTTAATACGTAGTAGAAATTATTATTTATTATTAATTATTATTATTTATATTAATATTATTATTATTTATATTATTATTTATATCCGAGTAAAACGTTAAAAATTAGCCAACTAATAGCAACTATGCTTGTGTTCTCGAAATTTTGAGGTTTGGTTAAACAATGCGTGTTGCTTACAAAGTGTCTGAAATGTTGCGCATCCTCTGTTTCAAATTTATTGACAAGTGTCGAGCAAGCACCCATCTGTGTTCAGCAGGCACTTTCTCGCCTACATACTTTTCGTCTTTTGAAAAAAAGGGTATTAAACAACAAAAGCCGTCGCCGCTCTCTTCCTCGCCGCCATTTTAACTGAACTCTCGCATCTCCATCGCGAGCTGACTGCTCTCCAGTGGACAGACATATGAAAGGTAATCTCGAGAGGGCGGAGCTAGTGCACTCTCGAAAGCGAGCAGTGTTATCACCACGACTGTCTGACGTTGAATGTGATCTACTAACATGTTGATTGTCTTGCGGTCGCTGGCGCCCACAGCGGTGTACCCCACGAATTCTTCCTTCCCCACGGTCAGCGGCGCTGGGCAGTGGCTGTGTATGAAGAGACTCGGCGCTTCTCCGTGTAGTTATCGAGTGGCCACCTATGAAGGCGGCCTAAAGGCTTGAAGATGTGTGAAGGAAGCCTAAATCCTAAAGACTGAAACATTTGGTAGACTAACGTACAATTCCTGAATTTATCTATAAATAGTGTATGTGAATATACAATTGTCGTAATGTCTAATGAAAATAAAGAGAAGACCAACCGAACGGTCTTACCGATGATAGAACATAATATAAACAATTTCAGAACAAGAGAAAATAATGCATAAATAGTACTCTAAAAACTAATTATATTCTTGGCGCAATTTCATCCGTCAGTGATTATTCTTCTACTCACGCAACCATAGGATCGTATAAATGGCTAAGGTGAAATCGGATTGTAACAATGCAAACGTTATAGTTTATTACTCTATTTTGTACTTGACAATGTAAGTTTGCATGCCCAGGAGATGCAGGTGGTAAAAGTTTGAATGTTGGAAAAGAATTGCAATTAGAAAATAGAAGTATTCAGCTATATTGTGGATTTATCGATCTAATTTCGAAATGGAAATATGAGGCAAGCCATAAAATTTTCCACAGTTTTATCCGTAATATTATTAATTGATAATTAGGCTACTGCTAATGTTATTACTTTTGTCCAACGCTTATTGTCATATCATTCCGCCACAACAAAGTCGACCGAAATTAACCACACGTTCCTTCCCAGATCTCTACCAAAGGCAACATTGTATAAGAAAGATGAAAAGCTTCAGATGAAAACATTCCATTATTCTGAGGAAAGATGCACATGATCGTTCAGGAAATTTATTGATATGGCAAGATAAGTAACGTAGCATGAATGAGTGAAAGACAGACATCAGAAACTGGTTGTGAATGGCGTGAATGACAGGCATCACGACCTAGTGATACCTATATCGTACGACAAACTGTGACAGAATACAAAGTGATTAATGAAACGATCGCTCGTCGAACAACACGAAGTAATGAAAGGCTCGGTCTCCGTGGAGGCAAAGACGCGTTCGCTTTGAAGCGCGGGCCTGCCTGTGCCCGCCCCGCGGCCGTGCGCGCGAAAGAGCAGGTGGGATGGGGAGGGGGAGGGGAGGGGAGGAGAAGGAGGGAGGAAGGGGAGGGGCCGCGGGGGTGGCGTGACCGCGGCGGCGCGGTCGCCGCGCGCGCGGGTGGTCTTGGCTCGCACTACGCGCACTGAACTGCGGCCAGGGCCGTTTCGCCGTGTCCTGCCGTCGACTTGAATTTATCGGCACGTCACTAAGCCCGCCGTCTGGGCGTTATTTTAAAAGATGTTTCCTGTAGCTGTCTGCGCCCGCGGCGCTGCTCTGTGTGGGTGCCAGGAGCCGCGCCCCGGCCGTCAGCGCCCTTTCAGAGCTCCGCGGCACTCACCCGCTCGGGGTGGAAATACTTAGGTGACGCAATGCATATGTAGCATTCAAAATAAGGGGCAGATGCTAGGAAATTGAGGCTAATTTAGAGTACTAAGTCCGTGAAATGTCTACTCTGACCATATCTCATTTAGTAAATATCGTCAAAAATTATTGACGTAATAATTATATTGCATTTTGATATCAACAAAGAAATCACACCCGAATTACATCAATAGTGATACAGCATAGATCAGAGTGTACATGTGGCTACGTGTGTCGTTGAAAGAAATTATTTCGCTCGAATCTTCTTGGGGAAAACACCTTATTTTCTTGAACGATTCCGCAGTCAACGCCGCGTTTTATCAAGGAACGTTCTCTTAAGCGAAATAATATGATGCTTTCCTCGTAATGGAATGAAGGGGCGTCGCGCGCTGTGTAAATGTTAGCGATGGGTCTCGGAAACAAACCCCTTCTACCAGTCCCTCTGTTCTACCACCGTTAATCCAGGTGACATTTAAGTGTTATGTTCACTTGCTTCATCTCCTCGTACTTCCTACACGTTAGGTTGCTTTACCCTTTCCCAAGTTGTTACGACCGACCGATGCCAAGAACTATGAATATCCACTCGCGCTTGAATTTAATGGCTAGCACTTTTTTCTTACATCTTATTAGGCCTCGGTTACGTCATTGGCGCCATAAAGTTGTTCACGATATCAAAAATATAAGTTTGAATTAGTGCCACTACTGTTCCTTCAATTTCGACTGGCAAATAAATGAAAATAGTTCTCGTTGCAGTAAGCATCTTGTCTCGTTAGCTTTGGATATTAAGATTCTCATATTTGAGTTGCATTTTAAAAGATCAAATTTGATGTTGGTTCTAGGGAAGTTAACGAATAGACTCAACATTGAACAAGTTTGTCGAAGACAAAACGACTTCCTTCTTTGTACTTCGACAAGATCGTACGCACGTGTGTCTACTCTTACTTCTACTGAAAAAAATCGATGTTTTAAATGTTGATTTGACTGCAATTTATTGTTTATTTGAAGACACTTTTACTGCTAATGTTATTGACGCCCGGGAATAGTATCGGAAGTAATTAAGATAAGATCACGGGCGGTTCGTGGTCCATTGTATAGGGTACGGCTCCAGAATAAGCCTGGAAGTGATCAGAAAAACCATAGAAGCCATCTACCAGACGAGTTCGACTACGAATTCTATTCCAGCCGGCGCCACAAACTCAGATGATTAAAACATCAAGTAAATTTCTGGCACCCTCAGGAGTTCGAAAGATATTTTTGAAAATTTAAAAGTTCAAATGAAAATGAGCTAATGCCATTAAATTCTGTGTAGTATGCTGTATCTTTACAAAAACTATATAAGTACAAAAATTAGACTTACTTGGACAAAGATTTGAACTGAAATATTTACACCTCTCAGTTCGGCGTGTTACGCTTTCGGCTATTTGGCACCGTGCTAATTTAGATCTGTAATCTTGTAATTAAACAGATTGAGGAATCTAATTCCCACCATTTAACACAAAACTACCTGACAACAGCTAATATTTTGTATAATGACGAGATTTTATTTCACTCAAATTTATGAGAAAACTACTCACATTTTGAAAAAACGGAACATAACAATTTAAAGTTCTAGTATTCAACAGATTTTATTCAGAAAAATCTGTTTTTTCTGTGATATAATATTAAAAGGGGGTCCAAAATGTGTAACTTTCGCAATTTTCAATATTTTTGAGGTTTTACTGAAAACAGACAAGATGGAGTTTAGAAGGTGGAACTATTATATATTGAAGATGCACGAAGATTAAGACGGAGTAGATAGAATGAGAAGTACGAGATCCTTGGAACTTGCTGTGAACCAACTTGTCCACGTCAAAATACAAAACTACATAATTTTGAGCCCTTTGACCCAGAAATAAAAACGATATTACTTAACTGTTAAACAAGTTACATTTTTCCGTAAGTTGGTTTCGTTTATAAGTGATTTATGTCGATTAGAATATTATTTAAAGCGGTGAGTTAAGGTGTTATTTTTGTGATTAATGAACATCATGTACGTGTTATATTAGGTTTTTTAAGTGTAAGTAATTGTGTTAGTACATCGTTTTTTTAATCTACACTTCTATTTGAATAATTATGGAAACTATAATGGTGGTGAAATTCGTCAGCGCTTGTAATAAATTCACACAAATACATAACAGAATTGAACAAATTCCACCATTATGTCGAGTATAATATTTTTGAACGAGAGAGAATAGCTCATTGTATTCAAACCTATATTTTAATCGATTTGTGAATGACGTACTTAGAGAATAAAATGCATTTAGTAAAAGAAATGGCAGTTGTTGAAATTTGATTTTAAGAGAATAAAATGAATAGAAATGAGGCATATAGATCAGAAATTATCTCTAAGAAATATTTATACTTCTTTAGTTTCGTATTTTTACGTATCCAAATACAGTTACAACTTCAAATATTGTTCTGTTTTTAATTTATAATAACGAGCAAAAACACGAATGTGAAAGTTTTCATCTTCCTTTGCAACCTTCGTTAAACATTGGCAAAGAGAGAATAAAACTGACTGAACCGAGTTTTCAAACTCACGTTAACTCTTGGCAGGAATTCTCAATTGAGTAGACTGTGATGAAATGGAAGTTTCACCGCTCTCTCAGACACTTTAATATGAATTACCTCTCCTTGGCCCAGTTTCAACTCTTAGATGCGGAAAATGTTCTTTTCTCTCAGCTATTTTTACAGTGTGCTTGATGGCCAGTTTTACAAAAACCTGAAAAGGTACCGCAGAAAGCAAGTTTTGAAATATACTTGTAAAACATATTTTTAATAGATAATTGTGTATAAATACTCATAATTTTTTCGAATGAATAAGAGAGACCTCTTATCAGTAGCCAAACTAAAGAGTCTTTTTGTTCAAATCTCCCATTGCGTATCCGAGGATTTCTAACAGCTGGAAAATCCAGTTCCATTTACGCAAGTGGCTACGTTTGATTCCGCCGGATGCACTCAATTTACGTGTTAGAACACACAATTAATAAAATGAAAGTGACTTATGAACTTTTTTTGTAAGTGCCCTAAGAATGCAGTGATTACGTAGAAAAAGATTTCAGTAATGAAGAAAATAACTAACAATCAAATATGAAATTGAAGTTAGTCATTCGCAGATTTCAGCAATTAAACGGCTAACTGAACATGAATTTCTTGATTATTTTTTAATTATTTTTAGGCCTATTGAAATAAGTTGTGATTATTTTGTAAAAGTCTAACATCTTGGTTCTAAGCGCTCCTTGCCTACTAGAATTCCTTTGTCCGCGGACTCTCGGGTACCCTTCCTGTAAAAAAAACTTCCCGTCATGGGCACCTCTCGGTCACGTAGATCTTCCAATCAATCCTCGAATGGAACTCTTCCACTCCACGGCTACTTGATTGCTCCTAGTCCCGACTCTGCCAGTATTGTTTCTTTTCAGGTACGATGTACCCCGTAGGCCCATCTCAGATATACTTGCTATTTATGTGGAAGGTTTATAATTAAAATTTATTTATACTACTTTATGATCACGTTAACAAGCCACAAAGTGGTTTGGGATGTGAGGGTTTTATAACAAATGAAAATGTCATCATCTACTGATTACCCATAATAATTTCCTTACATCTGAGATTCACAAAGCATTTCAATGAAGAACTCTCAAATTCAATTCAAGAATTTCTGTTCTTAAAATTACGCCACTAGATGTTAAATAGATGCTGATTGCCAACTCAATATAATATTCAGATTATGTTACAAACATTTCTTAACGAACAATTGTTATTCTTAAGAACATTCCATTAACAAAACATTAAAAATGTACCTCATTAATATTATCATTTATCCTCATTAATATTATTCATTTATATTAAAACCATGCCTTAACGTCGGTTGTGCAGAAAAGGATATCAAATGCTTTATATTATTATTGACACACGTTTGTATCAGATAAATGAAAACATGTTTTCCCCACACAACCCCCACCGGAATGACGGAGTAATAACTCGCCTGTTCCACACTGGCCCAACTCAAGAGACACAAATTGGCACGAGGGGCTTCAAAGCGTCCATGAGTGTCGGGAACTCGTCTGCACCAGGGTGACTGTGAGAAATGAGCGAGGCGGCGGAACGGGAGGGGGCGCAGGCGGCCGGGAGGCGGCGTCGGGGAGCTGGCACACGTGGGAGCGGCCGCGGCAGCAGGAGGAGGGGAGGGTGGGGACTTGTCGGCAATTAGCGCAGTCGGCCGCCAGACGCACTTCCGGGAGCGGCTGCCGCCAGGTGGGTCGCCAGGTGGGGCCGTTCCGGCTCTGGCGTCTCCTGCAGCACGGCCGTCGCTCTCGCAGCTCCTCCACAGCAGCAGTGGCGCCAGCGCCCCCGACACGGAAGGACGGACAGACGGGAATACAGTGCATGAAGGAAGGTGTCAATGAAACCTACTGCCTCCTTAGCTTGGAATTAAATGAAAAGGCTGTCTTAATGAATACCTACATTTATTTAATTGTTTAATATTCCTATAATAATAATTATTATTTAATAATAATAATAATAATAATAATAATAATAATAATAATAATAATAATAATAATAATAATATAATAGTAATAATAGGTGGTGTACTCAAGAAGGAGTGGCTTATGGGGCTGAAGTCCCCTATGATACATATTCAAAAATATAGCTTTTAATAATTTTCTATACAAACTAAAGTCATTCAATATATCAATTGTTAACGTTATAAATATTAGCTATAAGTCAACCGAAAACACATTTTATATACAGCATAAATGAAAAATTTTATACAAGAAAACATATACATAACAAGTCACCTGGAATCTATACCTGTAGCACTCGTCTGATAATGATAATAATTACAGGAAAATAATATAGGCAATAATATATTTAACAACAACAACGTAGCATGTTATAAACCACATGGTTATCATTTATTATTTGGTAGGTAATGGAGGTTATTGACTAAAACATTGATTACTGTGCGTTTTCGCAGTGCGTCATCTTGCCTTTATAATTAAATGCCATGATGTCACCAACGTCTGTTTTATTCTGAACCACCACTCATTTTGGGGCCGTACTAAACATACGCGTTGGTGAAAAACATTTATGCTGCTTAAACTGCAACATTTGCTGAACCTTGTGTTCAAGACGCATCGCGGCATTTCCTGTCGCGACAGAGAATGCTACCATAATTACTTGCATTGTTCATAAGTGTAAACTGTTGGTACTACGACAAGTAGTTTCTCGTATTATTTATAACGGGTTCGCAATATAGTAATATATCTTGAACCCGCAAACGTATTTTCAACCAGAGACAATGTTTTTCCAATGCTTGGATTGGAACTCGGCTCTTTAGATTAAGCGCGACAACCACAATACCTCTACACCACCAACCTCAAAATAAAACAATCTTCCAAACGCTTTAAAAAAGATGAATATTTTAATTTCCATTTTTCAAACAGTCAGTCTTTGTGCCTTTATTTAAAGATCTAATTTTGAAGAGTACATTTTATTAACAAAAACACTGTCTTTAATATTGTAGTTGTAGGAGCATGTCGAAAAAAACAACAACAAAGATTAGCAATTTTCAAAAATAGCGTCATTTGCGTTCTTTGCACTAATCGAGAGGAAAATGTAAAGAAAAAATTGGAACCGGTTTTTTAGAAAGTTGTTCCTTAAATTGCCTTTATTTGAAGTTAAAGTGGGTCAAAAATCTTATTTTCAAAAAATGTTTCATGATGTTTTTTGAAGATCTAATTTTGGAGAATGGATTTCATCAATGAAAAAATCAGTCTTCAATGTTGGAGTGGTAAGATAACACCCCAAAAACTTGAATTTTGCATTTTTTTAAAATTCAGAACTTTCAACGAAACTGAGACTTGCTCCATATATCTACTTTGGGAATATCAATTTTGGAGAAAATAGTCTTACTGGTTTAGATGCTAGTGTTGACTACAGATGGTCAGACAAACGGAGGGAAACAGAGGGAGGGAGAGACAAAGGGACTGAGAGACAGAGGAGCGGAGAGACAGAGGAGCGGAGAGACAGGGGAGCGGAGAGACAGACAGGGGGACGGCGGAAAGACGTACAGACGGATGGACAGAGGGACGGACAGGCATACTGTAATCCGTCCGACACTCATTTAAGATGTCGAAAACTGCGCTGGCTCGGTATAAAATTTGCCAATGGGGTGGTTATAATTTTACTACATGATTGGACGCAGCAATGTGAGATGGAAGAACACATACGGATTGGTGTATGTATATGACATGTGTAGGTAATAAAGGTATCAGTCTCAGCGCGTCTTGCGCGTAGAAATCTAGGATTACAAAATTGAAGGTTTCGCTCATAAAAGCCGATAAATCTCAGAATTTTCATTTAGAGAAATTATATTTTTTGGCTTCTTTCGTCTGTTATACATGCATTGCGATAACCTAATATTTGTATTTTAGAGTCATAGTGACTATCGAGATGTGTAACCTACTTACCCTCTTTGAACACAAATGTTCACTTGCTTATATCTCTAAAATGCTGGGTTATGGGTTATCATTGTTTACACCCTAATTGAATTGTGAGTCAGCACAATACAGAGGTCCATGCACAATCACTGCAAAGAATTCCGTTCCGTTTGTGTTGTTTGTTCCGTCTGGGCGCTGCCCTCCTTCGTGCAATGCGTCAGAGAAAGAAAGAGAATGACCGCACTTCAGACTGAAGTGGCAACAGCAGGTGGCTTCCTCTGGCCAGATTAGCGTCCATTCATCGGCGTCCGTGATGACGACATAGGGTGAGTGATCTATCGTAACAGCTTTGGGGCGCCGACAGCCGAAATTACGAAAGCAATCGAGAGCACTCGCCGCAGAATCACATCTGATGTTCAACATGATATGGAAATACCCAAAGCCACCTTAGAAATCCATATTCATCGAGCTGGACGTGTATAGTTTTAAATTAGCGACGCGTCTACCTTTCTGAATCAGGTCTACTTTGTAGCAATCGTTGTGAGAAGGGACTAAGTTCGATCTCTTCTATCGAAAATTGTTCTGGTCTCCCGATATGTGTGGCAGAGTAGAGGAGTTTATGTGTAAGTACGAGCATACTTTACACATCCTTTACACTTATTCGCGGAAGGAGGGAAAATGAGAAAGAAAAGATAGTGGGCGTTTCATGACTCGTTTGTTTAGCCATTGCTCAGGCATTTGCCAAGTACTGTTCGCAGAAACCACGGAAAACTACCGATCACAGCGACCAGCGCTATAATTCCCCTCCCGTCATGGTTGAATTCCTCCCAGCTACGTGGTTTAACTTAGCCAGTGTCGAAAATCTGTCATCGTCGGGACACGATCTCTAGAACCTAAATTAAGGTTAACAATACTGCACGAGCGACGGTATCGACGCTAAGTTCTAGCAACCAGCTTCTCTATCGACAACAATCATTTTAAGTGTGGTGCCTTAGACATATAAAGTTTGCAATTAAGTGGTTGTAGACCTACAAAATCACCTTCAGATCTTCACAATACACCTACAAAATTCTAAAATCAAGTCAGTGTTTCTCCTCCATATCCAGCAAGCCGATTTCTCCTCCGAAATTGTAAACCCAAGTAACAATTTGTGGCCTATGAAAAAGTCTCCCTCCTCCTACGTCAGTGCCTTCCCTGTTTTTTTATTGTTTTTTTTTCGTTCGCTTTGAGTTTCGAACACTGCAGCAAAGTGGGGGTGCTGGATTCGTCAAAAGATTCAATTTTCATTGTAATTCATCCAGAAACGACAATTAAGGATTCTCAATCGATTAGAGTAGCACATCTGAATATTCGATGCGCACAGTCGCCATGTGTAATATTTTTCCATCGTGAAGAAGGAAAGTGTGCATATTACCACGCCGCCACTCAGCAACTTTCCTTCCTTCGCCAGTTGCAAGCGCCGTCCCATGGATGTTTTAGGTACTAGAGTACGACCGTCTTCGCGCGCTCTGCGACACGTTCCTATTTTATAAAGGCAGTATGTACAGCGCAGTATGTGTCCTGGCCTTGCGCTAGGTATGTTCCTTCACAATGTATTAATGTAATATTAAAAATACGAAAAATGGGATAATTGTAATATGTAATATCTACTGAGCACTTATTCATTCTTTTATTACGATATTAGTAGTTTCGACTTACTTAACTTACCGTCTTCTATCATGCACCCTCAGCAGTCTATGAATATCTGAGTTACTCAATACGCAAAGCTATAGAAGACACGGTTAGCTACAGAAGGAGTATGAGACACTAAAATCTATCATTTGTTATTTAAATACTTCACTAATACAAGAAATGTTTTACTAACATTTGAAGAAATGTTATTCTTGTGACTGAACACTTTATTTTTACAATAATGACTCATCATTTGGTGACATTTAAAATACACCCTTCACGTTCACTTTCAGACAACACCATGATCATGTGAATGTAAGTAGTGTTAGTAGGGGACGCCCATCTGATTTGCCATCATCCGCTGCCGCGATAATCTCAAAAACAAGTCCAAGAGAAAAGTATTTTCCAAAATTTCTTCACGAGCTACCTAGAGTGTCATAGCCAGCGACGATTGCTCGTGAGGCCAATGCCCTAGAGCAGCGTTTAGATACTGTGGGCCACTAAATTCGCATTATAAAACTTCGTGGACCACTCACAGAAGGAAGTATTCAAGTAATCCAGTGCAAATTTCATTATTCCAAATTTAATATTAAATTTCTGTTAATGTTCGTACTTTATATTTTATTGAAAATAAAATTTTATATTGATATTATTTCTTATTAACGTGTATTGACAATTAAAATAAATATATAGTACAATTATGTTTCTATGCTACACCTGCGGAATGACGTTGAAACTTATGGTACTTATCCATTATTATAGTAGATCTGGGAAAACTATCCGGAAACAATGCACAAAGAAATAAAATAGAATTTGAAATACATACTGCCAGGAGAATTACATTTCTGTGCATCCCCGTTGCGCAAACGCCTCTGAGGTAGATGTTTAGGAAGCGTGGTGTTTTGTAATAAATCAATTAGCAATATAATGTTCTTATTCTGTTTGACATAATACAGCAAAATATTTTTAATGTGATAAAACGAGCTCGGCGAATTTAAAAATATCTGAATTTGTTTGCGAACCATTAAAATTGCGTCACTATCTACCATTTACAGACCGCTACCTCAAAGCAGGCGTGTCAAACCGTGCCCGCATGAGTTACTTGCGCGCCTGGGAAGCCGGGAGCTCCTGACTCCGCTCTAGTTTTTATTTATTTATTTAAAAATTTGTTGCGTCTTTCTTGCAATGCCACGCGTCTCCTAACCCCTTGCAGGGTGTTGAGCGCTTTAGGAATAATCCTAAGTTATTTTGTACGTATATTCTGAATATTCAGAGTAATCCTTCATTACTGTATACTTGTTTGTAGTCTTAGTAGTCCGTACGTCGTTTGTCCAGAGGACCGCCAGGTAGCATCTCCGCGTACACGCCTCCCACACGCGCTGCTGAGTCTCTACCCAGTGGCCAGATATGGGAAGGAATAAGTATAGGGGTAGGGTTTAGGACACTTCACAGGGGTTGGACTACCCCTGTGAAGCATTCAAACTCGTTTTGTAGGAACAAATTTCATATGAGATTATCCGGGAATCGAACACGGACTCCCTTGGTGAAACGCGAGCGACTTCGCTCTGAGCCACCGAGCCGCCTTCCCCTCCAGCCAGCCCTCCTCCGAGCAGAGTTTCCCCTCCAAAACTAGAGAGGGGTGTTGACGCACAAGCTTCGGCGAGAAATGTAAGCGTAAATATTAGTATTATGTTCACATATTTCATCATTCATTACGTTACTTCATGTTTACTTTATTTTTGAATCCTTTCTTGGGTAATATTTTTTGCACAGGAATAGGAATAAGCCTGAATGTCAATTTATTTACTTGCTTTCGTTTTGTGTTACGTATATTTAAATAATTATGTTATTTGTGGTATATAGAAATAATGGAAAATAAATGAACAAGTCTATCTTCTCTAGTAAACCTCTTCTTATACTCATTACACCTTACATAGAAAGTGACCTTACAAAACATGAGAGAGATGTACAATCAGAGATCCGGAAAGTGGCACAGGAAGAACGTATTATCTTGTAACGAACATTATTTTTACTCCGTATTATTATTATTATTATTAATAATAATAATATTATTATTATTAGCCTACAGCATCCTGTAAAGGGCAAACGCCTCCTGATTTAGAAGGATTACAGTAGATTGATATTTGTAAAATCACTAAAGTAAAATCATCAAAATCATCAAGACAATATATATGCGAAACAAAATACTAGCTATAAAAAACTATATATGAAAGCAAACTATAAGACATATATCCGTAATATATTTAGACTTAATATATAAAGATAAGATAAATTTATTTAAACTGCAATTGGGTGTAACCCAGTGGCAGTTAATTACATAAATAAGATAATAGATGTCATGGAAATAATATAATAATGGTAATAATAATAATGTTAAAATGATAATAATAATAATAATAATAATAATGTTAAAATGATGATAACAATAATAATAATAATAATAATAATAATAATAATATAAAAACAGATTGTTCTTAAAACATTAAATTTCATGAAAAAGAAAAGGAACGTCTATCATCTAAAGCCGCACTGAGTGTTTATACAATAAAGAAAGCACTGCACTATCCTTCACTTCACTTCACTTCACTTCACTATAACACAAAACATTTCCTTCATTATTTTTCTGCTCTACACTGCACGACACCTCACTTCACTGTATAACTTAATATTCTTAGTTAACTACCTCACAAACTTAAAAATACCCTAAATTAATTTCCTAAATTGTTGATCACTTCGAGGAAATGATTCAAAGGTTTTTGCAGGCAATCTATTCCAATCCCTTATCGTTCGATTTGTGAAAGAGAATTTCGCGACATCCGTTCTCTGCGGTCTTAAATTTATTTTGTGCCTGTGATTTTATTTTAGACTCTTGAGAAAATACTCCCAATAAAGCAACTCTTAGGTTTTCTTTAATTCGTTTAATTCATTCACTCTACTGAATCAACTTTTTATTAGTGGTTTAGAGAAAGCCGTATAAAAACTACAAAAAAAACGATGTCCAGATTTTGACGGAAATACGCGCTTAGCAATTCCTTCATACTACAAACGTGTTTTTCTTAAATGTCTGTTTGTTCATCTGTCCGTTTCTTTGTGAACAGGTCTAGTATTTATACTGTACAAAGTTTTCTCCAAAACAGATATTGTCTAATACGAGCTGGCCAAACTCTCAGCCTTTTGAATTTTAATCGATATTTGAATATTGGTGGGGTAATTTGACATAGCTCCGTAGATCATTTTCAGAATTTTTTCCAAAATGGTTCAAATTATTTTAAAAATTATCTTTCCCGAAAAATTGTGTGCGTTTTTAAATACTATCTTAGTACTCATTTTCATTAAACTATCTGACATTTCAAAAGAACAAAACGTTAATTATTCCGAACTTCCATCTTCTCTGCCGAAGCTAGAAATTTATTTTACAATTTAAGCACTTCTGAACTATTTAATTAACTTTCTCTCTTTTTTCTGAAAGGAGAATCCTTTCCTGATTATTTACAGTTGAGTTTTGTTACACTTTGTATAACGCAATACACGGAATTCTACTGCAGAAGTGCCGTTATCTTAACAATTAGAAAACTCAAATAATGTATTTCTCTGGAATCAAACTTTTTTTTTTTTTTTTTTTTGAGAAGAGGGTTGTTTGGCTGAAATATTAATAGGTTGTAACTTTATTATAGTACGTAATTCTTAAATTAATATGACAAAATATTTGTCCTGTTGTAGAATCACTTTTTTTCTACGGAATCGTAATTATTGATGACCCAACCAAAACTCTAGAAAATTCATTTTAAAAAGTATTCTCGATAAAATCCAATATTTTGTTGAAACGCACTACCATATAATTTTACCGTAGATGAGAAATGTCAAATGTGACTTTTGCAATTTCTTCTCTAAATTTGTATAAATGAAACGGCATCTTCATTACGTGAACTTTTGAAAACCCGCATTGCCGTCGTCTTTTTTGGCTAATTCTGAGTCACCATTAAGATGAATGGCTTCAAATTGTGAGATAACGAAAACCTTATCTGCTCCACTTTTTGCTGCCCCTAAGGTTCGTGATAGCTTACAGCCGTGCATGCACGAGTTTGGGAAGGAATTTGCATGACCCGGTGAGGTTCTTCTCCACTTGCGCTCGGGAGGTACAATGCAATGAATGTAATGATAGAATCGCGTTCACGTCTAGCATCAAAGTTGAAGTCAGTAAAATGTCTTTGACCTTCTACATTTTAAATGCAATAATTCTAGTCCTGTTTACATAACACATTAAATTTACTTCAATATTTTATGTTCACGTTTATTGTTACTTCTTGTATGTTTCTTTGCTGTATGTTTGTTAAACAAAGAACAACTTTTACCCGGAAGGGCGAATTATTATATCATTTATATTCATTAAAATGTTGTCTCGTATTTAAAAATTACTTCTCAGATTTACTTTCAGACAGTGACTACCCCTTCAATTTGTAAGCCCAAAGCGACTGCCAACTATTCATTTCTCAGTGCACATCAAGACATTAAAACGCTTGCTTGATAGTGGAAAGGGTAAAACTGATTTCGTTCCAATTTTTCTGTACGTTTAGAACGTAAGTTTATTTGCTAAATCTGGAACCAGTAACTAGGAATTACCTAAAAAAATATGCAAAAAGTTCTAAAAATTCAGAAGGTATAATGAAAATAGCATTTCTGCCATTGAATTCAGAGTATTGTGCTCTATGTGCTCTATTCTTACAAGAAGGTTAACAAATGCATTATCTGGCTGGAATTTGAACGTGGGCGCTCACGCTCCCCGTACCCCTAAGCTAACTGCTGTTCTTATGCGTTCAAGCTGCTACTAGGAAAATAAAATTTCATAAAATTCATAAAAGTAGAATAAATCCATGTAAGAATGAAATACACATACATTATATATTCTCTAGTCAAGAAATTCTAAAATAAATTGGATCGATTTTGAATATTTTTTACGTGTTTTTTAGAATTGTTACGATTTTACTCAAAATTTCCAGAGAACTATATAGTTTGAAAACTTTTCATATTTTGAAAAAGAAAACATTTGGTCAAATTGCTTTAGTCATAATAGTAAATTGGTACAATGTTAATACAAGTACAGTACTCCCTGGAAAACGAAACAATTGAAAGGAGGCAACATAATGTTTGTTGTAAGCATATCTTAACATATTATTCCTAACATGCCTGTTTAAGCGATATTGACTCACTATTTTTTAATTAAAATATGGGTCAACATCAAATGCATTTAGTTTTTTATTTGCCTCATATTAGAGCTTTCCCAGACATTTTATCACCTCATGCTCGTTACATCACTTCAGATTTAATCGCTGGCGTTGTTTGCCTTCCGATTACCTAAATGTCATTGGTAATTTCAAATGTCTCGCTTTTTATTTTTGCGCAAAGAGGAACTTTTATAATGAAGCTTGAAGCATAAATGCCCGATGCATCTAGTTTCAGTTATTAACGCCCGGTAAACAATGTCTCATGGCATTGTAACCTTTAATGGCACTGGAATGCCAATACGTTCGGCAACTTCAAGATTCATCGTCAACACGTTTATGCATACAAAGTTTTGAGAATTGTGATTGCAATTAAAGTTTAATATACCCAGTATATCTTAACAATGATATTTGTAGATCACCACTTTCGAAAATGCTACCTCACGCATCTGTTCTAGGATGACAAATATCAGTAAAATTATGCCTCTGAATGTGTTCCAAAACAGATTTTGGCTACAAAACGTACAGAGAGAATAACATATTTTAAAACCCACGGCGATATAATAATCGTATTACATATCAAATTGTTTTTTTTTGTAAGTAATACCCGAACTCTTGGAGATTCATCCATTGGCCCATCGCCGACGTGCGAGAATTTGATGGGAGGTTTGTAATGGATACTTATTGTCAGTAGACTTCCAACATTATTAATAAAATTTAACTCCCATATTAGCGGAGAGCACCACAACAACGGTCTTAGTAACATTTTGCTAGTGCTTGAAGCGTTTCCCGGCTAACGGATATGGAATATGATCAGGTTCGGAATTGTGAGAGGATTTAATTTTGCCGGGCATTGAGCCAGGATTCTTTTACACGGCGCATAGTACATGGTACTGGCTACTTTACACCCTCCGGAAATCTCTCTCACCTCAGCGTCTATCAAAACGGCGCCCTGGGGGTTAAAGAGTAGCTTTCTCTCTTAAGCTTACTACTGCGTATTTGTTCTGTTTGAGATTATAATATTTAGTTTGCGATTTCAATATACTGGCGTATGTTTTAAAATTCTGGTTCCTAAACATCTATATCGATAATTTTCAATGCGCCCACAAATCGATAGAAAGCGATGCTGCCTCAGGCCATCTGAGGAGTACCTATGGTTTTGATAGATACCCAGGAACTCAGGAAAGATCCAGAAATCATTAAACAGATTCGATTTTGATTGGAAAATGCAAATATTTGATTGTGATATTCCTCATATTCTCACATTGCATCGTACCGACAAAATTCTTATATTCTATGCGTCACTATTACGACACAGCTGACATCATGACAACAAGTCTCAATGGACGATTAGTTATTTGGTAATTCCGTGTTGTAACTGCAAATTGTTTTACATTCTTTGAAGGAAAAGATCTGTTTTACTGTATATAGTATGCTATACTATGACATTGCTGTATTCGCGAAGACTTGTTTAGTTAAAACATTTAATTTTTGCAGAGCTATACGAAAGTACATTATTTGTTACTCTTGAGCAGATTGCGTGCTACTTTTGGATTTTTTTGTGTACCAGCAGTAAAAACAACCTTTTTCGTTCACTCACTCTAGGAAGTTATCAAGGTTTTGCTTGTCAAATACATGAAGAGCTATCATATAAACATTTCTCTTGAAAATAAAAAAAATATCATGTTTCTGTGCGAGAAGTTTTATTCAAATGCAAAACAGTGGCTATTAATTTAATGAAGTTATTTCACGTAATGTGTACTCTGCATGACTTCGTATGTATGCAATTTTCCATTAGAATTCTCGCAATTTTCATTGTATTTAAATATTTTCGAAGGAATGCGACCTTTTCTGCGTTCTTACTTTACTAAACAAAACTCTTACTTATATTAAGTTTCTTTTATCTTAACTATTTCCAATTTATGAGTTTTTAAATACATATGGATATTACTGAAAATAATCGATTTATTATTCTCTAAAATGCAATCAAGATAAATATAAAATAGTATATTATGGAGGCCGGTACTTCAGTGTAGAATTTTGTGAGTCCCAAAATATTGAGACAATTAATAATTTAACCCAGAAAAGCACATATTCATTTTATCGAAATGCATTACATCCTGCCTGCTCCGGATTTTTTACTACCATTGGTTATATTCGTCACTCTTCTTTTGATGGCATGTTTTCAAGTCTTGGAGAGCAGGAGAAAAATCATTAGTATTGTGAAGGGTTTCCTAACGACTTATGTAGGTACGATCCTGTGTCCTTGTAATTCACATTTCCGAAAGACTCATCGCAAACTACGATAACGCATTGCAGTAGATACAGGTTCTCCGAATACTTTTTACAAACCTCAAGGGCATGTAGGGGTTAAAGATGATCACACTTGGCCAATGAACATGTGGTAAGTCGCATAAAACGAGGTTACTCATGACTCAATTTTGGCATCGCGCCCCTGATATTAGGCAACTCTCCCTGCACAAGTGTTTGGCAGAAAAACGACCACCCAGGGGGGCGACCCGCCTAACCCATCAGGGAGCGAGTTAATAACCATATCGACATCTGTTTCTTTGCCAATGTGAGAGATTAGCATTAGCATTAGAAATGTGTACAGATAGTCTCACCAAGTGTGGGCCCTTCCATAAATTCTAAACGGTTCACGATATCGAAATGCAGTTTTCGCGGAAATGCAGAATCACTGAGCAAGTAATATGCCGTAAAGATATTGATTAAATATCTAGAAAACTAAAAATATTTCAAACATCTTTGATTTTTGTAAACGGAACCGTGTATTTATCTCATTAGCAATAGATAGATCATAAAAAGAGGAATGCAATGGTGTAACAATGTTAATATTTTGATAGTATTTTGAGTATAAAATTATACTTTCTCACATTTTAAATTAAACGTACAATATTCTTCCTGTAGCAGCCATTGCAACTGTCGCCTTTGGAGAAGGTGGCCTTCGCGGTGCCGGCACTGTTGCGGGGAGAGGGTACAGGCTGCGAAGGTCATTTTCAAAAGTATAATTTTATACTTCAAATACTACAAAAATATTAACATATGTTGCATCATTGCATTCCTCTTTTTATGATCTATCTATTGCTAGTTTTATCCCGGAACTAAAGTAAAAACAAAAAACAAAAAAAGCATTGTCTTTCTCAGTGAATTTTATCAGAATGCTTTTCATATAATTTAATGTTTACCGTGAATGATTCACAAAGTTCTCGATCAGGTATTTAGTTTTATTTCTGTTTATCAGCCTTATTTAATCCATTTGGTATTGGTCATTTGTCTCTTCTCTGCTGTTTATGGGTGGGAAGGTCCCGGATATACTCCTACACAGAGCTCTAGGGCCCTAGGGCGAGTAGGAGGGGATGGGAAGATCGCTCGATGAAGAGCAGTCCATGATTCAATTGTGGATTACGAATTCACCACTGGAAGGCACCACAATTTCGCTATAGTGTGCGGCGCATAGAGAAAATTATGCAATACTGCACAATGTCCATGACTAGATTTTGAAGGATATAAACGTTTGGGGGTCCCTGATACAGAAAATGTATTTTTCAAAACGTCTTCCCGTCCGTTCGTTTGTCCGTCAATTTGTCTGTTTGTCAGTAACCAACGCTAGTGTCTAAACCGTACACCGTATTTTCCCAAAATGGATATTCCCCGATCGAAATGTTTCATAATATTATTATTTACCGAACGGGTGTATTTAATAATTTAATACACTGGTGCATACATATGATTTAAATAATCACTTATGAAGTTTCTGAATATCTCAAGTTTTCAAATATAAATGTTTCAGTTCTACTTTGCTTCCTATATATTCTCTAATACGAGGAAATGCAGCTGAAATATCTGAGAGGTTTACATCGTGGTTGCACGTGCCCAGACTCGAGTACTAACTGAGGTATTTTTTTCTTGAAACTTTTCGTAAGGATAGTCCACAATACTCTGAATTGATGTAGTGACATCTTAATTAATACTTTCGAATTTTCAAAAATTGAAGATAGGATTTTTTGGATCCCCCGCTCTCAGTTTGATGAGAGTTTTTCAAGAAATTACTGAAAGGAACTAAGATACATGAATGCAATATTATAATATAACGTATTCGTTTCACATAATATAAGAAAGTATGTGCTGCGATAAAATTACTATTTTTTTAAACGACGCAGTTTTATACGACTAGAACGTTGTAGACCTCAGAAACGTTAATATACTAATGCCACTGGAAACTCTCTGAATGGAGAGTCACAATCAATCATACCGAGAGATTATTCACTAGAGACACATAATCCATTGCGATCCATCTCAATAATGAAGGATTTTACCTCTGACCTTCAACGTCTCGTTAATTGCTGAGCGCAACTAGGAATTATCAAATTATACCATTATTTTGCATTCATTCGTCATTCGAAAGTAAGGCTCTAATTACTCAGACTGACAAAAATATTTTACTCACGTCACCACCTAGGTTAAAAGTGGTGCATTAATATTCTGACTTTTTTCTAGTAAGCGTGGTAAGGAGCGACCTGAAAAACGCATAAAAACAAGTAGATTCTTTACAATTGTAGTAATTTAATTTTTAAATTAAATGAATGGGTGATTGAATAAACAAATAATTAACTTGCGACGAGCTTCGTCCTCTTGCAGTACGTGAATACACAAAATTTACGCAATACACAAATGACGCTACCTAGTTACATCATGCTTGAGGTCATCACCCTTTGTTGTACAGACAACGTGGAAAGCCATCACCCATCAGTTGGTGGGGGCTTGGTCAGGGCAAGTGACAGCTGGCCAAGTCTGGTATCGGCGTCGGTGTATTATTATTATTGTTGTTATTATTGTTCTTATTTTTGTTGTCATTGTTGTTGTTATTGTTATTATTGTTGTTATTATTATTTGTTCGCAAATAGGCCATTTCTGACCACACAGACATGCACTTCCACTTACCATTGCTCAGTATCATTTTATCTCGTGGCAAGTGCATGTGATTAATCAGGGGATCAGCAATAGGCTGAATCCGATTTTTATCCCCAGGGTTGTTGATTGATTGTTTGTTAGTGATTCTGGGACGCGGGACAGGGCGCTGCAAAAGGGCCAGTTCTAGGCTGTCGTGTGGTATCGCGTGATTCTAATCTGCAGTGGAATTTTCAAACTCGTTCGTCCGTTCATAGTGCCATCAGTGCCGTTGACAGCAAAAGCCCTCCGCTAGACTACACTCCTCTTAATTCACAGCGCGATTCACTTATAGAGCTAGTTTCCGCTTTGAAGTGCGTTTCCAACTTGAGGACGAGCCTCAGGCCTTCGGCTCTTGCTTTAATATAAAATATCCTTCAGTCTGAGCAACGCATAATTACCGACGTATTTTAAGCGCAGTTACTTAAAAGATTGTGGACGCTTCGCATTCCATTTCCATGTTGAGGGCAAAGCTTGAGCAGTCAACTCTCGCGGTGATATAAAGCAAACTGCATAATTTTCGACGCTTTTCCTGCCAAAAATTACAAAAAAGTACGCAAAAAGACCTGGACCTGCAAGAAAGGCTAATGCACTAGCTAGTACGCTACTAATTTTGCCATGGGTTGACTACCCCTTTTCCGTTCCGAAACAGTTCTAAACCTAACACGCCTAGTGGCGCTTTAAACTGCAGGAATGATAAGTAAAATATGGCTGTGGTTTAGAATTGTACTATGGTGACGTTTCTATGGCCTGCACCGCTTCCTCATTGCAGTAATTACGCGTTTATCACGCAGCGGCGGGTCGCGGAGACAGCGTAAGCTCGATGATTACATATGTAGTCGTATTGGAGCAGGGAGAATGTTCCACCGTGTAGTGTAGCCTGTTCCGACGGAGCATCTGCTTCATGGAAATCTCTACCGTAGATGATGATTCCGTAGTTTAACTTTCGGCAGGCTAATATGGCCCAAATAGCGTTAAGTCGTTGAGGAAATTTTATACTCCCGAAGAACGAATAGGCGCACGAGGATGCTATCCGCTCGGAAATGCCAAAATTTGTCCATTCTCCTCGAAATCTCGTGAACAAGTAGTTTTCGTTCTTTGATGTTAAGGCAGATCTACGTCTCCCACTCTACGCAAATGCCTGCCATTTGTCTAGTCCAAACTCGAGCCGATGTAGTCGGCGGCATCCTATAATGATTGCAGTCGGTGCCAACGTCGACAACCGACTTCATCCATCACCCACCAGCATGCGCCAGTTGAGAACGGAGTTCCTAGAAGCGACAATCGGTGGCGACTTCTGGGCGGGCGGGGTGACTCAGGCGCGGGCTGGTTTCCCTCTGTCAGCACGCCTTGGCTCCCGCTCTGATCACGGCGAAACGCTCGCCTTTCTAGGACAGCACGTAGGGGTGTGAGAAGGGTACGCCTACGCATTTCGTTTTCTCGGATCACGTGCGGCGAGTAATGTCAAGACACGCATTTAAGATTCCACGGCGTCGCTCGGATTGTACACTCGTTTTCTGCTGAGACGGGCATTTGCCCTGCCATATTTCTGGACGATATGCTGCCTTCCGGCTCCCCGTTAAGAGAAAAGTTACCTTCTTCACTTCTTGAAAGTTGTTAAAATAGGCGAGCGCCGCGGCGATTGTTGTGCCGAACTTCGTCTCGCCTTCATGGAATGTGTCCTCTACGTTCTTGATTTAACCAGCGGCCTGAACAAGATAGCCAGTACGGTTATATTGACAGAATGTCAATGCCAACAGAGTATTATTTTTCTCTTATTTCCCTTGTGTGTCACTTATTATATAAAAAAATTAATATAATTCTACATGTTAATGATTGCAAGGAAATTCTTCTTCTTAGAATAGAAGCTTTAAGAGAAGCGTGACGCATCAGAATGACTTTAATAATGCACATCCAGGCATGTATCCAATAACAAAAAACGCTAAAATTAAATTATTTGACATTAGACATTGTTGTTAGGCCTGCCTGGCAAGCTCGTTTACTAACGACTCAAATTTTGAAAATTACTTGGTCTAATGACATGCAGCATTCAACTCACGTGCAACACGTGATCGTTGGATAAATATTTCGACAACCCCGATGGTGCTATATGGCTGGAGCCAACTTTCTCGTAGTTAGCTGTCAATAATAGATATCGTCTGCAAATTGAGCAACATTCTGACTTACTACATCCCAGTACAAACTCAGCGTTTAAACTTGCAGGATATCAGTACGACTAAAATCTTTTTTCTTTCAGGCTAGAATAATATACCCCAGAATGAAATATCAAATCTGTCTCAACAGGAGTTTCCCATCATGTAAATTTTTAATTTGTTGAAACGTAAAATGCAAACGTTAATCCAATATAGAGCAAGCTAAAATGCGAAGATGTGGAAGAAACTAAGAGATGTAAAGAGATAATAGTGAAATTAGATCAAGATAAAGTTGAAGATCAAGGTAATTAGTGACGTTTCCAGGCACGTCAACTGCTACGGTCGTTAGTTCCGTTAGTATAGTGAATGTTTTATCCAGGGAGATGGCGATGTTCCCCATTAGATGGTGAAATCCGGACACCGATCTACAGGTTGGCTTGCGAAGAATTTTCCCCTCCTGATGGAATCTCTCCCATTGGGGCACCGCCCCAGCCGGGACAAGCTAGCTCAAGCCGGGTGTGCATGTGTGTGAAAGAGGAGAGGCCGATGAGGCAGGAAAGATCACATGCGGTCTACGGTCCGTTTGTTAGAGCACTGGTTCGGTATTCGCCTGATATTGATCGGAGAAACCACGCTATATAACAATGAGAGCGGCCGAGCTATAATTCTCTTCTAGACAGCGGTTGAATTCGATATAGCTATACAGCTAGTATCAAAATCTAGTATCTACCCTCAGTACTCAAGCTAGTATCCACCCTCAGTACTCAAACCCTACGACCTCTAGACAGAAGCGCTGCAAAGTCAGCGACAACGCTGGCTCTGAACACAACTCAGCCGGTGAAAGGAAGATGATGAAGAGGCCAGGGCGGAAAGTTGAAGCAACTGTAGCGAGCGCTGTCTAGCAACGCGTGCGGCGCGTCTCCCCTGCCCTACTTCGCTTTCGGGCGATCCTATTATCTCTAAGCACGTTAGGGGTTAGTGACGGTGGTGGCGCAGCGGCCCACGTGGAGGCGCGCCGCTCGGCGCCGGGTGCCGTGTGGCGGGCGCCGGGCGCGGGGGCACGCACGGCATTGATCTGTCTGCCCCCGCGGCGGCCCGGCCTTGCGCCGCTTGCCGTCCTCGTGCGCGCCCTCTCCCGCCGCTCTCCCGCGCACTTAACCCTCTAGTGCCCCTTGTTACATGTAGGTAACCAGATTTCTTGTCAAATCATTTTTGCTGCTTTTGCACTAATTTGCAAATTTTATTTTTTCAATAGACGGATACAACCTAAATGATATAAGCAACTTTTTTTCATTCATGAATGCCAGATGTCGATTTAGCCGTGATCGCTTAAGTATTGTATACTCCTGGCCAGGGTGTACACATGACTTGCGTTGGTTCGAATCTTCATCGAAAATTGTGCTTAGCGGCTATAAGCCTGTGGTTACGTCGGAGGGAGAGACCGGTGTAAAGCAAACGGTGCGGTGGTTGGTCCGCACCGAAGTTCATGGGGCTTACGCAGCTAAGTTCTAACGGTTTTGCTTCTTCTTACAAGCGCACAAAATTGCGTGCAATAGGGATGGGAACGGGAGGGGCAACGCGAAGGTGTGCGCGCAAACGGGGTCGGAGCTCTCCTCCGCTCCATTAATGCCAACGGAAAGAGGAATTGTGCTTTGGGAGCCCTACGGCAAATCAAAGAATGTGATGGAACAGTTGCCGAAACCAACACAATCCTATACTTCGATATAAAGAGAGTAACTTCTGATGTACGATCAGCTGGTCGCGGTTATCCAATCGGAAGCTTCATTACTACGTATTTTTTGCTAAAGAAGTTCCCGATTCGATAACCGCGTTCCACCTGATCGTACGTTAGAAGGCACTCTATTTAAATCGGAGAGTACCTGGCTGCCCTTTCTGTTGGTTCGCCATTTGTTTACCTGTGCGTATTATCATATTGCGTTTCTGGAATTTATTTCTGTGCACTGTCATCCCCGTTAAGAATTTATTTCTAATTACTTGATCTTTTGTACGTCTTGCTCGCCTATTTATTTTATCATCTTCTGAGTTCTTGATTTAATTAACTTTTGAGATATTTTAATGTCCCAGACCATTGTATTAAACGAGATCTTTTCTTCGCAATTCCACGCCCTCACATCAATATTATACTATGCTCTCAGTTCCAGTGCAGTGTCGCGCGCTCGATCAGAAGGAATAACGTGGATTCGATTTCTTGTACGAAAGTACATTGGTCGATCGCCACCACTTTCTCGGTCCAACATGACCATTGACCATCCTTTCTACTCCCACCCCATCCTATTTCGCGTTTCTACACTGTATCAAACGCTTGCTTGGCATGTTAATCTTTCAAATATCTTTACATCCCCGCTGGTTTTATCGTCCGCGAGCAATTGCGAAGCGGCCTTTATGCATTTATTGGGGCCAGGGTGCTGGGGTGGCATGTTTCCCGCGTTCCACTCACCTTTCACTAGACCGGAGCCGATCGCGCCCGGACGCTCCCCCTCCCGTCGGGCTTATTCAACTCCTGTAGAACACAGCGGTGGGCCAGGGCACGCCAAGAGGAGCGCCCATTTGAGTAGCCCTGCTTTAGGACCTCCATTGCCGCTGCGCCGCCGCCCTGCCCGCCTGCTCGGGGTCACCGCATACGCTGGCCGTGATTCTTCTGCAGCTACGTAAGACCATTGAAAGTTTTCTCAACTGAGCGGAAGCGATCAGGCCGATACTTCTATAAAACCATTTTTAAAATCATTTTAAATGAATAGAAGTGTGCAGTTTATTCTAGGTTTTTGGTGTTCATAGGAATTTCTGGATGTGACTTAAGATCGGTAATTGCTTTGTCTCCGCTTCAGTGGGTTATCGCTCCGGAGGGTTATCGCTGTATCTCACTCTCAGTCCCTAGGTACAGATTTGTTTTGTTTGGTATAAATTCTGCTTTAAGGGCGAATCCAGTCCTCATATGTTCGAACGAAACGAACGTGGAAAACATCAGGGCACACGTTTTTAGAACGTATATTTGTTTCCTATTTAGGTCAGCCTCTTCAGTTTTCATTCACTCCATTATTCTTTCCATCAGTCATCTGTCGTTTGTTGCAACAGCTCTTCTCCTTTGGCAATTTCGAGTCACCTATTGCTTCGTCACTCCTGCCCGCGACCTCGTTCTTCCGTGCCACTATCATCACCTCAGCCGAGGGCGATTGGATCTTCCCGCTGCTCTTCCACACCACTCCTGCTCCTCGTTGCCCCGCCGCCTTCGCAAGCTCTACGGCGTCGAGTCGTTACGTCTCTATTTCAACCCTTCGTCACGGCTGCCTTCTCCTGTTCGACGTGGCGTGGCGTGGCGCGGCGTGGGGCGACGTGGCGAGGCGCGGAGTGGCGCGGCGGGCAGCTCCGACCCGGGGTGCATGACCGTCTGCCGCCGCCGTCGCCGCCGCGTGGGCGCCTTGGCACATTGCCGGCTCCGTGTCTGTAACTCCGGGATGACTCACCCTCGCACTCGGCCTAGCGATTTCGCGTTTCTGGTGCTTTCTGACTAGTTCTGCCGACATCCTTAGAAATCATGAAAATTCTACGGCAATTCGCTGACTTTACCTTTTCTCTGATTTAAGATTTTCTCTCAACAAAGAACTACTGATAATACAAAGAAAATATACTTCCCTTCCTTTTAACAAAATGTTACCTATATATGGACCTCAATGCTAATGTGAAAAAATATAATCTTTCCCAAAAAATATATTACTAGTGAAATTTCTGGAGTTCCGACCTGAGTCTACATTTTTTCCATAAAACGTTACTACATTTTTACCTTCAC
Source organism: Teleogryllus occipitalis (assembly GCA_011170035.1). Lineage (NCBI taxonomy): Eukaryota > Metazoa > Arthropoda > Insecta > Orthoptera > Gryllidae > Teleogryllus > Teleogryllus occipitalis. The sequence continues at coordinate 298,999 of BLKR01001292.1, forward strand.
GCTAACGGTTCGACACCAAAGTGGTGCCGCATTTGAAAATTCCCATTAATAAATCATGTTTGGGAGGGTACAAGCTATTTTCCGCAGCCCGCATATTAGACAACAACGTGAGATACTCATTACATCTTCTGGAGTTCAGATTTTCAAATGGATTTTATTCTGGAGATCGACTCCTTCACTTACAAACTGATCATTTGAAAGTTTATTTGAGGTGTGAAAAGTGAAGCAATCATAATTATACGCTTGAACAACTACAAGTATGCTGAGAGAGGAATTAATGTGTTTTCCAGATCACAAATATTTTATTACAATTAGTTTTTAACACTGCGCAGCAGCACTGAGTATTTTTGTATTACTCCAAGGGTTTTCTCCGGCTGAGGTGGCTCAAAGCATCAACTTTATTGCCTTTGACTAAGAGGACCTAGGGTTCGAGTCCCGACGGTGGTGGCAGGATTTTCGACACAAGCTAGATAGCTTTGTCGAATTCGGCTGCTGTTTGGAGGAGAATTCTAGCGCCCGGCTGCTCTAATCAGTAGTTTTCCATGGTTCCTCGTATCAACACCAGGCGAATGCCGGAGCAGTACGCTAACAAACTGGCCATGGACCGCGCGCGATTTTACTTTCCTCTTCATTGTCCTTATTTCCTCTTCTTATCCTAACCCCTTTGTTACATACACTTACACTTCATTTCTACTCATGTGGGGAGTCCAGTCGGAAGTTTTGAGTTTGTCCCGGCTGGGGCGGTGTCCCACTGATTCGAGATATCTTGTTGGGGAAAACCCTGCAAGTCGCCGTGTAACCGCAGTATAAAAATGGAGATATAAATAAAATTTAAGTAATAGTCTATATATAAATATAAAACTACATTTGAAGTCGTAACTCTGCGGTACTTTTGTAAATTCGAGAGAGTGGTTGTGTTTGAACAAGCACGATTGCCCGGTTAGGACTCTACTACCTGTAACGTTAAGACTGTCCACCACAAAATCTTTAAGTTGCGTGAAATAGTCTTAAGTTTTGTATTCGGTAACGTCATTTCTAAACCCTAGCGCGTAATCCCTCTCTGCGACACGTACAAGATGATTCACCTTTCCTTCTGCGGGAATATCTTCGACACAAACTATCAAACGTTTTAAGAGAAGGGAAATGTGAAAAGTCAATTTCTGAGGAAGTTTTTTTTGCGCTTTGAGCTTAAAAAGAAAAACTTTTCAAAAACGGATGATGAAATTGAATTTGAATCTTCTATAAATACTGTTTTCTCGATGCAAAGGTGCCATCAGCTTCAGACAAATTGCAACTGTTCAGAGTAGTTACTCATTAAGTCTAATTTTGTCTCTTGTTGCAGTGGCCGGCCTCGAGCCGGGCATCGACTTGCTGGAGTCGCTGCAACTGCACAACTCGACGCGGCAGGGCGTGAGCTTGGCCCCCGGCTCGCAGCGCATCCGGCCTGCCTTCTACCTGCAGGGTGAGTTGGAACGCCTTAGAGCACACTTCTTTTGCTCGCTATGTTCGCTCGGGCATTTCGCCCTGGAACGCCTTAAGATCGAACTACTCTTCGCTGGCGGCGAGTGGCAAGTTTCACAGGTCAGAACAATTATTGCTCTGACACCTTCTTGAGGAAGGGATAGGTGACATGTGATGTGCAGAACTACGAAAACAACCAAGCCATTTTGAGGCATCTTGAAGACTAGTATTATATTTACAATAGCAATATTTACTACATTTAAGAGAACTGAATATATATGTAAATATAATTAATGTTACAAGAATTGCTTTTTGAAAATATTGATTAGAAAAAATTCATTAATTCTTTCAGAATTAATTCCCGAAGTAATTTGCTTTTTACTCAAATAAGATGTATCAGCTACTCTTAAGTCTCTTTCGCTAGCTGAATTTGCTACAGGAAATCAAACTATTCTTACTATTCCCCCTACGGTAAAGTTCACTTTTCATTCCCACTTTTTCATATAATTTGTGCTCCTTGCTTTGATTTTTCAACTTTACGGCGTCTTTAAACTTTGCATTTTATACTAGAAATCAAGGCAATAGGCGAAGCTGCAAGTACCTGCCGTCAGAGTTTTGGCTCTCTCGACTGGACGCTTTTTGCCGTTGAGGCAAGCGAAAACCATTCGTACTGGACTGCCAGCTATTGAATTTTGTGTAAATTGCCATTGCGCTCAGCGGAATCGTCTCGTGTAGGCCCCTCGTGAGTTCTACTCGTTTATTTGGCCTTTGACCATCGAAATTTTTAATTCCCGTGCATTGATCCGTCAAACATTGATCTGGCACGAGGATCTTCAGGAGAATATTTTTCATTATCTTGATTACTCTTTATTCTCATGTCTTTATCGTTTACCGTTTTAATCGCAATTTTTTATGAAAATATATTACGAAAAACGAACGAATGTGTCAAAGTTAAAAATGTCCATACCTGCATTACAAATCCGATCTTTTATCGAATATACGAATATTAGTTTTATGTTGATGAATAATATGTCGGCAGAAAAGAGAAATGTATGAAATCTCACAATCATATAAGTATTTTTTTTAGTTTAAACGATGTTACAACTTTTTCTGAAGTGTGAGAAGTAAGGATCAATTAAAGCCTTGACGTGGGTACCGACAGCTCCAAACAAGTATTCTTCACGTTACAGTAATAGATTCTATCTTAAAAAATGTCATGTTAGCTGTTCTCCCGATTCTAATATTTCCCGATGATAATGATTAAACGGACATGATCGGAATGAAGGCTATTCGTCATATGAAAGAAATTCTGAGTTTATTCAAGAAATACTGATTTGTGATTTGGATCACGCAATACCCAACGATCAAGGAACGAAATGTACTTGAAACTAGCAACTGTTCACAATATGTAAGAATTTACAGAAGAATCCACAGAAGAAAGCTTTCCCGACAAACGCATAATCTATATTTCATATATATTTTCATATTATAATTTTTTCATATTATGCATTTTCTACAACTTAATATACTGTGTAATTTTAAATTAATTAATTTTATCTTTATATTGCTCAGTATATAACTTATGTCAACAAAATAATTCGAATAGATTCTATTCGCTTAATTGCTCCACTGCAAAACATCTCCGAAGTTACTCAACCTGAGGATCAGAGTCGATGCAGCTCAACACTATACAACCAGCAATTAAACACTGTCATTGAATTTATGTCGTGGCAACTATAAAACCTAGAATATCGAGAAAAATATTCGAATATAAGAACTGGATTAGAAACAGAATGAAGAATGCACTTTTATTTTCGGAAAATCAAGGGACTAAAATAGACCCTAAGCTGTTAGTAAATTAGGTTTCATGTAAATTCAAATTGTTCACAGCATCAGACGCCCCGACCGGGAATGGAACCGGGTCATTTGATTTACGCTCTATTTATTTTACCACTTTGCTACAAAGTATTAGTACATTCCGTACTTTACTGAAGCCAGTCGCACAATTCGTGACTATCACTAGTATTCTTAACGTTAAATAATGGTTTTTTGAAACCGATTTTAATATTTTTCTGAGAAATACACGACTTGCTCGGTGCGGGCTCATTCGACTTAGATGGCTCATTCGACTTAGACGACTTCTTCCCAAGAACGTGCGTGTAAAATATAGTGATAATCAGATAGGTTTTAAGGCCAAAAGAGATTGATTTTAGAGCAATGAGCTTAAAGCTAAAAACATCTGTAATATGATTCTTGGGGTTGCCTTTCCGAGAATTGGTAGTAAAGTTCCTGCAGATTACCGGGAGAAGGTCATTACAATGACAAAATGTTTTTCAAAACAACTGGACGAGAAAACAGGGAAGAAAAGGATAAGTAATTGCTAGGGATTTTTTATGGAATTGTAAAAGTACGATTTATTGGAGGATGGGAATTTAGTACGGGCAGTATTTTAAATGATCAATACCACAGTTTTAATGGTTAATTATGTTCCATGGTGCCATGTGACGGTGGTGGAGTAATTTGCTTTCTGAACTTACTATTTCAAGAACTGAGAAGTAGTGATTGCGTACATTCAAGTATTGTTTTCATAATTGTTGGTTTAGTATAATAGTTTTAAATGGTAAAATAATCGTTAGTATTGGAACGTGATTAATGGAAAAATGATTTCATCAACATTTTAAAACAATAATATATATGTAATTTTTAAAAAGCATTATATGTATTTTGAAAGTGTGACAACCATGAGTCTGTCTCAGTTTTTTTCCTAAAAATAACGTTCTTACCTTGATCTGTGTTAACACAACAAAAGTGAGAAAAATTAAGCTAGATAAATTCCATTCTTAGAAGCTAACGTTTGGTTTATTGTATTTATATTATTTCTTATATTATATTATTTCTTCTTAACAAATCCTACAGCTTGCGAATAGACACATAATAAACACGTGTGTACTTCTGGTTCGAAACCACGAACTGTCACCCATAAAGAAACAAATGCTTTTAATGTCTGCATCAAAAAAAAAGAAAAATATTAATTATTGTTCTAGTAAGTACTATATTAAACAAGGACAAGAAAATTAACACAAGATAATGTTACTGTCTCTAAGAGTCATCTAAAATGGCTTTGGGCAGGTCACATCATGCGACTTATACATAACCATTGGATTCACCGAACGATCACTTGGAATCCAGAAAGAGAAGACATGGAAAGAGCAATGTCAGCAAGCAGAAGACGTAGTAGCACGAATTGAAAACAGAGTTTCGTATTCAATGTTTTATCTAGGCGAAGAATTGTCAGAAGTGAAACACCATTTCTCAATCCAACTTTAACTTTTACTAGAACGTGCAATTTCTAACCAACTTGATAAGTGCCAATGTGGAAAATCGTAATTGTAAAAGTCACCAAATGTAGAGAATTTGTATTAAAAACGTGTTAATTAGTTGAGTTAATGTGATCAATGCTAAAAATTGTGAAATAGGGTCAATTTTGAACGCAATATCAAAACAGTAAAATTGTTAGCGACAAACTCAAAAAATGTTATTTTTCTGTTTTCAAGCATTAGCTATTTCACGTTAATTAGGTGAGTCAATGTGAATAGTTTTAAATTTGAAAACTGGTAATGGTGAAGGAAAGCAAATTCAAAACTAAACATTTAAAAACTCAAAAATTGATTTTCCTTTAATTTTTGATGGTCTGAATGAATTTTTAAAATCATTTTTGTAAATACTATTTGTATAAGGGAGTTCCTGACTTCGAGGCTTGGGAATTCCACCATTGTAACCGGAAGCCCTTGCGCTCGGAGAAATTGTAAAGGACTATAATATTAATAATAATATAATAATATAATAATAATATAATAAAATAAAATAATAATAATATAATAAAATAAAATAATAATAATATAATAATAATAATTAATAATAATCATTAATAATAAAATTTCGATGAAGTCGCAGCTTTTCGCTCCATCGTCAATTCCCGAAACCTGTCGTTGATTCTATAGATCAAGAGAAGACCGACCATATGATTTTGGGAAGTCAGCCCGTTGCTTCATTCTGTGTGGGAAAGGGGACAATACGGAAAACAATCGCGGGCGGTTTGTAACCCGGCACTACACAAGCACTACACCGGCAACCATTTCGAGTTGATGACAGGAAATCTCGGAGAGAACCGATCACAGCAGCTCAACTCTTCAATTATCATCCAGACAGCGATAGGCATTGATCAAGCTATTTAGCTGTACGCGAAAATCTGCGCATCAGCAGAACACGAGCCTAAAATCTCCCAGTCTACAGCTGATTATTTCGTGCTTGCGAGAGCATCAACTGCTATGTCCATTAATTCTGCAAATCTAGTGCATGTTTATCACGTGATGTGACGGTATCCTTTCCTTGCTGGATCGTGACATCCGACGCCGACCTACATGTCCGCTTGCTGGGTTTACCGCGCAGGTATCTCCCACCAGAGGGGCATCGTCACAGCCGGGAGAAGCTCTGACGTCCCGATTAGTCTCCCGACATGTTGTAGTATAGAGTATGTCAGTGTATGTGTGTGTAAGCAAGGCGTGAAGATTGGACGAGGAAGGTGTAGCAAAGATCGACACATCGAAGTCCCTGATCGGTCTCCCGGCATGTGTGGTAGTGTAGTGCATGTTAGTGTGTGTGTGTAAGGGGGTGAGGAAAGGACAAGGAAGAGGGAGGATAGAAAGCGCGCGGTACGTGGCCCGTTCGTTATGGCACTGCTCCGGCATTCGTCTGGTATTGATCGGAAAAGCCATGGAAACTAAGGATAGAGTAGCCTACCGCTAGAATTTTCCTCCACACAGCGGTTGAACTCGGTCTAGCTATGTAGCTAGTGTCAAAATCCCGTCAGTCATAACTCGAACCCAAGGACCTCCCGTTCAGAGACAGTCGCCAAGCATTGTAGTCGCGCGCGCGTTCTATCCTCCCTCTTCGTTGTCCTTTCCTCACCCCCTTACACACACACACTAACATGCACTACACTACCACACATGCCGGGAGACAGGTCGGGGACTTCGAACTTGTCCCGGCTGGGGCGGTGACCCGCTGGTGGGAAATACCTGGTTGGAGAAAACCCCATTAGCCGACGGTAGGTCGGCGGTGGAGCTGGTCATTCAGCGGGGGAAGACCACCACCACCTCCCGAGCAAAAACACGCACTACACTTACGGGACTAATGACTTTAGTAGTCGACGCGCCCAGAATCACTAACAAACAATCAATCAACAACCCTGGGGATAAAAGTCGGATTCAGCCCATTGCTGATCCCCAGATGAATCACATGCACTTGCCACGAGATAAAATGATACTGAGCCCTGGTAAGTGCAAGTGCATGTCTGTGTGGTCAGAAATGGCGAACTAATAATAATAATAATAATAATAATAATAATAATAATAAACATATGGATTTATTATATTGCATTACATGTTGATTTCAAATGGAATGTATTGAGAGCAGCGCTGTTGTAATGTTGACTGCAGCCATGAGATACCTATCCATTCCGGAACATTGGATGACTTCAGCCGAAATAGCTGACAATGCGCAGGGCGCAGGCATTGGTTTTTAGAAGCGAAATGAGTTTCCGATGTGACACTGCTATGTTGGAAATAAGCACTTTCATGGAGTGGTTTTGCAGTGTGACGATGGGTTTTTGAACGATTGAACGATATAAGCATTCCACAGCATAATAGGATTTCAGGACATGCAGTATTTTGTCGCTAATGAATACATTCTGGTAAAATGACAGAGCAGTTCTTATAATATATATTAATTTATTCGACCATATATTACGAGAATAAGTAATATTAAATGGTTGGAAGTTTTTGTTATTATTTTAGTTCATTATGCGTCCATAATGTCATAATCCCTTGCTACTAGTTAGAACTGAATATTCTAATTTTAGTAATTAGTAAGGAAACATTATAAATAAAAGAAGCTAATCTCATTCCAAATATTTTCACAAGGAGATAATTATGTTCAGTTATGTTATTGCATAAGAGGACATTAAATGCTGGATATTATTAGTTATAGTGTTCTGAACCTCAGAATTCATTGAATTAAATATCCTTTCATTATTTTTAAACCATTTCAACTGGACATGTTACATAATACAAAATATATTTAAAAAACTATTTATTCAAGTTCAAATTAGTATAGTCTAGAAGGAAAACTGTAATTTTTAAGAACTATCTCGGGAAATGTTTTCTATTTGTGAAGAACCCATTTGACATGAGAACTTTCAGAAGAGTAGTACACGAGATTCACGGGAGAAAAGGAAAGAGAATATAGGAATTACGTTATTGCTCAGGCGATATAATACCCATCTTTATTTATAGTGAAGAGTGAAACTCGCTTACCTATGTTTCTAAAATATAATATCACATATTGGTGAATTGAAAAATTAGTTTGAGTTGTGAATAATACTTTGGAATTTTCAATAAATTAATGGTAAGTACATTTTTCGAACATCTCGTGCCCAGTTTGATGTACATATTTTCAGGTGATTGCTGAAGTTTCAGTAGGATAGAAGTTACACTACTATAACATTACGCACTATACTACTAAGTATAATAACACGAGAAACAATGTGTGCGTGTAGCATCACTAGTTGTTTCTCGATTTTTCGAGCAGGGTGTGGAAAGATTTCTTGTGTTCCGGGCACGTCACGCAGCCCAACGAGGCGCGATGCTTTCAACAAGCGCCCCATGATATATTCGATGTTGGAATTCTCCAGAGTCTTCTTTCCTCTGCATGATGCATTGGAGGATGCGGATAAGAATTTTATTTTATTAAAAATGTGCCCATCAGGGTGGAGAGTTTCGATTCAAAAGAAGCGTCTCTCCGACTATCCGCCTAACTAAGCCTTAATAAGAGAAAATACAACTATGCCCCTAAATAAGAGAAAATTGATTGTATAGAATCGTGTTTTCACCTGCGTTCTGGAAAATAATTATCCACGAAACAGTGTGTTTCTATGGCAGACATAACCTCTGATTGCAGGGAGTTTGAAGAACAGTGAATGGAAGCAAGTTGGATCAAGAGATGCATTTTAGGGAAGGAAAAACTGACATTGATAAACTTCCACGCACCGCCCACCCGACAAGTGTCCAGTGACGAGTATGCACTTCGTGTCGAGGAATATATCACAACAGTTAGGTGCAATTATGTTAGGGATATTCACATAATGAGAATAGGACACAATGATATCCACGAGCTGACTAGTGTGTGGTGCGAACATTGTGCTGCCGGACATCTCGTTCTCACGCAGTCAAGGGGAATTAATATTCCTGTAGAATCTGCGCATAGAGAGTTCTCAGAGAGAATGCAACACGTATAAATGCACATGACTCCGTGAAATGCAACTTCAGACCGTACATTCATTGGCAAAAGGGGATTATTTTTACCAACAATATATATATATATATATATATATATATATATATATATATATATAATATATCCTACACGTTTATAACATTGATACTGAGACAGTCTTATATATAAAGTCAAGTACAAAAGTCTTTCTAAGGACACATTGAAAAAATTAATATTCGTTGAATAACTCAGAGGGCTAATTTATTAAAATTTTACATTACTCACTATTTAGTATTTAAATGAAAATGTTATTTCATAGATGTATTCTTGAAAATTTGATGACCAAACGTTTCATGACAAGTTGAAATGTAATAAATCTTTATTATGCGAAGTACAGACTGTCATGTTAAAATATCGGACATTTATTAAAAATGAATGTATCTGTTGATGTCTGGACATTTGTTGATTAGAGAGGACATTTTTGCTCAATCTTGTTCACCTTTCGTCTTGGAAAAATAATTTAAAAATATTTTAGCTTCTTAATTTCTTCATTTAACATATTAATAAATCGACTGCGCAAACAAATAGATAATCTTATTTGTGTAGATGATGGCTTTTATTACACGGTAATTTAAAGTTAGAAGTCAAGGGGTAATTTTGCTATCTTTATAATGTGATGAAGGCATCTCCAATTATTAAGACGGTAATATTATTACGACGGAGATATCGGCGAGTGTTATCTAAAGATTTTACTATTATTTTTTAAAAAGCCCAAAACGTGTAAACGTGTAAGTCCAACACGTTAGTGTAACAATATGTTACTAAAAGTATAACAAATACCAGAAGTATTTGAGTAAGAATATACCTTTACCTGAGCTGATAGTCTGAGACCCAAGTCAATATATTTCTTGAATAATTGAAAGTGGAATTAATTACTCCAATGTTCTCATTCTAAATTATTTAATTGATAATATTACTCCTATATATTCTTAAATTTAGCTTGAAAATATGGTTGGATGATTGGATCGATTGGTATTCTACAAGTCACTAGCAAATTGTGAACGTTTTAATACTTCTACATTTTACGGTTTTGCGGTCGATTACTTCTCGAATTTTACTTCACTAATTCTTTCTCGTCCCTAATTGAAGTATATTCCCGTTGCAAAGACTTGCTCTCTATTTTATACTTGTTACCCTCTCATAGATTAGGTACTTGAATCCCATTGAAGGGTTTACCAAGGTATTATGCATACGAGTAAATTTGATAATTAAAGACAGGATTTTTATGTAATTACATATTTTTTGCCTTTCTATTTACCGTTCTAAAAATTGTAATCTTGGCGATTTGTCACCGTCTTTGCACACTCTCAAAATGTTTCGTTACATATTTTTACACATTTAGTACTATATTACATATTTTACATATTTTGCTACTTTCAGAAAATATTTCCTTTATTCTATCAGCTTTATTCAATTGTATTACGTTTTTTATGAAAAGAAGTATTTAAAAAAATGCTCATTTTCCTACAATATTACCGCGTGTGTCTACTTGAGGCATGCTACATGAAGGCGCGGTCGAATGTTCTCACAGTCCGGCGCGCCTGCTTCAGTTATCTCAGTGGCGCATCAGTAACAGAGATCAGTTTCACTTTTGAGTGCGAAATTATCACTGACGCAGCGTTTCGTGACTTTTAAACTTATTTCTGAGAAACGTTGGCGATCGCCGACGTGTAACACTTCTATGAGAATGCTGCATGTTGCAGTGATTGTTTGCTGGTCGTAGATATCGCCAGTTTGTACGGTAGCTTCTATGGCATCTAGTCTGCACTATACAACTTGCCCATCAGTAGAAAAAAGCCTTTACCTATTGCTATTCAGTACCGTCGTTGTGCAGCCAAAGTGTGCATCAACTGGTGCTCTCCTAATTATTTATGAAACTTTTATATTATAATTACTAGCTGACCCAGCGAACTTTGTTCCGCCTTAACAGCCGGTCCCATCTTTTTCTCGCGTCGCACTCACTGTGAGAAACAGTACTATCCTTGTTGCACTGCGTACGTGCAAAAACGTGCGTTCTCACAGGAACGCTGTCGAACGGGATAAACAGTATCCTATGTCCGTCTCCTGGCTCTAAGCTTCCTGCTCACCAAATCGGTACAGCCGTTCTTGAGTTATAAATAGTGTAACTAACACGACTACATATAGATATAAAGGCGAACGAAAGGCGGCTATCATTATCGCCTTCTGTAATCAGTGCGGCGTTACAACAATGGGTTACAACAGGCAACAATGACCGCTAACATGCGAAATCACGCGAAAACGTGCGAAAACGTGCAAAAACGTGCGTTCTTACACAGGAACGCTGTCGAACGGGATAAACAGTATCCTATGTCCGTCTCCTGGCTCTAAGCTTCCTGCTCACCAATTTTCAGCCAAATCGGTACAGCCGTTCTTGAGTTATAAATAGTGTAACTAACACGACTTTCTTTTATATATATAGACTAGCTGACCCGGCGAACTCTGTTCCGCCTTAACAGAGAACTCCGTTCCGCCCAAACATACGAAAACCCGCGAAATCACGCGAAAACGTGCGAAATCACGCGAGAACATGCGAAATCACGCGA